>CM016624.1:96629142-96953762 GCA_005393395.2 Gossypium australe
TTTATGTTAAAAGACATGCCAAATTTGTCTTAAGTTTCATTAAAAAAAATTATTTTTAGGTGTCTAAACGTTTAGGGTTTATTTTCAAATAATACTTAAACTTTAATTTGATAAAATTTCGTAACATAGTAAAGTAATTTAACGTGCATGCATAAAATAAAGTTCATACTAAGGCCTTACTACATCAAAACAAACCCAAAATAAATTAAAGTGCTTAAATAAAAATAAAATGTCTAAATAAATAATTTCCTTGCTGAGCATGGCCACCACTAAGCTCCTACCAACCCGGTCCATCACTGATCATCACCTGAAAATCTTCCCACAACGGGGTGAGTCAAACCGACTCAATGTGTACACAAACACTAAGTCCAAATAGATTCAGGCATATCAAGTCATACACATTCATATCAAAATATACAATTAATGATGCATTCCTGAACCCAAGCCTAGATGCCATCCGCTACACATCACCCGTACCAACCTGCACACCGTGGAGACTACTAAGTCAACCCTCCATCCGCTACACACCATCGAAGGCACTCGCTGCAGTCGACGTGCTCATCACCCTTATAAATTCGTGGCATAGCCACCAGATAATATTTCGTGTCCTGAGACACCACATTCAGATAATGTGACCGAAGTCACCACAATCAGATAATGTGACCGAAGTCACCACATTCAGATATTGTGACAATAGTCACCACATTCACTTCCCCTTTCATATTCACCCAAATGCCCATGTCATACAAAATCATGCATTATCGTGCCATATTCTCAATTCACATTCTTATAGATTCACATACGTGTTTTAACAGATCTTATCATAATCCCAGTAGGAATAGGAAAACGTACCTGAGTACTTTGTACCACTGTATGGTACCTTAGCCATACTTTTCACATTCTTAATAACACATTTATATTAACATTGCCATACATCATATTAAGAAATAGTGTGGGGTGCACACCTGGTATACTTAGCAAATTCACTCCAAATCTCGAAAATCCAATCTACTGATTTAGATCCTTAATGCCTATATTCGGCCAACCCCAATCTCATTAGTAAAAAGCCATTCGGCTAAAACCAAATCCCAATAGGATTATGGTAACCCAAAACTTACATTGGTGCCGATTTCACTACTAATCAAATCCCGAAATTTTTGCTATGCTCCTCCTTGTATTCGGCCAAGCACTAGATCTCATCATAGGTTAATTTTCGGCTTTTAAGATAATAAGAAACAAGTCTAAATACTAAAATAGGCCTTGACCGAATGTCTTAAGCACTTACCTTGTAATTCTCAAATCCCGAAATTAATTCCTTGGCTATGAAGATGTCGAAATACCTATAGGGTATATGTTAGATCCAATTTCCAATCATTAAATCACAATAGAATGGCCTATGGCCGAATATCATCTTACCTTGAATCTTAAATATCCTGAAAGATCCTTTCTTGAAGTCGACAACACCTAAATCCCAAAAGAATCCTTCCATAATTTCGGCAAAGCACACCAAGGAGATTAGTACCTTGTTTTCGGTAAGTCTAAAAGAAAAGAATGGAAATCGAATGATAACTAGTTCTTACCCTTAATACAGAAGTCGACTGCTCTTTTTGAACCCACAGAAATTCAGCTATAGACTAAGTGTGATCAACAAGTTTCGGCTTTTGTAGCTATGAAGAAATCGGCTAATGGTTACCTTGAGGGTTCGGCTTTGATTGAATCAAAAAGGAAAAGAGAATGATTGGCAGAGAGAATTCGGCAGAGCTTTAAAGGAGAGGAAAAGAAAGAAGAATGAATAATGGCCTTAATTTCCCCCTTTTGCCGAAATTATCACCGAGAAAATCCCCTATTCGGCCAACACTATCAATTTCCTAGCTTTTCTCTTCATCTCTTCATTAAAATTAATAAAAATAATCCTCTTTTATCTCTTCTTTATCTATCAAAAATAAAAAGAAATTAATCCACAATTATCACACCCCTTTAGCCGAAATTTATAAAAGAATAAAACCTCATCATAAACTCCTCCCAAAGACTCCCCAAGCCGTCCATCTCTTCCTCTTGTTGCCGCAAAATAAAAGCTCTTATTTGCTTCCCACGATGCTCGAACCTAGGCCCATTGTACATGCTTGTGGCGTCACTTATGTGGGCTTTAAGTGGCGCCTTGTAGCCACTTTACCAAGCTCATTTCCATGTCTCATTTCCCTTACATTTTCTCTTAAGGCCCTATCCTCTTAGCTTCCTCTTTTATACTTAAAATTTAATATCTTCTAAGGCTTTCACCTATTTACTAAAGTTCACAAATGTCATTATACACATTCACAACATACTCAAGCATGCTATTTCATATAATTAAGCATAAATGCATAAGCCCATTTTCAGGATATTACACTATTCAAACACCCTAGTAGGAATTTTACTTAAATTAGGATACTTAGGGGCCAAGCAAGGCATCACAAAGTCTATATAAACACCCAAGGGGGCAACTTGAAAGGGGAGTTCGGTAGAGGGCTTCTGCTTGGGCTTTTGTCAGGGCGGTGAAGCTAGGCCAAGGAGCCAAGCCGAAAAGGTCAGAGTTGTGGGAATCACTCGAAGTTAGACAGTTGATCCATCCCAAGAAGCCAGAATTCTACTCAAGATGGCAGATTTCTCCTTCAATTCTTTCAGGGAGTTTTAGGGATTTCTTATGTTTTGTTTTATCTATTTCTCTTGAGATGTTTTATTTATTTGTTATGAACTAAACCCTCCAGATACTTGAAGGGGATGAAACCTAGATGAATCTTGTTATTGATTTCTGAATTATATGATAAATATTAGTTTGTTCTTAATTATGTGTGCTTAATCCAAATTTGATGTGCTTAGGTGGAGGAGGAATAGACCCTGCCTAAGAGTAGATCTAGTGTAATTAAGCGGAGTTGATCCCACGCCTAGAGATGGGGTGACGAGATTTTGCCGGATTAGGGTGAAACCTAATATGGGAATCCATAGATCGATTTACTGCTATTCTAGGGGGTTATTATTCGAGAAAGAGATTTCCGTTAATTAACCTAGGGTTAGACATTATTCGCCTCGAAAGAGGGTTTAATATACATTAGGGAGTCCTACGGATCAAACTAAGTGAATAAATCGTATGGTTCAGTGTTAGATAACAAGTGAAGTCTAGGTGGATTCTTCCTGAAGGTATCGTCGTGATCAACTGAGTTTTCCTTCAAGTTATTTTTCAATTCATTCTTTTTGTCATCACGTCTTTAGCTTAGTAGTCATTAATTTAGATTAAAGAAGCTCCACTTTATTTTAGGCTAAATAATAAAAAGAAAGTTAGTATTAGTACTTTTAGTTCCTTTGGGTTCGACAATCCAGTCTTGCCTAAGCTATACTACTGTTCGATAGGTACACTTGCCTTTAATCGTTGTCAGAGTTAGTTTTTAGGTTTGATCTCATTCATTATAAATTTTAAAACTCGACACAACGATCATTTTGCAAACCGGGGGTATTTCAATAATTTTGCAAACCGTGGTCTCAGTGACCCTACAGAAGGTCCACCGTCGCCTCGAGCGACTTATGTAACCTAAACAGTCACAATGGTGTAAATGGCCTAAGGCCCATTACTCGGCCCAAGTGGGCCCACACACTCGTGTCGCCCATTTAGCCCAGAAACAGTCCCAATTACGCAAACGACACAATCAAACCACACTTACCACATCACATACATTTTATCTGTGTGGGCCCACATGACCCATTTCGGCCCAACGAGGCCCAGAATAGCCCAAGACCACGAGAGCGCTCGTGGGGGCCTTTACAAACTAACGCCCATGTTCGTGAGCTCGGTCCACCACACGAGTGAGCGCATGCTCGTGTGGCATCATTTGCCGGTACTTCGACTTTTTGGCATTTGCCAATCTACTTGGAGTGGTACGTGTGTGAGTACACACCTGATCACGTAGAGTACTAAGAATTCTCGGGCGCCGGAACCATGACTAGATCGGTCGATTATGATTAGCCGACTCGAACCAGAGTTTGGTGCAGCCACCCTTCCGCATCCCAGTGGAAAGTCCCGAATAGCCGACACCGCACACCTCTTAAACTTGGGAGTAGAGGCTACGAGTCCACTTCCAGTAGGCACTCTTCTTGATCCCCCCTCAGACTAGTTATCACTTGCCTCCATGATAATCTATTGATTACCTTGATTGAAACCTTAGAGTAGGAAGTCGGCTACTATTAATCACTTGCCCTTTAATCGCCCCTCGAGGAACTATTTCATTCTGCCAAGAGGAGAAATCCCTAACTCGAGCTCACTGGCTAAACCATCGAAGATTTGAAACTAAGAGGATTGGAGATGGATGACGAAACAAAGAAAATAGAAAAGGAAAGTGTAGAAGTCGTCTAAAGATTCTCAATAGGCAAAGTGAACGTATTCAGCTTTAGCAATACAAGGAGGGACACTAGAAAAGAGTCAAAGGAAAGAGAGAAAAGGAAAAAGGGGTATTCAGCTATCACCGGAAGAAAAAGAAAATAGGGGAACCTTATTTCGATTTAGCAAAAGGGGAGAAGAATAATTTAAATTCGGCATAGGCAGCACTTGATGCAAAGAAAATAACAGAGAAAAGGGGTATTGCTCAGTTTTGAAAAAAGCAAAAAGAAATAAAACAAATGAGTCAAAAGTCGAAATGGCTAAAAGAAAAATGGCATCCTTTCATACACTACCCGAATTTCCATGAGCAAGGACCCCAATATTCGGCCAACACCTACCCATTTCAAATTCTCTAATTTTCTCCTTGAATTCAGCCACCAACCGAGTTTGAGTTACAATCAAACTCCTTCATCCAATCTTCATCCCTTGAAACACTCCCCTAAAACACTCACTTGACCAATTCAAACTCTCCAACACAGAGTTCAAATCCAACACAAACTCTTGCCCACACAAGAGAAAAATAAATAATCCCCTTTTGCATGCAGTGAGACTTGAACCTTGTAACATCCCGAAATAAGGCCTAAACGGAATAGTGGTTTCGGGACCACAAATTTGATGTTGAAAATTTTATTTTATTTATATTTTTATGGTCTACAATTTCACGGAATGATTTCGTGAAAATCTCATTCGGAAATTTTGACATTTGGGCACTCAATTTAGTCAAAAGGACTAAATTGCAAAAAGTGCAAAAGTTGAGTTCTACATGTTAGAGGTGTCCAATTGTTATGAAATTTTAAATTGAAGTAGAGGTCCTTAAATGGTAATTATACCATTAGGATTTCATGGAAAAAATGGACAAATATAGGTAAAAAGAACCAAAGTTTTTAATGAAGGGTAATTTAGTCATTTGGTAATAAAAAGGAAATTAAATGGGAAAAAGATGGAAAAAGGTTGTCATCTTCTTCCTTAGGCCGAATTTTCAAGGGGGAACTCCATAGCTAGGGTTTCCAAGCTTCCAAGCTCCATAGTAGGTCAATCCAAGCCTCGTTTTTCATGTTCTTTACGTTTTTGGAATCCCGATAACTCGGTTTAGCTTATTCTAGCAATATTTTAATCTAGGGTTCATATTTGGAAAAATACCCATAGGTGAAATGTGTTTATTTTGATGTTTTATGATATAATACGAAGGCTAAAATTATGTTAAACAACTTTTGCTAAGCGATTTTACGTAAAAACGAGTAAAACGACATAATCGGTAAAAATACCTAATGTTCATAAGTACATGTTAGAGTGAGAATTTGATGTTTCCATAGAAGGAAAAAATGTTCAGCATGTTCTAAAATGTAGGAAAATAGGATGAATTTTAATTTTCGAGCCTAGGGGCAAAATTGTAATTTTGTGAAAGTTAGAGGGCAAAAATGTAATTTTGTCATAGTGTGATTTTTGGACTAAATTGAATAATGTGAGTATTAAATGAGTTAAATATGTTATTATAGATCAAGAAAGATGAGGAATTGACCTTGATCGGAGAAAAGAAAAGGTTAAGGACTAAATTACAAATTTTGCCATATTTTGCACCGAGGTAAGTAATATGTAAATAATTCATTATTTTTATTGATGTTTTATATTTCAGCATGTTTAATGTATTGTATCTGATTTTTGAATCATAATTAACTATTGAAAGAATGAAATAAAGTGTTAAAAAGTGAGTTATTTCCCGTTTGAACCTTCGGAATCGAAAGATGTAATTGGCATGTAGCTAGGTCACATGAGTGGTACTAAGTGTAGGCCACTATGTGCACAAGAGAGCTACAAGAGATTTTGTATACGTAGCTAGGTCACATGTGTAGTACCGAGAGTGTGCCATGTGTACAAGAAAGCTATATGTAGCTAGGTCACATGTGTGGTATATGGTGTGAGCCACTATGTGTACAAGAGAGCTACGAGAAGGCTAGGTCATATGAGTGGTGCTAAGTGAAGGCCACCATATGTACAAGAGAGCCAGAATTATGAGTACAATCGAGCTAGGTCACATGATTGGTATTGAGTGAAGGCCACTACGTGTACAAGAGAGCTTCGATTTCAAAGGTGGGCTGTGTGCGAAACCACCGCACATTCGTTATTATTCCGAAGCGTTCAACGGGAAAACTGACAATGAAATTATGTGAGATGTTTTAGTGATAAGTATATGTATATGTATGTGTAATGCATGAGCAATATGCTCAATATGTGATTGGAAATTGGAATGATTGTTATAGGTAAGTAATGAATACAACTAAAGTGAGAGAAAGCAAAAATTTATAATAGAACTGTTTTGGAGAGCAGCAGTGACGTGAATTTGAAAAATCACTAAAAATGATAGAAATGGAATTATAAGTTGTATGAGATATTTATTTAAAGCTTATTGGGTCTATTTTTTATATAAAAGAAACATAGAAAGTAAAGAAATTTTATATTTTGAGATATTTAAACTTTTGTGAGACTGGTTCAGAATGGTTACTTGATCCCCTGTTCTGTTTTGGAAAAATCATTAAACATTCTAAAAAAATAATTATGGGATATAAGTTATATGATTGAAATACTTAACGAGTCTATTTTTAAATGAAATAAATTTTATCATCATATGAATTTTGTATAATGATAAAATTGGTTAGTAGAGAAAAGTGGTCAGAGCAGTCGAACAGCAAAAAAGGGGAATCTTTAATGAATAAACTGTACTAATTGGTAAGACCAAAAATTCTGAATATTTTATGGTGAGAAGATAAATGAGTCTAGTTTCAAGGGAAATTTATGGATCTTAATTTGGAGTTTCGTAGTTTCAGATAAAAATAATTTAGTGACTACGACTCGAATAGATAGCTTGCTCCAAACTTGAATAAATGATGAAATTGATTTTAGATTTGATTGTGTTGTTCTGTAAACTTAATAAATCCATTATTAATTATTTACATACTTACTTACTAAGCTTTGTAGCTTACTTCCCTTCCTTTCCCATATCTTATAGGGTTGTATGCTAGCTCAAGTTGGAGATCGCCGGAGATGTAATCACACTATCAAGCTATCATCGTGGGGTAAAAGTGAATACAAACCTCTTAAGTTTATGGCATGTATAGGGGACTTAGCCATTTGTATATGTCATAATTGGTTTGGCCTAAAATGTTGGCCTTTAATATTTAGTAGTTTATTTTGTATAAGGCCATTGATTTGGCTAGTGTTATTCAAGTTGTATGTTTGTGATGATGCATAATTTAGATGAAATTTTATGACTTGGTTTAATGCATTTACAAGTGTATGTGTTTCGGTAATGCCTCGTACTCTATTCTGGCATCGAATATGGGTAAGGGGTGTTACAAACCTCTGCCCTCCTTTCCATACCTGTGACGCCACAAACACTCCACCACAGGCTTTCTTGTTTCTCCTTTTCAATCCCAAATACTTATAAGGCTTAATACCAGGAGTTAGGGTCCCCTAATGCTAAAAATAAAAATTTTCCAAATGACATGGCTTGAATCCAGGACTTCATAGAAGCCCCCTAACCTTCCAAAATCACTCACCTAATCGATCCAACTTGCATTAGTACCAGTCTCTTGTTCTCAAAAGTTTTAAACGCTCCCATGCCCAAGGCCCAATAGGCCCAATTCTACTAGGCCCAAATTTAGGGTGTTACAACTCTACCCTCCTTAAAAAAAAATTCGTAATCGGAATTTCCAACTCTCAGAATAGTTGCACCACCCAAACTACACCACCGCGCTTCTGCTGCGAACTCTAATTCCAAAACATTACCTCTTACGCACACCCAAAATACCTATCCACTAGAGTAGATAGATATCATACAAATACAATTTCCATATCCACAACATCACATAGAATAAATACAAAATCTAAATTTAAGCATCACAGTACAGTCTAATATTTAAAGTAATCACAGTGTTTCCTATTGCATAACAGCAGACAACGGTATTCAGAAAACTTACGTGTTCGACGCCGGAGACTCGGTGAACCACACTTTCAGAAAAAATAGTCAATACCACATTTTAAAAACGTCAACTCTTTTCAACCCTTTTTGAAACAATTCTTTTGGAAATTCAATTTTAAAGACCCAATCCACAGCCGATTTTTACAAACTGACTCTGATACCACAAATGTAGCACCCCAAACCTGGCCTAGAAGTTAGGCCTGAATCTGGTATGTCACATTGAAGTGTTTTTTTGAAAATCATGAACTCATTGAAAACCCTTCTTGTTTAAAAGCTCTAGTAAAGTCCCAATTACGTTAGTTTATTTCAAACATGGTACATTGAAAAAAAATTATTAATTTTATTTTCAAAATATCTTTTTAGTTGCGGAAGCTAATTTTTAGAGTAATCGATTTATGAAAAAGATTAAGTCGCGAAACCATTCCGAAAATGTAGCGAAAACGTAGTGTTGTTTTAAAAACTATTAGCATTTTGGAAAACTGTGATTTACTACTAACGGATATAACTCAAACATAATTGAAAACCCAAAGTTAAAATTCAGAAACTTAAAGAGGCCTTATTACAACCCAAATCAAAATACTTGAATGTAAGTAATCAAAAAGGAAAACATGAGCAGTGTGTGGCCTTCTCCGAGTCCCTCGCAGCACCGATCTGCCAAGGCTGGGGATTACCTGTATAATTAAAAATGGGGTGAGTTTACGAAAACTCAGTGTGTAATCCCCTTACTAGAGTAACAGTCAGTATACAGAAACTGAAACTGAAACAGTCTAGGCCAAAGCCCTTTAACCGTAACAGTACAGTCTAGATCAAAGCATACGTGGGCCAAAGCCCACTACAATATCATTTGGGTCACCGCCTATAACAGAATTAGTTGGGCCTAGCCCACACCCAGTAACAGAACAAGTGGGCCTAGGCCCAGTACAATGACAAATTTCATGACAGATATGCAATAGTATGAGGATGCATCCCACCCCGATCCAGCCAACGCACCACCTGTACCAACCCTACACTTACGTGGGGATAAAATCGACCCACCCAGCCAGCACACCACTGTTAGCATCGATGTGGCCCTAACCGAAATAGCAGTAAAGCTGGTAGTATATATATGCGGCTCTAAGCCTTCAGTAGCGGTATTATAATTGGAACAAAGCCATCAGTAACTGTATTATGTTTGGAACATAGCCATCAGCGACGGTAATATAATCGGCACACAACCTTGGGTAAATATGATCGACACAGAGTCATCGATATATATGTTAGGCACATAGCCACGGGTAAATACGATTGGCACAAAGCCATAATCAAGATGGCACAGAGCCACAATCAGATTACGCGGCTTTAAGCCGTCCGTCAGTCCACAGTCGTCTCATGCGACCCGTGTGACCTTAACAGATCAATACTAGATCCACAGTCGTCATGCGATCCGTGCGACCCTATCAGAACTTCCTCCGTATCAATGTCCCAACCCCATGCAATATGTTGTGTATGTCATGCTCAATTATTAAACGTGTATGCAAAAGGCCATGCTCAGTAACAGTCATTTAAACATATACTGAAAGCATATCAGTCACACGACCACAGTTAAGTCAATTAAAACACAGTCATACGATCACAGTCAAATCAGTCAAATTCATAGTGTAAGTCAGTCATTTACCCACAAGGGCAAAATAGTCATTTTACTCTGTAACAGCCCAATTACGACCCTAATCGGAACGGTGGTTTCAGGACCACGAATCTGAATTTCAGAAATGTTTTAATTATTAATTTGATATCAATGTTGTGTAATTAAGCATATGTTATAATATCGTAGGTTAATTCGGGTGTTTTAATGAACTATTTTAAGTGAAGGACTAAAATGGAATAAATATGAAAAATAACTATGTTGAGATTGGAAGGGCCCAAATTGAATTGTCCTTTTTGCATGTAGGTTTTGCATGGTAAATTGTCCAACTTGAAATAGGTGGACGGCATCATCATGGATGTATATATTAAATTTATTTATTTTAGTTAGTGGCAATAAACTTACATTTTTATAATTGACTTAAAATAAGTAAATTAAAGGATAAAACAAGTAGTAGAGAGTCATCTCCTACCTTTAGCCTTGGAGTGCCGAAATTGGAAGGAAGAAAAGAGAAGTTTAAGCTTTATCATTCGGTTCTTGCATGCTCCCATAAGGTTAGCTTTTGAACTTCATTTTCTTAAATTCTTGTATTTTTAAGTTCATTTCTTTGAGTATTACCGAACCCATGTCAAAGATTTTGAGATTTAGACATGATATAGGTTCGGCCATTAGTGATTAAATTTGGGTTTGCTATGCTTGATAAATGAATATAATGTATGTTTAAACTCAATATGTTTTACGTAGAAATTTTTAAATGAGATGAAGAATAGTGGTATTTAACTTGTTAAATAATTTGTATGATTTTATATGGTTATTAAGTAGGTTCGGCTATGAGGAAAATATGTGTGATTAGGTATAAAATTGGGAGAAATTTTATGGTTGGACTAATTGAGTATTATATGGAACTTTAATGAGCTAGGGATCAATCGGCCTTAACTCATTAGTAAATAAATTGGCATTATTTTGAATAATTATAAACTTTGTATATAATTGGGTAACATGTGAAATATCAAGGTCGAATTTATAATTGTTCCTTATTTGTATATGGCTAAATCGAGTAGAAAAGTATTGAATGAGCTCAAATTTAAATTAATTAGATCAAGTACAAAAAGGGAAAGGTTTTGGATTGAGGAAAATTAACGAGTAGCCGAGAAGCTTAATTCGACAACTATCGAGGTAAGTTTGTAAGCAATTGGATTGATATAAATTTTATTCAATATTGAATTGTATATGCTAAAGTGAAATAATAATCTAAATTGTATAAAGCCGAGTGTGGTATGGGAAATATTTTATGCATATTTATATATGTCAGCTTGAATTAATCGGGTGGATTAAATATTTGTATATGTATCAAGGTATAGTTATACGTGAAAATGGAATGTGATTGATGCTGGAAATTGAAAATGAGAATTTGTATATATGTTAGTATGTATAATAGTTGTTACCGAATGATACAGGGGAATAATAAAAGAAAAATGACTAGCCGAGTGGGGTTTATGATATGTATGTAAATATGTATATCTATTGATTATTTGAAATAAGCATATTGAAATCCGGTTTTTCTTTAATTCCCGAATGTGATGTGGATTGGAATTAAACGTTCCTAATAGCCGAATGTGTGGTTGATTTATGTATGAAATTCGGTAGTATAAGGCTGGATAAATATTTATGGATTAAGTAGTAGTAGTGAAATATGGATCTTGGAAATGAGTGATGGTATCGAATAATTAACTTAGTATATATATGGGTGTGGCCGAATGTGATGGAAATCAATAATGAACGAGAGTTAACTTTGATATATATATATATATATATATTTATATTTGTATATGTATTGATGGTTGCCGAATATGGTGGGTTAAGATGGGAGCTATGAACTACGAATAATAGATGTTTTATTGAGGCATATAAAATATGGATAGCGAATATATATATATATATATATATATGTCTATGTGGTTGAGGAAAGGATTTATTTATCAAGCACTGGGTGTGTGAGTCATTGTTTTACATTTCTTCAAGGACTACAATACGTATTGAAATTATATGTGGATTAGCCGGATTTAGCTAAGTATAAAAATTGATTCGGTTAAGTTATTGTGTGATATGTGCTATTGAATGTTCGTATAATGAGTTCGAAATGCGTAAAAGATTCGACATATGAAATGATTTAGCGGAGAAAATTTAAAGTATTGCTACTCAGGCTATGAGCCTAGCAAGCCTCGCGCTGGTGAAAGTATTCGGGCTTTAAGCCTAGCAGGCTTCGTGCCGGTGGATAATATCGGGCTTTAAGCCTAGCAGGCTTTGTGCCGGTGGATAATATCGGGCTTTAAGCCTAGCAGGCTTTGTGCCGGTGGATAATATCGGGCTTTAAGCCTAGCAGGCTTTATGCCGGTGAATTTTTATAAGTATATGCTTAAATAGATTTTTGATGATATGGAACTTAAATTCGGTAAATAGGTTCGATATTCAGGTATGTGTAAGTCTATAAGTAAATGGTTGTTCTTAATTTTAACTAAATGTAAATTATTCATGCTGAATTGAAATGGTTATAATTATATTTGCTATTACCGAATGTGAGGGATGGTAATTGATATGTTCAAGGAACTACTTGAGTAAGTTTTAAGTAATGGAATTAATTTGAAGTAATGCTTACTTATAAGTTTAAATTGAATATTGATGATTATTTCTAAGGCATTGTCGATATATATATATATATATATATATATATTTGAAATTGATAAGAAATGGTTGAAGGTGATAGTACTTGGTTGTTGTATTAGAAGCATGAAATAAGAAATTTTAATGATGATATTATAATGAGATTTAAGCATACTCAACGGAGTTTATGATGGTTTGATGTGGTATAGACCGAATGCAACATAGTACTTGGAAATTGAACACTTTCATATATACCTTATACATATATAAGTGTATATTCTTGTGTGTGGGGTAAATGTGAATTATATATATTATGCATATTGAGGGAATAACGGGTTAAGAGAAGCTTAAATTGAGTAATACGGTTCAATGAGTATCATATGTGTAAAGTTAAGTAACGGCTCTGTGTGAGCAATACGTTACATCAATTACATTGTGTGTGCGGATTTACGTATTTTACGGAGATATAATTCAATGAATAGAGCTATCCGAAAAGTGATAGATAAGTAAGGGATGTATGATAATTGTAATTTAAATATCAATGAGGTAAATTATTCTTGAATAAGAAATTAAAGTATCAAGAGGTTACTAATAATCTATGAGTTTGATTGAATGAATAAATGGTATGTTGGTAGTTGATTTTGAGACCTATTGATCAAGATAGTGGTTGAATGGTAGCATGATATATGTAAACGAAATTACAAATCCGTTGTCATCAAGTAAGTTGATTTAATTAACCTTATAGGTTCGGTCATAAAGGTATGTGTATATGTGATGATGAATTAATTTGTGTATAAGTGGTTATATGTGATATTATACTAAATTCGAATGTATGAGTACATATGATAGTTTAATTAACTTTGAATGATCCGTGATGTATATGATAATGGATTAAACTAGTATATTGGGCCATAGGTGATGGTATAATGAATCAGGTGTATTTGATCTAATAAGTAAGTTTAGATATTGAAATGAAAATTTTTATATCCTATGTAATTATATATGAATTATGTGGATTGAAAGGTGAGAAAGAAAATTTGGTAGCTAATATGTATATATATGTGAACAAATGTATGTGTATTGTTTTGAGTTGGGAAAATGAATTACAAATCGATATGAAATCTATTATTGAATGTATGAGTGGTTGGCCTGAAGGTTATAAAAGGTAAAAGTTTACGAATGATGATATGAATTATGAGTAAGTAATGCTACTTAAAGAGGAACATGGATCATATGAGGAAAGTGATTGTATAGGTGTTTGTAATTAACAAAATTTAGCCTATTTGAATTTAATTATATATGTTTCTATGGTGAATTATTTGCTTATGGCTTACTAAGCTGTCAAAGCTTACTTTGTGTAATTTTCATATGTTTATAGAGTTTCAAAGACTTGCTCGGGTTAGAAGTCGAAGGGATCTCATCACACTATCCAAATTGCGCTTCGGTAAATAAGTGCTTGGAGATTTGGTTATGTGGCATGTATAGACTAGTTTAATTTTTGCTAGTTTTGAAATTGTATATATTGTATAAGCCATGCGAAAATGGCTTCTCCATCTCATTATCCTTGGAAATTCGTATTTTGGCTTGATGATTTCGTTTGATTTGATTTTGTTATATTTATGAGTATGATTAATGTATAGAGTTTATATGAAATGAAGTAAAGAAGTTATGATCTAAATTTCGAGTTTTGTAACTCGTTTTAATAAGACGCAGTAAAAAATAAAAAAAATAAAAATTTTAAATTTTTTTACGCCCTGAATTAGTAGTCAAGTCTAGTAATGCCTCACACTCGACTCCGGCAACGGTTTCGGGCAACAGGGGTGTTACATACTCTATAAGGGTATTTCAGTAATTCTACCCTTCAGGAGTATTTCGGTAATTCTACCCTGCAGGGGTAATTCGGTAACTCTACCCTATAGGGGTAATTCTGTAACTCTTCCCTACATGGGTATTTCAATAAGTTTGTAAACCGGGGGTATTTCGGTAATTTTGCAAACTGGGGGTATTTCAGTAATTTTGCAAATCGGGGGTTTTTCAGTAATTTTGCAAACCGGGGTCTTTTCAGTAATTTTGCAAATCGGGGTCTCAACGACCCTACAGAAGGTCCACCGTCGCTTCGAGTGACTTAAGTAACCTAAACAGTCACAACGATGTAAATGGCCTAAGGCGCATTACTCGGCCCAAGTGGGCCTACACACTCGTGTGGCCCATTTAGCCCAAAAACAGCCACAGTTATGCAAACGTCACAGTCCAAACCACACTTACCACATTGCATACATTTTATTCGTGTGGGCCCACAAGCCCACTAGGCCCACACGGCCCATTTCGGCCCAACGAGGCCTAGAATAGCCCAAGACCATGAGAGCGCTCGTGGTGGCCTTTACAGACTAACGCCCATGTTCGTGAGCTCGGTCCACCACACGAGTGAGCGCACGCTCGTGTGCCATCATTTGCCAGTACTTCAACTTTTAGGCATTTACCGATCTACTTGGAGTGGTACGTATGTTAGTACACACCTGATCACGTAGAGTACTACGAATTCCCAGGCACCAGAACATTGACTAGATCGGTTGACTGTGATTAGCCGACTCGAACCAGAGTTTGGTGCAGCCCCTCTTCCGCATCCTGGTGGAAAGTCCCGAATAGCCGACACCGCACGCCTCTTAAACTTGGGAGTAGAGGCTACGAGTCCACTTCCACTAGGCACTCTTCCTGACCCCCCTCAGACTAGCTATCACTTGCCTCCATGATAATCTCTTGATTTCCTTGATCGAAACCTTAGAGTAGGAAGCCGGCTACTAATAATCACTTGCCCTTTAATCGCCCTTAAGGAACTATCTCATTCGGCCAAGAGGAGAAATCCCTAACTCGAGCTCACTGGCTAAATCGTCGAAGATTTGAAACTAAGAGGATTGGAGATGGATGAAGAAAAAAAAGAAAATAGAAAAGGAAAGTGTAGAAGTCGTCTAAAGATTCTCAATAGGCAAAGTGAAAGTATTCAGCTTTAGCAATACAAGGAGGGACACTCGAAAAGAGTCGAAGGAAAGAGAGAAAAGGAAAAAGGGGTATTCGGCTATCGCTGAAAGAAAAAGGAAACAGAGAAACCTTACTTTGATTTAGCAAAAGGGGAGAAGAATAATGTCAATTCGGCACAAGCAGCACTTGATGCAAAGAAAATTACAGAGAAAAAGTGTATTGCTCTGTTTTGAAAAAGGCAAAAAGAAATAAAACAATTGTGTCAAAAGCCAAAATGGCTAAAAGAAAAACAACATCCCTTCATACACTAGCTGAATTTCCAAGAGCAACGACCCCAATATTCGGCCAACACCTACCCATTTTAATTCCCAGATTTTCTCCATGAATTCTGCCACCAACCGAGTTTGAATTACATTAAAACTCCATCCAATCTTCATCCCTTGAAACACTCCCCTAAAACACTCATTTGACCAATTCAAACTCTCTAACACAGAGTTCAAACCCAACACAAACTCTTGCCCACACAAGAGTAAAATAAATAATCCCATTTTGCATGCAGTGAGACTTGAACCTCTGCCTTCCTTGCCATACCTGTGACGCCACAACCACTCCACCATATGCTCTCTTGTGTCTCCTTTTTCATCCCAAATACTTATAAAGCTTAATACTATGAGTCAGGTTGTAACACCCCAAATCTGGCCCATACCTTACGACCGAATTCAGAATGCAACTGCGGAAAATGTTTGAAAAGATTTCGACTTAAAGAAAAAACATATAAATTTATTGTCTTTAGAAAAACATTGTGTATTTAAAATTCCGAAATAAATTAAGTTGTTACAAATTCTCCGATTAAAACTTTAACATATATTTTAAAGAATGTAAGTTGCCAAATCATAAACTCATTTCCACAAAGTAATTTAATCATCAATCATAATAGAAATGATAACAAATACTATAAGGCCCTTGTTACAATAAATGGATACTTAAAATACTGAAAATATAAATTTATTAAATAAAGAAAACAACTTCTTCTGCATGAGCCACCTCGCATCCACTCCAACCCGGTCCAAGCTTTTTGCATTACCTGCGATGTTGGTAAAAATTGGGTGAGTCAAACAGACTCAGTGTGTAATTAGTCCACTGAATTCCACCCACATATCAAACCACATATTAACCCACATATCAGATATGAATGCACTTATTCACATGATTTCACTTATTGGGCTTGGCCCATATCCACATCATATAACATATAATAATGCAATTCTTTCACATATAGAGTCCACATATTGGGCTTGGCCCATTTCCACATTAATCCACATCACATATTGGGCTTCGGCTTATAAGACTTACGACAAATAGAAGAGAATAGAGCCCCCTTAAGATTCGGCTATGGCTTCAAAAGAAAAATACAATATTCGGCTATTCAAGAAAGGGTGTAGAATCGGGGTTGAAAGAAAAGAAGAATGGGAGAGGCTTAGGAGAATTCGGCAATGGTGAACAATGGTAAGGAGATTTCGGCTTTGATGCAAAGGAGGTGGGAAGAAGAAAAGGTATATATGGCTACTTCAACATTCGGTTTTGGGTTTAAAGAAAAGAGAGGAAAAGAGAACCTCTTTGACTAAAACTTTCGGCCAAAAAGGAAAATGAAGAAAAGAATTGCCAAGAGCTGATCACCCCTATTTATACTACCCAATTTCGGCACCCACACTTCCTATACACTTCAAAACCGAAAATGCACACCAGGAGAGTCCCTTGGCGGGCCACCATATCTTCACTAATCATATCCCTCATTTTTCTCTCCTATTTTATCTCCTTATCACACATTCGAAATAAATAAAATAAAACATCAATTATCCTTTATTAATCTCCTACTTAATCTCTTATCCTCCCCTTTAAACTAATAATAATAAAAAAAAAACCAACATTTATCCCTCACCTTATAGCCGAATTTTAAAAGAAAAACAAGCCTTATCTCATCCATTTGAAAGTCCAATGCCGTCCAACACTCCTCTCCACCTTGACGCAAAATAAAAAGCTCCCACTTGCTTCCTTTGCAACTCAAACCAAGGCCCTTGCCCACTGCACATGGCGTCATTCACCAAGGCCCTAAGTGGCGCCTTGCAGCCACTTTACCAAGGCATTTCTTATGTCATAAATCCCTTACAAATTCCCTTAAGGCCTCCTTAGCCTAGCTTCCCCTTTTTCACTTAAAATTCAATAATTTCTTAAGGCATTCCTCTACATCCTCGGGTTCTCAAAACCCTTAAAACACATCCCAACCTACACTAAGCCCACTAACACTTGAATTATGCACCAAATGCATAACCCCTAAATCTAGGATATTACAGATCTACCCTCAAAAATAATTTCGTCCTCGAAATTACTTACTATCGAACAATCGTGCATCCTAACTCATCACACTACGCACCAGGTAGGATTCGAGTAAAGAGGAGGTGAGTCACTAGGACTGCTTAAATACCAAGCTCTTACCGAATCCACTCCTAGACATGCACACAATGGTTGCCACACCTTAACTCGGCGACTTACTTCACAGGTTTGTTTGATTGTCCTTAAGTCTTATGCATTCTGTGTTGGAGTAGACTAGTCCTAGGGTTCAATAGCCCTAATCTACTAATCTACGTTCCAATGATGCCCATAATGTGCACATATACAAATCACTTCAATAGATAGCGGTACTTACCTGGTGAACTTCGGGTCGGAGATACAGGTGCCATGCCAGAATAACCTGAAAAATTTCATGAAAATCCATATTTTGAAAAGCCCATCTTAAAAAAATGTTTTTGGACCCAAAACCCTCAAAGCTGAGTTTTGAACCGGGCTCTGATACCAAACTGTAACACCCCAAACCCGGCCCATACCTTACGACCGAATTCAGAATGCCACTGCGGAAAACGTTTGAAAAGATTTCGACTTAAAGTAAAAACATATAAATTTATTGTCTTTAGAAAAACATTGTGTATTTAAAAATCCGAAATAAATTAAGTTGTTACAAATTCTCCGATTAAAACTTTAACATATATTTTAAGGAATGTAAGTTACCAAATCATAAACTCATTTCCACAAAGTAATTTAATCATCAATCCATAATAGAAATGATAACAAATACTATAAGGCCCTTGTTACATTAAATGGATACTTAAAATACTGAAAATATAAATTTATTAAATAAAGAAAACAACTTCTTCTGCATGGGCCACCTCGCATCTACTCCAACCCGGTCCAAGCTTTTTGCATTACCTGCGATGTTGGTAAAAATTGGGTGAGTCAAACAGACTCAGTGTGTAATTAGTCCACTGAATTCCACCCACATATCAAACCACATAGTAACCCACATATCAGATATGAATGCACTTATTCACATGATTTCACTTATTGGGCTTGGCCCATATCCACATCACATAACATATAATAATGCAATTCTTTCACATATAGAGTCCACATATTGGGCTTGGCCCATTTCCACATTAATCCACATCACATATTGGGCTTGGCCCATTTTCACATTAATTCACATATCAAACAGATTTATGCAAAATGCACCCAACCCAGCCTAGGGTCCATCCTCTACACACCCCCGTACCCAGCCACCACACACCAGGGGATTACTAAATCGCCCTCCAACCGCTACACACCAATTTGGCAAATAATGCCGTCCACACGAACTAATTCGCAAATAATCCACAACGCGACCTCAGTCAGCGCCAATCCACGATGTAGCCCGTAGCTAACATCAAAACCACGATGAGCACAAAGCCATCATTAACCACGATATGGCACATAGCCTATATCAACCACGATGAGGCACAGAGCCACTCATCAATTCTCGTGAGGCTTGTAGCCATCACTAAACCACGTACTCGAAGTACACCCTGTCCTTCTTTCATATTCATTTCCCATCCCATGCACATGCAACATATAATAATGCCATGATAAATAATGCATGCACATGTTATCTAAGTATTCAGTCACATATACACATTAATAACCACATCACATTCAGATATTGGTACTAACCTGATTATCGGTATACCCTTTAAGGGTATCCATTTCATAGTTGTCACTGCACTTATTAGCACATACACATAACACATACAGATATAACATAAACCCGGAAAACGGTGGGTTAATCACACTCCTTATAACCTGAAGAACAACACTCTCGATCCCGATGCTATCACTAAGCGACACTACGGCTATCTGCCTACTTTCCTGCTCTGACGCTGGCCCACACCCCGGTGGCCAATCCCGAACTGCAGAAACGGATCTCCTCTTGAACTTAGGGATAGGGACTACCCTTTGTCCTCCTTGACTGGCATTCGCGTCCATTGAAAGTCACTTAATCAGATCAAACGGTTAATCATCCATGTTATAATCTAACAACTAAATCCAACTTACAAAGTATTCTTACCAAGATGATCTTGAATCCCGAAACTTATCCTACTTCTGTCGACTTGTCCCTTACTAACTAAATCCTTGCTCCAAGTGATGTCGAAATCCCTATATGCCACATGTCAGATTCGGCTTCTATACCAAAAAGCATTAGAAAGTGGCCTTAGGCCGAATACCACATCACTTACCTTGGCTTGCCTTGACTACTTCCAATCCCGAAAGACTCCTTTGATGCTCCTTACTGTCTGCTACAAACAAAAGGCACACATAACATGGCTTATGAATATTCGGCTAACCCAAACCAAAGCCTTAACACTTGATTCGGCACACCAACTGAAATAGAACCCAAACCGATTGCTAGGATAGAAAACTTACCACTACACGTTCGCAGAGATTACCAGAGAAAAGGTTTCGGCTTCCTGCTTCGGCTTATAAGACTTGCGACAAATAGAAGAGAATAGAGCCCCCTTAAGATTCGGCTATGGCTTCAAAAGAAAAATACAATATTCGGCTATTCAAGAAAGGGTGTAGAATCGGGGTTGAAAGAAAAGAAGAATGGGAGAGGCTTAGGAGAATTCGGCAATGGTGAACAATGGTAAGGAGGTTTCGGCTTTGATGCAAAGGAGGTGGGAAGAAGAAAAGATATATATGGCTACTTCAGCATTCTGTTTTGGCTTCAAAGAAAAGAGAGGAAAAGAGAACCTCTTTGACTAAAACTTTCGGCTAAAAAGGAAAATGAAGAAAAGAATTGCCAAGAGCTGATCACCCCTATTTATACTACCCAATTTCGGCACCCACACTTCCTATACACTTCAAAACCGAAAATGCACACCAAGAGAGTCCATTGGTCGGCCACCATATCTTCACTAATCATATCCCTCATTTTTCTCTCCTATTTTATCTCCTTATCACACATTCGAAATAAATAAAATAAAACATCAATTATCCTTTACTAATCTCCTACTTAATCTCTTATCCTCCCCTTTAAACTAATAATAATAAAAAAAACCAACATTTATCCCTTACCTTATAGCCGAATTTTAAAAGAAAAACAAGCCTTATCTTATCCATTTGAAAGTCCAATGCCGTCCAACACTCCTCTCCACCTTGACGCAAAATAAAAAGCTCCCACTTGCTTCCTTTGCAACTCGAACCAAGGCCCTTGCCCACTGCACATGGCGTCATTCACCAAGGCCCTATGTGGCGCCTTGCAGCCACTTTACCAAGGCATTTCTTATGTCATAAATCCCTTACAAATTCCCTTAAGGCCTCCTTAGCCTAGCTTCCCCCCTTTCACTTAAAATTCAATAATTTCTTAAGGCATTCCTCTACATCCTCGGGTTCTTAAAACCCTTAAAACACATCCCAACCTACACTAAGCCCACTAACACTTGAATTATGCACCAAATGCATAACCCCTAAATCTAGGATATTACACAGGTTCCCCTAATGCTAAAAACAAAAAATTTTCAAATGACATGGCTTGAACCCAGGACTTCATAGAAGCCCCCTAACATTCCAAAATCACTCACCTAATCGTTCCAACTTGTATTAGTGTCGTTCTCTTTTTTTCAAAAGTTTTAAACGCTCCCGTGCCCAAGGCCCAATAGGCCCAATTCTACTAGGCCCATATTCAGGGTGTTACATGCTCAAGCTCCAAATCATGCATGGCCACAATACCAAGCAAAGCTTGAATTGAACTATGCTTCACAACTGGGGAGAACACAACTGTGAAGTCCACTCCTGGAATATGACTGTAACCCTTTACAACAAGCCTTGCTTTATATCTGCGTTCTTCAACTCCTATAGTCCCTTCTTTCTTTTTAAACACTAACACCCTCCCCCTCCTTCTCATCCACTTCCCACTTTCTTTTCTTATCCCCTTTTCTCACATTCTCCTCTCCATAACAAGTCTCTAAACCCTTGAGCCACACCAAAGCCATGACAAAGAAGCGGAAGAAAGCAAGCTTAGTCTCCTTAGGGAAATCGATATACATAAGCTCATGCCGGCCGCTTCATCCAAAAACAAGCCAAGGGTCTTTGAGACCATTTATCTTTTCTTTTTCTTTTCTTTTTTGCTTCAATTTCCTTCTCTTTGACAATCTTATGCTTAATTTAGTTTAATATATTTTAATTTCTTAGTGTTAGGTTCTTCAGGCTGCTTGGGAATCACACCACTTCCGCCACCGCCAGCACCTCCATCACCTTAGAAGTCACACCTACCTCACGAACCATCTACCAACAAGGATTCTCAAGCCCTTTTATCTTCTAGTCTTAGTTTATTTTCCTTCTTAGTCTCTTTTTCTTTTTCTTTCTTATCTTTATTTATATATTTAGTTTATTTTAAATGTGTCTTAATAACTCCTGGCTAATTCTCTACGAGCTCCCCAATTTCTTCATCTAGCACAGAGCTCGGTAGCAGCCACCACCCTTATCGACTTCCAACTCCGGGAAACCATCCAAATTCAGGAAGTTTCACCTCTCCCTCTCTCTTAAATTGAATATCTATCTTTATACATCGAGGGCAGTGTACATGTTGAGTGTGGGGGTGAATATTTATTTGAAGAAAGTGCCTAACTTTCTTCATTATTCTCAAATCCCTGAAATTAGTCTTGTTGTTAATCAATTTTCTCATATTACTAATTAGGATGAAATTTCTAATAATTTATGATTTTTATTGACATGTTTTTTAGTAAGTCATAGTTAATTGTGCATTGATGATTGAAATTTTAAGATACTAGAGAATCAAGCATGATAAGTCTATTTTTTAGAATTAAAATTTCTGCTAGGTTGTCTACCTAAATCTAAATGTTATCTTGAAGTTTGAAATTTACAAGGTTGATGTCAAAACACCCATAATTTTTGTGAGATTTTGAGCCTATTAGAGCATATATTCTTTTTCATGCTCATTTTATTGATTATGAGTGTGTCAACATTGAACTGTTATTCTAGAACTTGCCTTGATTATACATGTTGAGACCACATTTATGATTTGATATACAGAGATGATAAAGGCACCTAGGATTTAACTCACTTACTCCACTAAAAGCCTACCTTCATAATTAACCCCTAGTGAACCCCGTTTCATCCTAACAACCCTTTTGATTTGACTTACCTGCTAATATTAACCCAAAACCCTTTGTATTTGTTATCACCATTCCTTTTAACTACCCTTACATCGAGATTTGATTTGATTTATTGTCTAGCTATTATCTTTATTTTAAGTAATAGATTCATTCCTTATTATGTAATATTTGACTTGTTCTTAAAAAAAATCAAAGTATATTCATTATTAGTTATGTGATTAAGTGAGCTTATGCATTAAATTCCAATTATTGAAGAAGAGGCTCGTATTAGAGTATTATCAATAGTAGTATTATCAGTTTCCAATTGATGTAATTATTTAGGATGAGTTCATTCTTTTTAGGTAGGTAACTTATCAATTCAATCTTGATTCTAACCTTCTAATTCAGCCTATATCCATACCCTTAACCTAAGTCCCGTTACAACCCTGTTAAAGACCTTTTCATCCGTTTATCATCTCATTTTACAGTGGTAGAGATTTGATTTTCAAGCAAGCCTATGGGATTAACTTTTCAGGTTTGACTTTTGAGTGCTTAATTTTTGAACCTTAAACACTTCGAGTGATTTGAGTGAATCTTTTGTGAGGATGACAATTCTTGTAGATTTTGAATTAAAGGTAATTATTTAGGTAAGGGGAAACACCTAAGTTTTCATAATACAAATGTATGACTTATATTGTTTGAATCTTTAGGACTCTTTTAGTTAAATCATCCATGTATAAATTATCTATGAATTATGATGAGACATTTTCGGTAGGAATTATGAATTATGGAAAGTTCGTTTTAATTGTAAGTTGAGAATTTTTGCTTGAGGACAAGTAAAAGCTTAAGTGTGGGGGTATTTGATAAACCGTAAAAGTAACATATTTTAAGCCCATATTTAGTATGCTTTTGGATGAATTAAGCCTCGATTTATGTAAAAAGGCGCTCTTAATCCTTTGTTTTCATGCTTTATACTCAGGAAAGCACCCGAGGATGAAAAGAATGAGAAACGGGCCTAAAACGGACCAAATTGGGCCAAAGAGGAAATCGACACGGCCTGGACTTAAGCCCACACGACCGTGCCATGCCAATCTACTAGAACACAGCCTGATCTCGACTTACATGGCTGTGTCTCATTAAAGAAGTTTGAACACGACCTGACCACTATTCACACGGGCGTGTGACATGGTCGTGTCCCTGTCGTGGCAAAGAGCAATTTCATTCAGATTTGGATACTTTTGGGGCGAAGAAACATATTTTGAAAGCCTATATAAACCCCCTAAGTGTTACCTGAAAGAGGGTAGTTAGCGAGGCCAAGGAGCCGAGCCAGAAAGACCAGATTTGTGAAGAATCACTCGAAGATAGCCAGTTGATCAATCTCAAGAAGCCGGAATTCTACTCAAGACGGCGGATCTCTCCTTCAATTCTTTCAGGGAGTTTTAGGGATTTCTTATGTTTTGTTTCATCTTTTCTTCTGAGATGTTTTCTTTATTTGATATGAACTAAACCCTTCAGATACCTGAAGGGGATGAAACCTAAGACAAATCTTGTTATCATTTTCTGAACTATATGATAAATATTTGACTTGTTCTTAATTATGTGTGCTTAATTCTTGTGTTGTTATTTCCGGGATATTAAATCAAGTATGATGTGCTTAGGTGGAGGAGCAAAAGTCCCTGCTTAAGAGTAGATCTAGCATAATTAAGCGGAGTTGATCGCACGCCTAGAGATAGGGTGACGAGATTTTTCCGGATTAGGGTGAAACCTGATATGGGAGTCCATAGATTGAGTTAATGCGATTTTAGGGCTTTTAATTAGAAAGAGATTTCGATTAATCAACCTAGGGTTAAACGTTATTTGCTTTGAGAGAGGGTTTAATATAACTTAGGGAATCTTACGGATAAAGTTAAATGAATACATCGTCTGGTTCAGTGTTAGATAACAAGTAAAGTCTAGGTGGATTCTTCCTAGGGTATCATCTTAATCAATTGGTTTTTCTTCCAAGTTATTTTTCTCAATTCATTCTCTTTTTGTCTTTTCGTCTTTAGTTTAGTTGATAGTTAAATTTAGATTAGATAACCATTCACTTAATTCTTAGGCTAAATAATAGAAAGAGAGTTAGTATTAGTACTTTTGGTTCCTTTGGGATTCGATATTTCAGTCTTGCCTAAGCTATACTACTATTCAATAGGTGCACTTGCCTTACAATCGTTGTTAGGGTTAGTTTCCAAGTTCGATCGTTTTAATTATAAATTTTAAAGCTCTGATTTCGACAATCAAGTTTTTGGCGCCGTTGCGGGGAACTATAATATTAAGAAAGCTTAATTTTTATTACTTTACCCATTTTTTATTTTAATTTTATTTTTTTATTCTATTTTTATTTTTGCTAATTTCTTTCTTTTGTCCCTTTCAGGTACATCTAGTTTATGACTAGAAGGAACCCAATAGGACCTCTACTTTACGACAGTGATATTGAAGGTACTGTTTGTAGAAATCGCAGAGAAATAAGGCGAAGCCTAAACTATATTGACAAAGAGCAAGAAGCCGAAATAAATACCACAGAAGAGATGGATGAAAATAATCCGCCACCTCCATAGATGGCCGAACATCATGCTCCACGTACTATGTATGATTATGCTAAACCTAGTTTAACAGGAACTAAGTCTAGTATTGTTAGGCCTACTATTGCTGCAAATAATTTTGAACTGAAACCTAACACTATACAGATGATACAATAGTTTGTTCAGATGGTTTGTAGGATGAGGATCCTAACACACACTTAGCAAATTTCCTAGAATTTTGTGACACCTTCAAAATAAATGGCATTTTTGATGATGCCAGTTATTTCTCTTTTCCCTGAGAAATAAAGCCAAACAGTGGTTGCATTCTCTTCCACGAGGCTCAATCACTACATGGGATCAAATGACCGAAAAATTTTTATGCCAAAATGGCCAAGTTAAGGAATGATATCTCTTCTTTTGTGCAGATAGATTCAGAGACATTATACGACGCATGGGAGAGATACAAAGATTTGTTAAGGAGGTGCCCACACCACGGATTACCATTGTGGCTACAGGTCCAAACTTTTTACAATGGTGTGAAACCTTCAACAAGGCAGCTAATCAATGCAGCTGCCGGTGGAACCCTGAGCAACAAAACTCCTGAAGCAACCTACGAGTTTATAGAGGAGATGTCACTGAATAACTATTAGTGGCAAGTTACAAGGACAAGGCCAGCCAAAGCAGCCGGAGTTTTCAATATTGACGCAGTGACCGCGCTATCAAATAAGGTGGAATTGCTACATAAAAAATTTGATAGTTTCTATGGTTCTTCGCAGGCACAGCCAGTTATGCAGTGCGACGCAAGTGAAGGAGTGGTGAATCCTGAGTACCCACCCTACGGACAGGGCATGGAGAGCAAACAGATGAACTATATGGGTAATAATTTTTGATCTCACAATAACCCTTATAGTAATACTTATAATCCAGGTTGGAAGAACCACCCCAATTTTTCATGGGACTGTCAAAGAAATCAAAGATCACGACTATCCCAAAACTTCCAACAACAGCCTTACCCACAGGAAAAGAAGCCGAACGTTGAAGAGGTCCTGACAAACTTCATAACAGCCTCAGACACACGTTTCCAGAAGATAGAAACAAAAATTAGGGCATTGTCACAAGAGTTCAGGGATCAATTCGGGCAACTTGCTAAGCAGATTTCTGAGAGACCACAGGGAAGACTACCGAGCAACACCAAGACTAACCCAAGGGAGCAAATTCAAGCTATAACAGCTCAAGATAGTGAAGGGTTAGACGATCCTAATTCAAAACAAAAGAAGGTGGTAGAAGAAGATATGGTTGAGGTCAATAACAAGCCAAAACCGGTAATCAAATAGTACAAACCCTACATACCTTATCCCGAAGCGATAAAGATAGACGATACAGAGGAACAGTTTGGTAAGTTTCCTAAACTTTTAAAGAAATTACATATTAACTTACCTCTTCTTGAAACTCTTTTTCAGATGCCAGATTCAAGGAAATTTTTAAAACAGCTCCTGACGAACAAGCGTAAATTAGACGAGTAGCCACATGTGGAATTAAACGCAGTATGCTCAGCAATGTTGCAGAATAGACTACCAATAAAGCTAAAAGATCCAGGGAGTTTTACAATTCCATGTTTTATTGGTAGACTAAATGTTGATAATGCATTAGCTGATTTAGGGGCAAGTATAAATGTCATGCCTTATAAAATGTTTAAACAATTAGGTCTAAGGAAACCCAAACAAACTAGGATGAGCATTCAATTAGCTGATAAAACTGTTAGAATCCCTAGGGGTATTATCGAAGATGTTCTTGTAAAAATTGATAAATTCGTTTTCCCAGTAAATTTTGTTGTCTTAGACATGGATAAGGATAATTCGATTCCCTTAATTTTAGGAAGACCCTTTTTAGCAACTATTAGGACTAAAATTGATGTTAGCACAGGAGAACTCATACTTTTGGTAGGTGACGAATCGATCAGTTTACAAGCTCTCGACTCGACCAAGACAATAATTGATGAAGGTGAGAAAGTAAATTCAGTTGATAACCAGATTGTTCCAGCTTCATCACAGGAAACGCCACAAAATTACAAACCTGAGCCAAATCATGGACCCCATGCCAACAAAGAAGAATTATATGAGGAACGAAGCCTTAGGGTCGACAAACTAGAAAGTGGACGACATCATTCAAAGAAGAACAGGAACCGAGGGAAGTAAAGCCGAAGAAGCCTCTAGAAGAGCTCATAGGAACATCAAATCACCTCAAAATAGGAGACCAGGGACTAATAGATAAGGTAGATCCTCGCGTCATCACATCAGACCTGAACACGAATGAAGAAATCCCTCTTGAGGTACGTAATATCTTCCCATACGAAATAGTCAAAGTAAGCAATCCTATATTAGGCACTTTTAAGGTACACGCTTCTCGACTCCAACTTCATCAAGAAAATCGAACTGGCAGCATGAGGAAAGATATTCAAACCTTTAAACCTCCCTAGTTTTTCAAATACGAAGAGAGTCTAGCTTAAGACTATAAACGAGCGCTTCTCTGGAGGCAACCTGAGCACTAATACAATTTATTTTCACATTTTGTTTTCTTCTTTTCTTTTTACCTAATTCTGAACTAACCAAGGGTGCAGATTTCTAGGCCACACGGCCTTGCACACAGCCGTGGCTGTGGCCGTGTGTACTTCAAGAATCTTTGTACCAACATGGTAGAGGCGGTACAAATCAGACTCAACTAATTTTTGAAGTTCACAGACCCAACCACTCCAACACGAGCACTGACAAAAGCCCACGGCCATGTGACGCAGCTGTGGACGACACTAACTTATTAAAAACGGGCATGGCTGTCTGAAAAACGGGCATGGAGAATCAACACGCCTAGACACATGGCCGTGCGAGGCAGTCGTGTGAAACGACATGCCCTCGGTCCACTGGCGTGGGAAAGTACCAAAATTGAGCCTATATTTAAACACCAACTCAAAGAATCCATCTGAAATTCAGGAAGTTTCACCTCTCTCCCTCTCTTTTAATTTTCCTACTGTATTGTGACTATCTATCTTTGTACATTTAGGGTATTGTACATCTTAAGTGTGGGGGTGAATTTTATTTTTGAATGTTCCTAACTTTCTGCATTATTCTCAAATCCCTGAATTATGTCTTGTTCTTAAGTAATTTTCTCATATTACTATTAGAATGAAATTTCCTTTTTTTCATGGTTTTTTATTGATATGTTTTGGATTAAGTCATTGATATTTGTGCAATGATGATTTAAACTTTAGGAGACTAGAGAATCAAGCATGATGAGTCTATTTTCAAAAATTAAAATTTTGTTAGGTTGTCTACCTGAATCTAATTATTACCTTGAAGTTTGAAATTTACAAAGTTGATATCAAACACCCATAATTTTTGTGGGATCTTGAGCCTTTTTGAGCATACATTCTTTTCTACTCACTTTTTGATTATACGTGCGTCAACATTGATTTGTTATTCTAGAACTTGCTTCGATTATACATGTCAAGACCATATTATTGATTTGATATACAGAGATGATAAAGGCACTTAGGATCTAACCCACTTAATCCACTAAAAACCTACCCTCACAATTAACCCCTAGTGAACCCCTTTGATCTTAACAACCCTTTTATTAACTCACCCACTAATATTACCCCAAAACCCATCTTGTATTTGTTATCACCATTTCCTAACTCCCTTTTTGTCGAGATTTGATTTTGAGCAGTTGCCTAACTATGTTCTATATTTCAGTTGTTTCTTATCATTGTAAATACTGTTCTAAAAAAATCAAAGTATATTCATTATTAGTTCTATGTTAACTGACGTTATACATGTAAATTTCAATTCTTGAGAAAAAGCTCGTGTTATGAAGTTTTAATTGATGTGATTATTCAGGGTTGGTTCATTTTTTTAGTTAGGTAAATTATCAATTCGATCTTGATTCTAACCCTTTAATTCAGCCTTTATCCACACCTTTAACCAAAGCACCATTACAACCCTTAAAAGACCTTTTTGATCTGTGTATCATTTCATTTTATAGTGGTGGAGATTTGATTTTCATGCAAGCCTATGGGATTAACTTATCATGCTCGACTTTCGAGTGCTTAATTTTGAACCTTAAACACTTCGAGTGATTTGAGTGAATCTTTAGTGAGGATGTCAACTCTTGTCGATTTTTGAATTAAAGGTGATTATTTAGGTAAGGGAAACACCTATGTTTTCGTGCTATAAAGACTATGACTTTGATTGTTTGAATCTTTAGAATCCTTTTGGTTAAATTATCAATGTATGAATTACCTTTGAATTATTTCAAAACATTATTGATAGGAGTTATGAATTGAGGAAGTTCATTTTAATTGTGAGTTGAGAATTTTGCTTGAGGACAAGCAAATGCCTAACTATGGAGGTATTTGATAAACCGTAATATGTTCATATTTTAATCCCATATTTAGCATGCTTTTGGATGATTTATTCCCCGAATTGTGGAATTTGGTGCTCCTAATCCTTTAATTTCATGTTTTATACTTAGGAAAGCACCGGAGGATGAAAAGAATGAGAAACGGGCCAAAAAAGGAGAAAATAGGCAAAAGTACGAAATCACCACGCCTGGGCCCAAGCCACACGGTCGTGCTTCCTTAGCAGACCTGAACATGACCTGACCTCAATTTACACGGGCGTGTCCCTGACGTGACCTATTTTAATTCTATTCAGAATAAGGTACTTAGAGGCAAAGAAAGACATTCCAAAAGCCCATATAAACACCCTAGAGGCCAACCTTCAGGGGCCGGTTCAGGTAGGCCAAGGAGCCAAGCTAGACAGGCCAAAATTGTGGGATTTACTCGAAGAAAGCCAGTTGATCCACCTCAAGAAGCCGGAATCATACTCAAGACGGAAGATCTTCTCTTCAATTTCCTTCAGGGGGTTTTAGGTTTTTCTTATGTTTTGTTTTATATTTTTTTCTGAGATATATTCTTTTATAATTATGAACTAAACCCCTCAAATACCTGAGGGGGATGAAACCTAAGACGGATCTTGTTATTGTTTTCTGAACTATATGATAAATACTTGATTTGTTCTTAACTATGTGTTCGTAATTCTTGTTTTGATATTTCAGGATATTAATTCAAATATTGATATGCTTAGGTAGTGGAGCAAAAGTCCCTGTTTAAGAGTAGATCTAGCATAGTTAAGTGGAGTTGATCGCAACCCTAGACATAGGATGACAAAAATCTGTCGGATTAGGGTCAAACCTAATATGGGAGTCCATAGATCGATTTAATGCAATTCTAGGGGTTTTAATTAGAAAGAGATTTCAATTAATCAACCTAGGATTAGACGTTAGTAGCCTCGAAAGAGGTATTAATATAAATTAGGGAATCCTACAGATCAAGTCAAGTGAATAAATTGTCTGGTTCAGAGTTAAATAACAAGTGAAGTCTAGGTGGATTCCTCCTCGGGTATTGTCTTAATCAATTGGTTTTTTCCCACAAGTGTTTTCCCTAATTCATTCTCTTTGTCTTAGCATCTATAGCTTAGTAGTTAGTTAATTTTAGATTAAACAACAATTCCCTTAATTCTTAGGCTAAATAATAAAAAGAAAGTTAGTATTAGTACTTTTGGTTCCTTTGGGTTTGACATTCCGGTCTTGCCACTAAACTATACTACTGTACGATAGGTGCGCTTGCCTCAAATTGTTGTCATATTTAGTTTCTAAGCTCGATCATTCTTTATATAAAATTTAAGACTTCCTGACACGATCAATGAGATCGAGAGGGTATTATTAACTATGGGTAATAAATACTTAATTAGGGGTTATTATTGACATAATTCATAATTTGGTTATTGTTGGCTAAGGAGGTAGAAGATTAACTCACTCAAGTGTTCCTAATTAACTTTAGAACTCGAGTTTTAACATGTTAGCTATTAATTAACAAGCTATAACCTCTTGGCCTCTAACTAATTAATTAATCGACCAACCTCACTTTCTTGACTGAGATAAATTATTATTTACTCGGTAAATATATCTCTCAATCTCATTTATCCAAAATTACTTCCTAGGGTCTTTAATCCTTGGGTTTAATTGCACATAATTTAAATGACTAACTCTGGTTCAAACCTTAATTCATCTGTTAATTATTCACACATTCATTCATTAATCTCCTTAAAGAAATTAGCCATTCATGGATTTAGATACAATTATAACTAATTTCGTATTTAACTGAGATAATGGTTCAACCAATATATGGGCACTGCATCATCCTCTACACCTCGATGATGTTATGAGATAGTGAGACCAAAAGAAAGAGTGAGAACAACTAAAGCTACATAGCCATGAAATCTCTCACAGCCTGTTCTTTAAGGAGGGGAGAGTTGTAACGCCCCAAATTTTTGGGCCTAGTAGAATTGGTCCTATTGGGCCTTGGGCATGGGAGTGTGTAAAATTTTTGAGAACAAGAGAACGACACTAATGCATGTTGGATCTGTTAGGAGAGTGATTTTGGAAGGTTAGGGGGCTTCTAAGAAGTCTTGGGTTCAAGTCGTGTCATTTTGGAAATTTCTATTTTTAGCATTAGGGGAACCCTGACTCCTGGTATTAAGCCTTTTAAGTAATTAAGATTAAATTGTGACACAAGAGGAGATGGTGGCTTAGTGGTAAGTGGCGTAGGGAGTGAAGCCTGTTGGTCTAGGGGGTAAGTGGCGTGTTACCTATACCAGAGGATTGGCATTCGAATCTTGGTGGGGTGCATTCTTACACTGTTGTATTTCTGGTTATGGGATCTGATACAGATATGGGCTAGGCTCAAACGATTCTGTTATGGGCAGAGACCCAAACGATATGGTAATGGGCTTAGGCACACTGAAACTGTACTGTGACTGAATAGGGCTCAAGCCCAGTCTGCTTCTGTATTCTGTTAATCTGACTAACTATTTTTCTATTAGAGGGATTACACACTGAGTTTTCGTAAACTCGCCCCCTCTTTTTAATTTTTCAGGTAGTCCTCTGTAATATCCGGGATTTATGGCTTATGCATTATTGCTTAATTTTATGAAGTAGTATGCTTATGTGTGCTGTGAATGTGTTCTATGAATTTTGTGAACCTTAGTGTGTAGGTGAATGTCTTAAAAATTATTTGATTTTTAAGTTTAAAAGGGGAGCTAAGCCTGATAGGCCTTAAGGAAATTTGTAAGGGAAATTTGACATAAGGTTGGGCTTGGTAAAGTGGCTGCAAGGTGTCACTTAGGGCCTTAGTAAGTGACGCCACAATCAAGGGGAAAAGGGCCTAGGCTCGAGTCACAAGGGGAGCAAATAAAAGAATTTTATTTTGCTGCAAGGAGCAAAGGAGTTGGACGACATTAAGACACTAAAAGAATGAGCTTTAGTTGAGATTAAAATCTTTTAATAATTTCGACTAAGATAAGAGATTAATGTTGGATTATTTTTATTAATTTGAATAAGGTGATAAAGAGAGAAAAGAGGAGAAAAATGAGGAAGTTAAAAAGGGGATGTGTGTGGCCGGCCAAGGGACTCTTTGGTGGTCAAATTTGGGTCATAGCCGAATTCCTAAAGAGAGGTTTAGATGTTCTTTTCGGTTCTCCTTTCTTTCTCTAGTGAAGTGCCGAAATTATCACCCTTTTCTCTCTAGACCAAAGCTGAAAGTTTGGAACCATTTGAGCATCTTCTCCTTTCTTCTTTCGCATCATATTTCTTTTTCACTCACTCCCTCAAACCCAAAACTTACTCTCCCATCTTCAACAAGGCCGAAACCTCCCTACCAATCTTCATCACTGCCGAATTCTCCTATCTTACTTCTTCTCCTTCTCACGTTTTCCATCTAGTCTACAAAGCCGAATCTCTTCGGCACTTCAAGCAAAGGTGCTGTCAACTACTGTAGTAGAGGGTAAGATCAAATGCTATTCGGTTTCCTCTCTTTTTCTTTTTGCCGAAACTAAGGAACTAATCCCATTATTGCTTTTTGGCCGAAAAGTGAAGGAGCTTTGGGATTTCTATTGTAGTCGATTTCAATAGGGGATCTTTCGGGATTCTTTTAAGATTCAAGGTAAGTCATTCGGCCAAGGGCCATTTATCTTGTTCATTAAATGTTAGAATGAAATCTAACATATATCTATAGGTATTTCGACAGTACTACAAAGAAGTGACAATTTTCGGGATTTAAGATTCACAAGGTAAGTGAATCTGACATTCGGCCAAGGCCATATATAGTGATTTAGATATGTTTCTTATTTATTCAAAAGTCGGAAACTAATTAGTTAAGTGATATAGTATCTAGCCAATTGCAAGAAGGAACATCACAAGTTCTTGGGATTTGATTAGTAATCAAATCGGCAACAAGGTAAGATTTTGGTTGCGATAAATCCTTCGGGATTTGACTTTATAGTCGAATAGGCTTTTGCTAAAATACTAAGTGTTGGCCGAATGTAGGAATTAAGGATCTAAAGCATTAGATCGGGTTTTCGGGATTTCAATAAAGCGTTAATACCAGGTGTGTACCCCACACTAAGCCTTAATAGATTTATGGTTATGTTTTAATGTGTTAATAAGAATGTGTAAGATGTGGCTAAGAGTGTAACATCCTATAATTTGAGTATCATTTTGTTGATTGTGTTAGCTCGGATATGATTTTATTGTGTGCCTAATATAGTCTTGTGAAGGCTTGGAATTATTTGGATTTAGAATAAATTTTTTTTAGTATGGGAAAATTTAGTGAAGTGAATCAAGTGACCCTGATACTTAAGTTAATTTAAGTGTTTAATGTTAGCAAAAAGTGAGTTAGTAGTAAAGTGGTGTTGGCGCATGAGTAATTGCATGAGGGAAGAGGTTCGAATCCCATGGATGGCAATAAGGTGACTTTTATTTTTGCATGTGTATGGCATGTGTCGGTCAACTCTAATTAAGAAAAGGTTGGACTTTATCATTTATGGATAGTAGACTAAGGGAATAAGGCAAGTTATTAGTTAAGGTATGGAATCAAGGTGTTATGGAAGTAAGGGGACATAAGGCTTGATGTATGGGTGATGTTTTGGAAATTTTTCATGGTCATTTTGACCATGAATGTGGACGGCTTAGGGGGCTGGGGGGTTGGCCGAATATTGTATGGGATTAGGGGGAAGATAGTTGGCCAAATTTTTGGTATTTTGTGCATCTTTTTCCCTTTTCTCCAAAATCTTTCTCCTTAGCCGAATTTGTCATGGGCATTAGGTGAAAATTATGTTTTGTTTTGGCTATCATCTTTGACCATATTGGTATTCTCTTTTTCTTCTTTTCCTCTCAAGCTTTTCTTTCTTTTGGTACCGAAATATTATTACTTTTGAAGGCATTTTTCCCTTCATTCTTTTTCTTCAAAACCGAATATCCCTCTCCCAAATCCCATCAATTGCCGATTCTCTCTAAGCCCATACTTTTCCTTTTCATCCTTGTTAAAGCCGAAACTCTCTGGTGCCCATCAAAAGCTGAAAGATTCACTTTATTGCCACCCCCTTTGAATCGAATTCTCCTGCAAGCTCTTTTGCCGATTTCTTGAAGTAGTGATTAATTTCGTTTTAGTCATCTTATTGGTAAGGATCTCTCTAGCCGAACTCTTGTTCTTTTCTTCCTCTAATTGTCGAAAATCAGGGTACTAATCCCATTATTGCTTTAGCCGAAACCTTGAAGGATCTCTCAGGATTTTTGAAGTAGTCGACTACAAGGAAAGATCATCGGGATTTCAAGAATCCAAGGTAAGCTCTATGTGGTATTCGGCCAAAGGGCCATTTATTTGTGATTAAATGTTAGAATGGAATCTAACATAAACTATAGGGATTTCAACATCTTCATAGCCAAGAGACTACTTTCGGGATTTAAAATCATAAGGTAAATATATATGAACATTCGGCCAATGCCATATTTTAGTATTAGTGCCTAACCGATTTCACCTATGGGTATTAGGAAGGAGTGCAATCGGTTTTGGTAGATTTTCGGGATTCAGTGAACTCGCTAAGTAAACCAGGTGTGTAACCCCGCACTATTTCCTGATAGATTTATGGTTCTAATATTATGTGTATGTTAATAATAATATGGAAATGGCCAAAGGTACCATACAAATGGTACAGAGTACTCAGGTACGTTATTCTCTAAAGTTATGTCAATAATAAGAATATCTGTTATGACACAAATGTGAAAATGTTATGAAAGTGAAATAAGGCCTATGGCATGAGATTGCATGATATGTATGATATATGGGGCATATGGGTGATTATATTAAGGGGAAGTGATCTGGTGGTTTTATACCACAATATCTAAATGTGGTGACTTATATCACGTAATCTGAATGTGGTGACTTATGTCACGTAATCTGAATGTGGTGAGTTATGTCACAAAATTATTATTATCTGGTGGCTATGCCACGAATTTATAAGGGCGATGTGCCAGTCGACTACAGCGACTGCCTTCGATGGTGTGTAGCGGATGGAGGGTCGACTTAGTAGTCCCCACGGTGTGATGGTTGGTACGGGTGATGTGTAGCGGATGGTTTCTAGGTTTGGGTTCGGAATTGCATCATTATATTTAATTGCTATATGTATATGTATGGTCTGATATGCCTGAATTGTTGAGACTTAGTGTTGGTTGTTACACATTGAGTCTGTTTGACTCACCCCGTTGTGGGATATTTTTCAGGTGACGCTCAGTGATGGACCGGGTCGGCAGGAGCTTAGTGGTGGCCATGCTCAGCACGAAATTTATTTTATTTAGACTTTCTATTTTTAAGTACTTTGAATTTATTTTGGGTTTTGTTTTTGATGTAATAAGGCCACTAGTATGAACTGTTTATGCATGCATTTTTTTATTTTTTTTATTATGGTACGAATTTTTTTTTATCAAATTAAACTTTAAGTAACTTTTCTTAAGAATAAATCTTAAAATATTTTTGACTTAATATTACGTAAATAAAGTTTTATTAAAATCTAGACTTCAAGTCTAAACTTCAAAACCATCCAAAATTTTCCAAAAAAGCAAACAAGTTTTGAATCGTTTTACTCAAGGAACATACCAGATCAGGTCAAGGCTCGTGGGCTGGGTTTGGGGTGTTTCAACTTGGTATCAGAGCCCAGTTTTAAACTCTCGGCCTTGGGTTTAAAGCCCACAACGTTTTCAAAATTAAGCCCAATTAAGATTTTGTGAAAAATTTTGGAAATGAGCAGGTCTTCTGACATGGTACCTAAGTCTCCGACCCGAAGTCCACCAGGTAAGTACCCCTAACTATTGTATGACTTATTGTATGGTTTGTATGTGGGTATAACGGGAACGTAGATTAGTCTATTAAGTTATTGAACCCTAGGATTAGCTTACTCCAACACAGAATTGCATAAAATTTTAAAGCCTAATTAAGCAAACCTGTGATTAAGTCGCCGAGTTAGGGTGTGGCAACCATTGTGCGCATGTCTAGGATTGGTTTCGGTGAGAGCTTGGTATTTAAGCAGTCCTAGTGACTCACCTCCTCTCCACTCGAATCCTACCTGGTGCGTAGCGACGATTCACCCTAACCAAGAGGACTTATTCACGGGCTAAACTCCATAATTTAAAACCCTAAAGGGATAGCCATATTTTTATAAAAACCTTAGTTTTAAAAATCATCAAGTTACCCCTTTGATTTGTAAAAACTATTTTATAAAATTTTTTTTGAAATATTCTCGATTTACAAAATTACCTAAATACCCCTGGATGTAAAATTACTAAAATGCCCCTGGTTTGGAAAAAAAATTGTTATCATACTACCCTTGACTTTTACTAAGATATTTTTTTAAACTACCTGAAACCTCTTTTTTGCAAAATTACCAAGATACCTTGATTTGGAAAATTTACTAAATTACCCCTGGTTTACGAAATTACCAAAATAACCCTGGTTTCTAAAATTTTCGCAACACCTTTGATTTGAAAAAAAAAATTACCTTTCAAAAATACCCATGAGTTTTTAAAATTTCGGAGTGTCTTTTTAGATTTTTGGAAATTACCCCGATTTATTACCAAAATACCCCTGTAGGACAAATGATGAAAATACCCCTGGGTTAGGAACAGACAAAAAAAATGTTCGAAGAGTGAATGTGTATGGTAGATACTACCGAATGGATGTGTTTCTCTGAACTAGGATAGAAGACTTGAAACTTTGTAATGATCGAAAGAACTACTATTAATCTCTTTTTTCATAAAATTGTTCGCGGATAATCAGTGGAACAAATACTAATGCATAAAATTTCTTAAATCAGATTAAATCGCGATCGTAGACATGAATTCTAGGGGACGTGGTCGTAATGTGCGAGGACGTGGTAGAGGCAGAATGGCTGTATCGGAACCTGTTAGGTCTGGTCAAGGGTCCAAAAATGAGGTACCACCACCACCACCAGCTGTTGGTGTTGAGCAGCAAGATCAGACGGGGAATGATGCTGTATCGCAGGCGGTGCTGCGAGTTCTTGAGATGGTGGCTGGAGCAGGTGGAAGTATGGGAGCTCGGAAATCTGTACCCGAGTGACTCCGAGCCAATGGAGCTGAGGTGTTCCGTTGTGTATCTGGTGTGGCACCCAGTACTGCTGAGTATTGGTTGGAGGCGACCGAACGAATTATGGATAAGCTCGATTTAACTGCTGAGGAGAAAATGAAAGGAATGGTGTCGCTTCTTCGTGATGAGTCATATCAATGGTGGCTCACAGTTCAGGATGGTACTTTGGCTGAGGAACTCACTTGGGAGTATGTTAAGACGGCGTATCAGAAGAAGTATGCCGGAACCAGTTATATTGATGCGCAGAGAAAGGCATTTCTGGGACTAGTCCAAGGGAACAAGTCCGTAGCGGAGTACGAAGCTGAATTTTTAAGGTTGAGCCGGTATGCTCGAGGAATCGTGGCTACGGAGCATGAACGATGTGTCCAGTTTGAGGACGGACTGAGAGATGATCTGGGATTATTGATAGCCCCACAGCAAGAGCGGGAATTTGCTTTGTTGGTAGAGAAGGCTAAGGTAGCCGAAGGAATCAAGGACTCTGTAAGGCAGAACACTGATCGGAATAGGCAAAAGAGAGGTTTTGGATCAGCAAGATTGTCTGAGAATGTGCAAAAGAGGCCTAGAGTTGATGGGTCATGAGGTCAGCAGGCCGCGTCAGGAGGGCAGTATCGTACTTGTGCTCAGTGTGGGAAAATGCACTTAGGGGAGTGTTGGAAGAAAACGGGAGGATGCTTTAAGTGCGGGTCTAAGGATCACATGATTAAGGACTGTCCTATGAAACCAGATGGGAATCGACAAGCAGCTCAGGGTGTTAATCAGGCTGGAAGAGGTGGACAGCAGCCTAGCGGGGTCGAGGTGCGAATGGCCGAGGTAATGGTGTTGGAAGAGGAAGAGGAACCCCGGGCAGAGGTGTTGGTAATACAGAGGCAAGACAGCCAGGTTTGGTGTATGCTGTTCACCGTAGGGAAGATGGAGACGCACCAGACGTCATAACCGGTACGTTCCTTATATTTGGCAAGCCTTACTTCGCTTTGATTGATGTGGGTTCTACCCATTCTTATGTTGCATGTAGAGTAGTTGAAACTCTAGGCATAGCCTCTGAACTATCTGATAGGGAGATGACTGTAGTAAGCCCACTAGGTCAAACTGTAGTGGTGAATAGGATGTTTCGGAAAGTACCATTAGAGATTCAAGGAGTAGCATTTCCGGCTGACTTGATGGAATTACCCTTCGGAGAATTCGATCTCATACTTGGCATGGATTGGTTAGTGGAACATCGAGCTGTATTGGATTGTGCAGCTAAGCGAATGAAGCTAAGAACCCCGGAGGATGAGGCGATAATCATGATAGGAGAAAGAAGGAACTACTTGTCCAACGTAGTTTCAGCACTAAAGGCTGATAAGATGGTTCGGAAAGGATGCGAGGCATTCTTGGCTTTTGTTAGTGTGTTGGATGCAAAAGAAGGGGGAGTTAGTGGAGTTAGAACCGTAACTGAATTTGTGGATGTTTTTCCGGAAGAATTACCTGGAATACCCCCGGATAGGGAGGTGGAGTTCGGAATTGACTTGCTACCTGGTACAGCTCCTGTGTCAATTGCACCGTACAGAATGGCACCAAAGGAGTTGGTTGAGCTCAAGGCTCAGATCCAAGAGTTGCTTGATCGTGGGTTTATCCGACCTAGTGTGTCTCCATGGGGAGCACCGGTCTTGTTGTGAAGAAGAAGGACGGAACTATGCGCATGTGCATAGATTATCATTAGTTGAATAGGCTGACCATCAAGAACAAGTACCCTTTGCCTAGGATAGACGACTTGTTCGATCAGCTTAAGGGAGCGGCGGTATTCTCAAAGATAGATCTACGGTCGGGATATCATCAGCTTAAGGTGAAGGAAGTGGATATCCATAAGACAGCTTTCCGAACAAGATACGAGCATTATGAGTTCTTAGTAATGCCATTCGGATTGACGAACACCCCAGCTGCGTTCATGGATATGATGAACCGGGTTTTTCAACCATACTTGGATAGGTTCGTTGTTGTGTTCATCGACGACATTCTGGTGCATTCCAAGTCTGAGGAGGAACATGATGAGCATCTCCGGATAGTGTTGCAAGTGTTAAGGGAGAAGAAACTCTATGCCAAATTCAGTAAGTGTGAATTTTGGCTGAAAGAAGTTGCGTTCTTAGGACATGTAGTGTCTGCAGAAGGAATAAGGGTGGATCCTAGGAAGATTGAGGCAGTGTTGGATTGGAAACCACCTAAGTCTGTGGCTGAGGTTCGTAGTTTCTTGGGATTGGCAGGCTACCACAGAAGGTTTGTGGAAGGATTCTCGTCGATAGCCGCACCTATGACAAAGTTGTTGAGAAAAGAAGTACCTTTCGTATGGACGGAAAAGCAACAGGAGAGCTTTGAGAAGCTTAAGAGGGTCTTGACTGAAGCTCCAGTTTTGATTCAACCGAAGGCAGGAAAGGATTTTGTGGTGTAATGTGACGCTTCTCATACTGGATTAGGATGTGTTTTGATGCAAGACGGGAAAGTAGTCGCTTATGCGTCTCGACAATTAAGGCCACATGAGGTTAATTATCCGACGCATGATTTGGAGCTGGCGGCTGTGGTCTTTGCTCTTAAGGTGTGGAGGCACTATCTTTACGGAGAGAAGTCAGTGATTTACACAGACCACAAGAGTCTTAAGTATCTATTGACTCAGAAGGAGTTGAACCTGAGACAGCGAAGGTAGGTGGAGTTACTGAAGGACTATGATTGTTCGATAGAGTATCATCCGGGCAAGGCAAATGTAGTGGCGGAGCCCTAAGTCGAAAAGTAGTGTCGGATCTGAGGGCGATGTTTGCACATCTAAACTTGTATGATGGTGGGAGTCTGCTGGCAGAATTGCAAGTCAAACCGACATAGTTGAATGAGCTTAAGGAAAGTCAGTTGTTGGATGAGGATCTAAGTACTAAGTTACGGCAGGTACAGAATGGTGAGTTGGAAGATTATGGTATTAATGACGAGGAAGTATTGTGTTTCAAGGGTAAGATCTGTATGCCGAGGAACGAGGAACTTAGGCAAAGAATTCTTTAGGAATCGCATAGTAGCCCTTATGCTATGCATCCTGGAGGTAGTAAGTTGTATAGAGATCTAAGGGAACAATTTTGGTGGCCTGGTCTTAAGCGGGAAGTTACAGAGTTTGTAGGGAAGTGCTTGACGTGTCAGCAAGTTAAGGCTGAACACCAAGTTCTGTCAGGATTGCTTCAACCAATAAAGATTCTGCAGTGGAAGTGGGAGAGAATCACTATGGACTTCGTTAGTGGGCTTCCCCTTATGCCTACTAAGAAGGACTCGGTATGGGCAGTAGTGGATCAGTTGACAAAGTCCATGCATTTCATTCCAGTGCAGGTCGACTATTCTCTGCAGAAGTTGGCGAAATTTTATGTAGCAGAGATTGTGAGGTTGCATGGAGTGCCGGTGTCGATTATCTCGGATAGGGATCCGAGGTTTACTTCTCGGTTTTGGAAAGCACTACATCAGGCTTTAGGCACCAGATTAGACTTCAGTACGGCATTTCATCCACAGTCGGACAGTCAGTCTGAACGAGTAATCCAAGTGTTAGAGGATATGCTGAGAGGTTGTGTGATAGACTTCAGAGGAAGTTGGGAAGAATTTTTGCCTCTAGCGGAATTTGCGTACAACAATAGCTATCAGGCTAGCATTCAGATGGCACCATATGAAGCGTTGTATGGTCGGAAGTGTCGCACTCCTACGTGTTGGACAGAATTAGGGGAACGTCAAGTTTTGGGTCCAGAGATGGTGGCTGAATCCGAAGAAAAGGTTTAGGTAATTCGGGCTCGGTTAAAGGAGGCATCTGACAGGCAAAAGTCGTACGCAGATCTTAAGCGGAAAGAAATAGAGTTTGTTGTGGGAGATCAAGTATTTCTTAAAGTGTTGCCTTGGAAGAAGGTGATGAGATTTGGTCGCAAAGGAAAGTTAAGTCCCAGGTTTATAGGACCTTATCGGGTGTTAAAGCGGGTTGGACCAGTGGCATATCAGTTAGAGTTGCCTTCGGAGTTGAAGCAAATGCACGTCGTGTTCCATGTTTCGATGCTACGACGTTACCGGTCGGATCCGTCTCATGTAGTGCCAGTTGAGGAGATGGAACTAAGACCAGATTTGTCCTACCAGGAGGAGCCGATTCAGATTCTAGAACGGGATGTGAAGGTGTTACGGAGGAAATCAGTTCCTCTCGTCAAAGTGTTATGGCGTAATCATGGATCGGAAGAGGCTTCGTGGGAGTCAGAAGAGGCAATGCAACAGCAATACCCTCACTTGTTCTAGCCAGGTAATCTCGAGGATGAAATTTTCTTTTAGGAGGGTAGAGTTGTAACATCCTAAAATTTGAGTATCATTTTGTTGATTGTGTTAGCTCGGATATGATTTTATTGTGTGCCTAATATAGTCTTGTGAAGGCTTGGAATTATTTGGATTTAGAATAAATTTTTTTTAGTATGGGAAAATTTAGTGAAGTGAATCAAGTGACCCTGATACTTAAGTTAATTTAAGTGTTTAATGTTAGCAAAAAGTGAGTTAGTAGTAAAGTGGTGTTGGCGCATGAGTAATTGCATGAGGGAAGAGGTTCGAATCCCATGGATGGCAATAAGGTGACTTTTATTTTTGCATGTGTATAACATGTGTAGGTCAACTCTAATTAAGAAAAGGTTGGACTTTATCATTTATGGATAGTAGACTAAGGGAATAAGGCAAGTTATTAGTTAAGGTATGAAATCAAGGTGTTATGGAAGGATAAGGGGACATAAGGCTTGATGCATGGGTGATGTTTTGGAAATTTTTCATGGTCATTTTGACCATGAATGTGGACGGCTTAGGGGCTAGGGGGGTTGGCCGAATATTGTATGGGATTATGGGGAAGATAGTTGGCCAAATTTTTGGTATTTTGTGCATCTTTTTCCCTTTTCTCCAAAATCTTTCTCCTTAGACGAATTTGTCATGGGCATTAGGTGAAAATTATGTTTTGTTTTGGCTATCATCTTTGACCATATTGGTATTCTCTTTTTCTTCTTTTCCTCTCAAGCTTTTCTTTCTTTTGGTACCGAAATATTATTACTTTTGAAGGCATTTTTCCCTTCATTCTTTTTCTTCAAAACCGAATATCCCTATCCCAAATCCTATCAATTACCGATTCTCTCTAAGCCCATACTTTTCCTTTTCATCCTTGTTAAAGTCGAAACTCTCTGGTGCCCATCAAAAGCCGAAAGATTCACTTTATTGCCACCCCCTTTGAATAGAATTCTCCTGCAAGCTCTTTTGCCGATTTCTTGAAGTAGTGATTAATTGCGTTTTAGTCATCTTATTGGTAAGGATCTCTCTAGCCGAACTCTTGTTCTTTTCTTCCTCTAATTGTCGAAAATCAGGGTACTAATCCCATTATTGCTTTAGCCGAAACCTTGAAGGATCTCTCGAAATTTTTGAAGTAGTCGACTACAAGGAAAGATCATCGGGATTTCAAGAATCCAAGGTAAGCTCTATGTGGGATTCGGCCAAAGGGCCATTTATTTGTGATTAAATGTTAGAATGGAATCTAACATAAACCTATAGGGATTTCGACATCTTCATAGCCAAGAGACTACTTTCGGGATTTAAAATCATAAGGTAAATATATATGAACATTCGGCCAATGCCATATTTTAGTATTAGTGCCTAACCGATTTCACCTATGGGTATTAGGAAGGAGTGCAATCGGTTTTGGTAGATTTTTGGGATTCAGTGGACTCGCTAAGTAAACCAGGTGTGTAACCCCGCACTATTTCCTGATAGATTTATGGTTCTAATATTATGTGTATGTTAATAATAATATGGAAATGGCCAAAGGTACCATACAAATGGTACAGAGTACTCAGGTACGTTATTCTCTAAAGTTATGTCAATAATAAGAATATCTGTTATGACACAAATGTGAAAATGTTATGAAAGTGAAATAAGGCCTATGGCATGAGATTGCATGATATGTATGATATATGGGGCATATGGGTGATTATATTAAGGGGAAGTGATCTGGTGGTTTTATACCACAATATCTGAATGTGGTGACTTATGTCACGTAATCTGAATGTGGTGACTTATGTCACAAAATTATTATTATCTGGTGGCTATGCCACGAATTTATAAGGGCGATGTGCCAGTCGACTGCAGCGACTGCCTTCGATGGTGTGTAGCGGATGGAGGGTCGACTTAGTAGTCCCCACGGTGTGATGGTTGGTACGGGTGATGTGTACCGGATGGTTTCTAGGTTTGGGTTCGGAATTGCATCATTATATTTAATTGCTATATGTATATGTATGTTCTGATATGCCTAAATTGTTGAGACTTAGTGTTGGTTGTTACACATTGAGTCTGTTTGACTCACCCCGTTGTGGGATATTTTTCAGGTGACGCTCAGTGATGGACCGGGTCGGCAGGAGCTTAGTGGTGGCCATGCTCAGCACGAAATTTATTTTATTTAGACTTTCTATTTTTAAGTACTTTGAATTTATTTTGGGTTTTGTTTTTGATGTAATAAGGCCACTAGTATGAACTGTTTATGCATGCATTTTTTTATTTTTTTATTATGGTACGAATTTTTTTTATCAAATTAAACTTTAAGTAACTTTTCTTAAGAATAAATCTTAAAATTTTTTTGACTTAATATTACGTAAATAAAGTTTTATTAAAATCTAGACTTCAAGTCTAGACTTCAAAACCATCCAAAATTTTCCAAAGAAGCAAACAAGTTTTGAATCGTTTTACTCAAGGAACATACCAGATTCGGTCAAGGCTCGTGGGTCGGGTTTGGGGTGTTTCATCGAGTACGATGCAATGGTACATAATACTCAGGTACGTAACTTACTACTACTGTAGTTATGATAGCATGAAAATCTGTTATCGCACATATGTGAGACTATAAGAATGTGAATAAGGCATAAGGCATGAGATTGCATGATATGTATGATATATGGGGCATATGGGTGTTATATTAAGGGGAAGTGATCTGGTGGTTTTATACCACAATATCTGAATGTGGTGACTTATGTCACGTAATCTGAATGTGGTGACTCATGTCACAAAATATTATCTGGTGGCTATGCCACAAAATATATAAGGGCGATGAGCACGTCGTCTGCAGCGACTGCCTTCGATGGTGTGTAGCGGATGGAGGGTCGACTTAGTAGTCCCCACGGTGTGATGGTTGGTACGGGTGATGTGTAGCGGATGGTATATAGGATTGGGTTTGGGTTTGCATCATTATGTTTAATTGCTATATGTATATGCATGATTTGATATGCCATAAACTGTTGGAACTTAGTGTTGGTGGTTATACACACTGAGTCTGTTTGACTCACCCCGTTGTGGGATATTTTTCAGGTGACGCTCAGTGATGGACCGGGTCGGCAGGAGCTTTGTGGTGGCCATGCTCAGCACGAAATTTATTTTATTTGGACTTTTTATTTATTTTAAATACTTTGGATTTATTTTGGGTTTTGTTATCGATGTAATAAGGCCGCTAGTATGAACTGTTTATGCATGCACTTGAATTATTCTATTATGACACGATTCTTATCAAATTAAAGTTAAGTAACTTTTCTTAAAAATAAATCCTGAAATGTTTTGACACCTAACACAAATGGTTTTCAGTTTAAATAAGTACACTCTAAGAACTCGACAACGTTTTCAACTTATGGTTTTGAAAATAAAGTTTTATCAAAATCTAAACTTAAAAAAAATAAACTCGTTTACAACTCGAACACAACACGAATCAAATCTTCTTCAAACCAACCAAAGTTTTCCAAAGAAATAAACAAGTTTTGAACCGTTTTACACGAGGAACATACCAGATCTGGTCTAGGCTCGTGGGCCGGGTTTGGGGTGTTTCAGTTTGGTATCAGAGCGCAGTTTTTAAACTCTCGGCCTTGGGTTTAAAGCCCACAACATTTTCAAATCGAGCCCAAATAAGTTTTATGAAAATCTTTTTGGAATTGAGCGGGTTTTTCTGGCATGGCACCTAAAGTCTCCGACTCGAAGTCCACCAGGTAAGTACCCCTATCTGTTGTGTGATTATAGTATGATTTGTAGAAGGGTATAAATGGAACGTAGATTAGTATATTAAGTACTTGAACTATAGGACTAGTTTACCCCAACAATTACATAAAACTTTAATGCCTAATTAAACAAACCTGTGACTAAGTCGCCGAGTTAGGGTGTGGCAACCATTGTGCGCATGTCTAGGATTGGTTTCGGTGGGAGCCTGGTATTTAAGCAGTCCTAGTGACTCACCTCCTTTCCACTCGAATCCTACCTGGTGCGTAGTGACGGTTCACCCTAACCAAGAGGACTCATTCACGGGCTAAACTCAATAATTAAAACCCGAAAGGGACTAGCCATATTTTTATAAAACCCTAGTTTTAAAATCCTCAAATTACCCTTTTTATTTGTAAAAACTATTTTTATAAAATTTTTCTGAAATATTCCCGATTTACAAAATTACTTAAATACCCCTGGATGTAAAATTACTAAAATGCCCCTGGCTGGAAATTTTTTTTTTATTACCATACTACCCTCAACTTTTACTAAGATATTTTTCAAAATACTTGAAACCCCTATTTTTGCAAAATAATAAGATACCCTGATTTGGAAAATTTACGAAATTACCCCTGGTTTACGAAATTACCAAAATAACCCCGATTTCCAAAATTTCTGCCATACCGTTGATTTGAGAAAATTTTAAAAAATACCCTAGAGTTTTGAAATTTCAAAGTTCCTTGATTTATTAAGATTTCTAAATTGACCCTGATTTATTACCAAAATACCCCTGTAGGACAAATGACGAAAATACCCCTGGGTTAGGAACAGACGAAAATGTTTGAAGAGTGAATGTGTATGGTAGATGCTACTGAATGGATGTGTTTCTGTGAATTAAGGTAGAAGACTTGAAACTCTGAATGATCGAAAGAACTACTATTAAGCTCTTTTCATAAAACTGTTCGCGGATAAACAGTGGAACAAATACTAATACATAAAATTTCTTAAATCAGAGTAAAGCACGATCGTAGACATGAGCTCTAGGGGACGTGGTCGTAATGTGCGAGACGTGGTCGAGGCAGAATGACTGTGTCGGAACCCGTTAGGTCGGGTCAAGGGTCTGAAAATGAGGTACCACCACCACCCCCACCACCGCCCCCACCACCGCCTGTTGGTGTTGAGCAGCAAGATCAGACGGGGGATGATGCTGTATCGCAAGCGGTGCTACGAGTTCTGGAGATGGTGGCTGGAGCAGGTGGAAATATGGGAGCTCGAAAATCTGTACCCGAGTGACTCCGAGCCAATGGAGCTGAGGTGTTCCATGGCGTATCTGGTGTGGCACCCAGTACTGCCGAGTATTGGTTAGAGGCGACCGAGCGAATTATGGATGAGTTGGATCTGACGGCTGAGGAGAAAGTGAAAGGAATGGTGTCGCTTCTTCACGATGAGTCATATCAGTGGTGGCTCACAGTTCAGGATGGTGCTACGGCTGAGGAACTCACTTGGGAATATGTTAAGGCGGCATACCAGAAGAAATATGTTGGTACTCATTATATTGATGTGGGCTTGACCCATTCCTACGTTGCATGTAGAGTAGTTGAAACTCTAGGCATAGCCTCTGAACTGTCTGATAGGGAGATGACTGTAGTAAGCCCACTAGGTCAAACTGTAGTGGTGAATAAGATGTTTCGGAAAGTACCTTTAGAGATTCAAGGAGCAGTATTCCCGGCTGACTTAATAGAACTACCCTTCGGAGAATTCAATCTCATACTTGGCATGGACTGGCTAGTGGAACATCGAGCCATATTGGATTGTGCCGCTAAGCGAATGGAGTTAAGGACGTCGGAGGGTGAGGCGGTAATTATGATAGGAGAAAGAAGAAACTACTTGTCTAACGTAGTTTCAGCTCTAAAGGCTGATAAGATGGTTCGGAAAGGATGCAAGGCATTCTTGGCTTTCGTTAGTGCGTTGGACGCAAAGGAAGAGGGCGTTAGTGGAGTTCAAACAGTAAGGGATTTTGTGGATGTCTTTCCGGAGGAGTTACCTGGAATACCTCCGGATAGGGAGGTGGAGTTTGGAATTGACTTGCTACCTGGTACAGCTCCTGTGTCAATCGCCCCGTACAGAATGGCACCCAAGGAGTTGGTTGAGCTCAAGGCTCAGATCCAAGAGTTGCTTGATCGTGGGTTTATTCGACCCAGAGTGTCTCCATGGGGAGCACCGGTCTTGTTTGTGAAGAAGAAGGACAGAACTATGCGTATGCGCATAGATTACTGTCAGTTGAATAAGCTGACTATCAAGAACAAGTACCCTTTGCCGAGGATTGACAACTTGTTCGATCAGCTTAAGAGGGCAGCGGTTTTCTCAAAGATAGATCTAAGGTTTGGATATCATCAGCTTAAGGTGAAGAAAGTGGATATCCATAAGACAGCTTTCCGGACAAGGTATGGGCATTTTGAGTTCGTAGTAATGCCGTTTGGTTTGACGAACGCCCCAGCTGCATTCATGGATATGATGAACCGGGTTTTTCAACCATACTTGGATAGGTTCGTCGTGGTGTTCATCGACGACATTCTGGTGTATTCCAAGTCTGAGGAGGAGCATGATGAGCATCTCCAGATAGTGTTGCAAGTGTTAAGGGAGAGGAAGCTCTATGCCAAATTCAGCAAGTGTGAATTTTGGCTTAAGGAAGTTACGTTCTTAGGACATGTAGTGTCTGCAGAAGGAATAAGGGTGGATCCTAGGAAGATTGAGGCAGTGTTAGATTGGAAACCACCTAAGTCGGTTGCTGAGGTTCGTAGTTTTTTGGGATTGGCAGGTTACTACAGAAGGTTTGTGGAAGGGTTCTCATTGTTAGCCGCGCCTTTACAAAGTTGTTGAGAAAGCAAGTACCTTTCGTATGGACAGAAAAGCAACAGGAGAGTTTTGAGAAGCTTAAGAGGGTTTTGACTGAAGCTCCAGTTTTGATTCAACCTGAGGCAGGAAAGGATTTCGTGGTGTATTGTGACGCTTCTCATACCGGATTAGGGTGTGTTTTGATGCAAGACGGGAAAGTAGTCGCTTATGCGTCTCGACAATTAAGACCACATGAGGTTAACTACCCGACGCATGATTTAGAATTGGCAGCAGTGGTCTTTGCTCTTCAGGTGTGGAGGCACTATCTTTATGGAGAAAAGTCAGTAATCTACACAGACCACAAGAGTCTTAAGTATCTGTTGACCCAGAAGGAGTTGAACCTGAGACAGCGAAGGTGGGTGGAATTATTGAAGGATTAAGATTGTTCAATAGAGTATCATCCGGGCAAGGCGAATGTAGTGGCAGATGCCCTAAGTCGGAAGGTAGTGTTGGATCTGAGGGCGATGTTTGCACATCTGAGCTTGTATGATGATGGAAGTCTGCTGGCAGAGCTGCAAGTTAAGCCGACGTGGTTGAATGAAGTGAAAGAGGGACAGTTGGTTGATGATGATCTAAGTGCTAAGCTACGGCAAGTGCAGAGTGGGGAGTTGGAGGATTATGGTATTAATGACGAGGGAGTATTGTGTTTCAAGGGTAAGGTCTGTATGCCGAAGAATGAGGAGTTAAGGCGGAAAATTCTTCAGGAATCGCATAGTAGCCCTTATGCTATGCATCCTGGAGGTAGTAAGTTGTACCGAGATTTAAGGGAATAGTTTTGGTGGCCTGGACTTAAGCGGGAAGTTACAGAGTTTGTAGGCAAGTGCTTGACGTGTCAGCAAGTAAAGGCTGAACACCAAGTTCTGTCAGGATTGCTTCAACCAATAAATATTCTGCAGTGGAAGTGGGAAAGAATCACCATGGACTTCGTTAGTGGGCTTCCCCTTACGCCTACTAAGAAGGACTCGGTGTGGGTGATAGTGGATCGATTGACAAAGTCCGCGCATTTCATTCCAGTGCGGGTTGATTATTCTTTGCAGAAGTTGGCAAAGTTATATGTGGCGGAAATTGTAAGGTTGCATGGAGTTTCGGTATCGATCATTTCGGATAGGGACCCAAGATTTACGTCTCGGTTCTGGAAAGCACTACATCAAGCTGTAGGCACCAGATTAGATTTCAGTACGGCATTTCATCCACAGTCGGACGGTCAGTCTGAGCTAGTAATCCAAGTGTTAGAGGATATGCTGAGAGGTTGTGTGATAGACTTCAGAGGAAGTTGGGAAGAATATTTGCCTTTAGCGGAATTTGCATACAACAACAGCTACCAGTCTAGCATTCGGATGGCACCATATGAAGCGTTGTATGGACGGAGGTGTCGCACTCCTACGTGTTGGACGGAGTTAGGGGAACGTGGAGTTTTGGGTCCAGAGTTAGTGGCGGAATCTGAAGAGAAGGTTAGTGTGATTCGAGCACGGTTAAAGGAGGCATCTGATAGATAGAAGTCGTACGCAGATAACAAAAAGAAATAGAATTTGATGTGGGAGATCAAGTGTTTCTTAAAGTGTCGCCTTGGAAGAAGGTAATGAGATTTGGTCGCAAAGGGAAGTTAAGTCCAAGGTTTATAGGACCTTATCGGGTATTGAAGCGAGTTGGACCAGTGGCATACCAGTTAGAGTTGCCTTCAGAATTGAAGCAGATGCACGACATATTCCATGTTTCCATGCTACGTCATTATCAATCGGATCCATCTCATATAGTACCGGTTGAAGAGGTGGAGCTAAGACCGGATTTGTCCTACGAGGAAGAGTCGATTCAGATTTTGGAACGAGATGTGAAAGTGTTACGGATGAAGTCAGTTCCTCTAGTCAAAGTGTTATTGAGAAATCATGGATCGGAGGAAGCTTCGTGGGAGCCAGAAGAAGCAATGCGACAGCAATACCCTCACTTATTTTTGCCAGGAAATTTCGAGGATGAAATTATTTTAAGGGGGGTAGAATTGTAATATCCGGGATTTATGGCTTATGCATTATTGCTTAATTTTATGAAGTAGTATGCCTATGTGTACTGTGAATGTGTTCTATGAATTTTGTGATCCTTAGTGTGTAGGTGAATGTCTTAAAAATTATTTGATTTTTAAGTTTAAAAGGGGAGCTAAGCCTGATAGGCCTTAAGGAAATTTGTAAGGGAAATTTGACATAAGGTTGGGCTTGGTAAAGTGGCTGCAAGGCGCCACTTAGGGCCTTAGTAAGTGACGCCACAATCAAGGGGAAAAGGGCCTAGGTTTGAGTCACAAGGGGAACAAATAAAAGAATTTTATTTTGCTGCAAGGAGCAAAGGAGTTGGACGGCATTAAGACACTAAAAGGACGAGCTTTAGTTGGGATTAAAATCTTTTAATAATTTCGGCCAAGATAAGAGATTAATGTTGGATTATTTTTATTAATTTGAATAAGGTGATAAAGAGAGAAAAGAGGAGAAAAATGAGGAAGTTGATAAGGGGATGTGTGTGGCCAGCCAAGGGACTCTTTGGTGATCAAATTTGGGTCATAGCCGAATTCCTAAAGAGAGGTTTAGAGGTTCTTTTCGGTTCTCCTTTCTTTCTCTAGTGAAGTGCGGAAATTATCACCCTTTTCTCTCTAGACCAAAGCCGAAAGTTTGGAACCATTTGAGCATCTTCTCCTTTCTTCTTTTGCATCATATTTCTTTTTCACTCACTCCCTCAAACCCGAAACTTACTCTCCCATCTTCAACAAGGCCGAAACCTCCCTACCAATCTTCATCATTACCGAATTCTCCTAGCTTACTTCTTCTCCTTCTCACGTTTTCCATCTAGTCTACAAAGCCGAATCTCTTCGGGACTTCAAGCAAAGGTGCTGTCGACTTCTGTAGTAGGGGGTAAGATCAAATGCTATTCGGTTTCCTCTCTTTTTCTTTTTGCCGAAACTGAGAAGCTAATCCCATTATTCCTTTTTGGCTGAAAAGTGAAGGAGCTTCGGGATTTCTATTGTAGCCGATTTCAATAGGGGATCTTTCGGGATTCTTTTAAGATTCAAGGTAAGTCATTCGGCCAAGGGCCATTTATCTTGTTCATTAAATGTTAGAATGAAATCTAACATATATCTATAGGGATTTCGACAGTACTACAAAGAAGTGACAATTTTCGGGATTTAAGATTCACAAGGTAAGTGCATCTGACATTCGGCCAAGGCCATATATAGTGATTTAGATATGTTTCTTATTTATTCAAAAGTCGGAAACTAATTAGTTAAGTGATATAGTATCTAGTCGATTGCAAGAAGGAACATCACAAGTTCTCGGGATTTGATTAGTAATCAAATCGGCAACAAGGTAAGATTTTGGTTGCGATAAATCCTTCGGGATTTGACTTTATAGCCGAATAGGCTTTTGCTAAAATACTAAATGTTGGCCGAATGTAGGAATTAAGGATCTAAAGCATTAGATCGGGTTTTCGGGATTTCAATAAAGCGTTAATACCAAGTGTGTACCCCACACTAAGCCTTAATAGATTTATGGTTATGTTTTAATGTGTTAATAAGAATGTGTATGATGTGGCTAAGAGTACCATGCAATGGTACATAATACTCAGGTACGTAACTTACTACTACTGTAGTTATGATAGCATGAAAATCTGTTATGGCACATATGTGAGACTATAAGAATGTGAATAAGGCATAAGGCATGAGATTGCATGATATGTATGATATATGGGGCATATGGGTGTTATATTAAGGGGAAGTGATCTGGTGGTTTTATACCACAATATCTGAATGTGGTGACTTATGTCACGTAATCTGAATGTGGTGACTCATGTCACAAAATATTATCTAGTGGCTATGCCACAAAATATATAAGGGCGATGAGCACGTCGTCTGCAGCGACTGCCTTCGATGGTGTGTAGCGGATGGAGGGTCGACTTAGTAGTCCCCACAGTGTGATGGTTGGTACGGGTGATGTGTAGCGGATGGTATATAGGATTGGGTTCTGGTTTGCATCATTATGTTTAATTGCTATATGTATATGTATGATTTGATATGCCATAAACTGTTGGATCTTAGTGTTGGTGGTTATACACACTGAGTCTGTTTGACTCACCCCGTTGTAGGATATTTTTCAGGTGACGCTCAATGATAGACCGGGTCGGCAGGAGCTTTGTGGTGGCCATGCTCAGCACGAAATTTATTTTATTTGGACTTTTTTTTATTTTAAATACTTTGGATTTATTTTGGGTTTTGTTATCGATGTAATAAGGCCGCTAGTATGAACTGTTTATGCATGCACTTGAATTATTCTATTATGACACGATTCTTATCAAATTAAAGTTAAGTAATTTTTCTTAAAAATAAATCCTGAAATGTTTTGACACCTAACACAAATGCTTTTCAGTTGAAATAAGTACACTCTAAGAACTCGACAACGTTTTCAACTTATGGTTTTGAAAATAAAGTTTTATCAAAATCTAGACTTAAAAAAAATAAACTCGTTTATAACTCGAACACAACACGAATCAAATCTTCTTCAAACCAACCAAAGTTTTCCAAAGAAATAAACAAGTTTTGAACCGTTTTACTCGAGGAACATACCAGATCTGGTCGAGGCTCGTGGGCCGGGTTTGGGGTGTTTCATCCTCGGTAAGCAGTTCGACGTACTGGAGGACTCAGAGGTGGCCACACTACGAATAGCTTTAAATTTTAGTATTTTATTATACCTTACCTAGACATCTATCTTATTGGGTTGTACTAAGGCCTCTTTTAATTTCTGGTTTTCAATTTGGGATTTTCAGTTTATTACGTTTTCTATCTGTTAAAAGTAGATCGCGATTTTCCAAAACAAATAACTATTTTTCAAACGCTACGTTTTCACAACTCAATTTTAAATATCGCATTTGTAAATCATTTGTTTTAAATTAAGCTTTCGCAGCAAATAAGGTTTTTTAAGGTGATAACGTTTTACAAGAGAATGACTTTTAATAAACCACGATTGAAAATGAACAAATGCAAACTGTGGTTTTGTACGAGTTTTTCTTGGTTTCACAGTTTTAAATTTCAAGAAGGGTTTTCAATGAAAACATGGTTTTCGAAAAACACTTTAATATGACACACCAAATTCGGGCCTAACTTCTAGGCCGGGTTTGGGGCGTTACATGATTTTTGGTGAAATTGATAAAAAGGACTTGTTTGCAAAAGAAGAAATAATATGTGTATAAAATGTAAAATAGTTAAAATTGTGGGCTGCTATAAGAGAGAACATGAATCAGCTAGGCTTGGGTGTGTGAAAAGTGAACACATTTCTTTTTACGAGCCTAGGGACTAAAGTGTAAAAATTGAGAAAGTTAGGTGCTAAATTGTAAATTTTTCCATAGGAAGATTTTGGATTGAATTGAATAATGTGTATATTAAATAAGCTAAATGTGTCATTATAGATCAAGAAGAACATGGAATCAACCTTGACCAAGGAAAAGCAAGGTTTCAGACTAAATTGCAAATTTACACATTTTGTATCGAGGTAAGTTTATATGTAAATGGTACATTCTTTTTATTTGTGTTTTTACATATTAATGTATTATGTGAAATGTGAGTGAATATTATTGATATTTATTAAAATGATGAAAAGTGAGGAAATTCCCAGATGAACCTTCAGAATAGAAAAAGGATACGGATGACCACTGTATATGTGATTATTGGTGGGCTGTGTGGGATATCACCATGTTTATCATTGTTGGTGGGCTGTGTGCGATACCATCGTGTTTATCATTATTGGTGGGCTATATGCGATACCACAGTGTTTACCTTTATTGGTGGGCTATGTGTGATACCACCGTGTATATGTGATTATTGGTGGGCTGTGTGCGATACCACCGTGTATCCGGTATTATTCCGAAGTGTTCATCGGGAAAATTTGACTAAGTGAAATTACGTGTGACAATGTGGTGACAAGTGCAGGGTTATAAGTGCATGTAATTGTGAGCAATGTCTATGATATGTATTTGGAATGTGGTAAGGTTTGAAATGAGTAAGTGCAACTACAAGGATCTGAATTGTTCTTGATTAGTATGTAATGTTCTTGATTGATAAGTATGTGGTATGATGTTCATTGTTTACATATAGACTTACTAAGCTTAAAGCTTACTCCCCTCTCTTTTCCCTTGTTTTATAGTGTCGCCAAGCCAGCTCAGGATACGGAGATCGTTGGAGGATCATTCACACGATCCACACATTTTGGTATGTTGAGATTTACACTGAATTATGGCATGTATACGAATTTGGTTATTTTGAAAGTGTCATAATTGTTTGGCCAAGAATGTGGTCTATGTCATTGATATATCAATTTGTATAAGGTCATGTGATGTGGCAAATATTGATTGTGTTATAAGTTTATGATGAGGCCTTTCATGAATGACTTTGCTTGCCTAAGTGGGAATGAATGATAGCATGAAATTGAAGTGTGGGAAGTGTGACATGTGAATGGTTGTGTAGGTGCATGTGTGATGGCTAAGTATAAGTGTGGTTATACATGATGAGTATGGTTATTAAATGGTGTATGAATGTTTTTAATGTGGACAAATAGATGTCTAATAATAGCATGTTAAATTTGGTTGGAAATGGTATAAGTGTGGTGCAAGTCATAGTATACCGATTCGAGAACTGTCTAAAAATGAAGGTAACAATATTTTCTTATAGATTTAATGAATGTTAATAGATTCCAATAATATTGACCTTGATGAGGAAAAAGGTAAAGGTAATATTTTGACTTTTAAACAAGAAGTAAGTTCATAATGATTTTTGCTTAATGTAATTCACTTGTAATTTATTGTTGTTTTCTAGTTAATTGATTGATATATATATATGTGAAATTTCTTTGGTTATTTACATAACAATGAGAGTTGCAATCATTTACGTATATATATATATATATATATATATATATATGAAACTGAGAACAATTTATTAGTAGTGTTTCTTGAAATTCTATTAAATTTATATGTGAATGAAATGAATTTTAGTGTGCATACGGAAATCAAGAAGTGCCCCTAAATGCACATCTGTGGCCCTATTTGCACTTTGGGTTCGAGGGGAGCCATCACACGATCTTTCATACTTTTAATTTAGTTTTTTTCTTTCTTTTGCTTTCATTAGTTTTTAGTTTAGTATTTATTATATTCACTTAACCTAGAAAATCCTATTCCGATGTTAGTCGATCGCGAGCGGAGGATGTTTAGAAACTACTCTATTTCATTGATTAATTTAGCAGCATTCTTGTCACTTTATTCTTCTATTTATATTGTGTTTGATAATTTTATTAATTTAATGTTTGTAAAAATATTGGAATTTATTTTGTGTTTCATACTTATTTTGAATGATTTGATTGTTTCATTAATTAATTGATTAAATAAATAATAACCTAAAATTGAGTGTTTTTTGAGAATACTGAATTTATAATGAAGTAACACCCTAGTAGAAGATCTAGACAGGTGAGATCGAGAGGGTATCCTGTTGAGTAGAACTTGTACCAAGTCATGGGGTCGAGAGAGTATCCGTATGCCTAGGTGAGACCGAGAGGGAATCTTAGGTGGTAATTCTTAGTGAAGATGAAACTGAGAGGGCATTCTTAACTAAGGATAGTAAATACTTAATTAAAGGTTATTGTTGACTTAATTAATAATTAGGGTTAAAATTTATTCTTGGTTTAGAGGGCTCACGTCGTCAAAACTAGGAATAGGAGAAACAAATAGTTAACTTAGGGTTAGTTTTAGCTTTCGATTAAAATAATTAGTTAATTTTATTATTGTTTTGGATTTACACTACTAATCGTAACTCGACTAGATTTGTACTTAATTTCTGTAATTGATTTAATAGTGATTTTCTCCAACCAATAATCCCTTGGGTACGATCCTCGGAATACTTAATAAATGTTTCATTGTAAACAAAACTATATTAGAATTTGACATGTTCACCTCCAGATACAGCACTTAACTCTACATCTTTTATTTGTGCGACTTTTAGCCAAAACATTCACACTTTGGGCTGCAATCTGTCACAACTTAGGGAATGACTTATAAACCATTTAGTTAAATGACTATTATTATCATTTTGATGTCCTTTTTGTATTTTCATACATTTATATATTTTTTAGTTAAAAGAACTAAATTTACCATGTTTAGGGATTGGAACTCGTGTTTAATGGATTTACAGACAAATTCTTTACCACAACATCAATAATTTTTCTTGAGTAAACTTCTAAAAAATTAATTTTTAACAGAAAATGTTTTCTCTCACCAAGTTTGTTATTATTTTTAGTTTTGAACCATACAATTCATTATTTATTGCACGTTAGTTTTAAAAACATTTATATTGTAAAAATGTAATTTCCACAAGTATACGCATATAATAGAATTTCTAATAATAAAAAAATAGAGAAATAATAACAATTAAAGTTAGCATAAAGAAAATAATTATAGTAAGCTCTTAAAACTATAACCCAAATTTAACCCGAACAAAATAGGATTACCAGATACTTTAGGAAATAAGAACAAAAAAAAAAGTGAATAACTTATTATTTCAAATAAAATTGCACACTCACCTTTAGTTAAATAAATTATTTCAAAGTTGTATGGGATAGTAACAGTTTGTAGAAAAAGAAAGGGATGAGATTTCCTTTATATTTTCATTGAAAAACATTACACAAATTGGTAGTTGATAAAGAAAAGTGACATTTAACATGCCATTTTTTTATCTAGTATTGCATGTATAATTTTGGAAAGGGTGAATAGCGTTGAAAGAGACTAGGGAATTCTATTTTGAATTCATCATCTAATTTACTAAAATGTCTTAAAAAATGCTAAAATCTTGTGTTTATGGTTAAACATTTTACTAAATATACAACTACCATGAAGCTATATAAAACCCAAACATGTGATTGAAAGATAGTGTAAAGTTTTAGTTAAATAAAGAGTTGTATATTTCTTGGAAAAAAAATGGGAGTGGAGAAGAACATAATGGTGCTGTGGATTTGTGCAATGGTGATAAGCTCAATGGTGATGGAAGAGAGTACAAATGCGACACCAATTAGCTACCCAGGACTGGGAAAAAATTGTCATGTTCCATGCAAACGAGGAGGCGGTAATTGCCTCCCACCACCATCTAACGATTATGATAGAGGATGTTCACACCTAAAAAGATGTCGAAGTCATCATTCGATCGGTCATTATACAACACCCATCCTTCATTGACCACAACTAGAAAATGCACACTATGAACTTCTCCCTTTTTTTTCTATAAAATTATATGAAAAAAAAGAAGAATTAATCATTTCATCTATTAATTCATTCCTTATTCTTGTAACCCATGAATTTCAGAAATATAAACTTCAACTATTTTTTAAACATTTTGAGCAAAGGTCTTATTGATATTTTCTCTAATTCATATAAGTTGTCTTACATTCTTAAAAAAGTAACATAGAAATAGTTTTATTGGCACAATGAAGAAATACTTAAGTAAAGTAGTGCGAACAATGGAGGTCTTATTAACTTCAATGAGTTTTCTAGATAGAAGTGTTGTCATCCTCTAGTTTCATGGGTCACACGAAAGAGCCTGCAACTGGTGCATAAATCTTAAACTCTTCATGTCCTCTTGGGAACATTTGGAAAATGACCGCCACTAGATGTGCGAACGTCTGGATTGAAAATACTTCAGATAAAGAGCTAATTAATAATGTAGTGTGTCAACAAGTATACGAGTTAAATTGTAATATAGAATAATGTTACAACGAAACACTTCGGGAACTGTAACATCCTAGATTAGGGGTTATGCGTTCGTGCGTAATTCATGAGATAGTGGGCTCAGTGGGTGTGTTGGATGTGTTCTGAGGAGTCTTAGGAACCCTAAGATGTAAGGAAATGTCTTGTCCTGGAAATGTAGGGAAATGTCCTGGAAATGTAAGGAAATGATTTAGAAATGTTAAGTTTCAAAAGAGGAAAGTGAACATTTCTGGAAACTTGGAAATGTAAGAAATGTTAAGTTCAAAAGAGGAAAGTGAACATTTCTGGAAACTTGGAAATGTAAGAAATGTTAAGTTTAAAGGAGGCAAACGAACATTTTTGGAAACTTGGAAATGTAAGGAAATGTAAGGAAATGTAAGGAAACGTTTTAGGAAAAGTTAAGTTCTGAGGTTAAGAGAGGGAAGTAAAGCAGGGTGGCCTTAAGAAAATTTATGGGTGAAATATGACATACAAATGGGCTTGGAAAAGTGGCTTGGAGGCGCCACTTAGGGCCTCTGGAGTTGACGCCACAAGCAGGTGTAATTGGGCCTGGGTTCGAGTCACTTGGGGAGCAAATAAAAGAGTTTTATTTTGCTGCAAGGAGCAAGGGAGTTGGACGACACATGGCTAAATTCTAGGAACTTTTATTCTTTTATTTTTAAGAGATAAAGGGTGGATAAATAAGGGATAAATAATGGATTTATTTTAGATTATTTTCAAGAGATAAATGAGGATTTATTCTTTAATTTTTAAATAAAGTGATAAAGATATGAGAGTGGTGGCCAAGTAAGGGACTCTAGCCTAGTAATTTTGGCTATAAAAGGAAGAATAAGGCTATTCTTCATTCATTCTTTTCTCTTCAAGAAAACCTCTGCCGAAATTCTTTAAAGTTTCTTCTCTTCTCTCTGCCGAATTCTCTCTGCCATTATTCTCTTTTTCTCTTTTCTTTTCTTCTTCTATTACAAACACAATCAAAAGCCAAAGATACCAATAGCCCTAGTCGATTTCTCACTAAGCCTCAAGAGCCGAAATTGTTATCCACATCAAAGCCATAGCCGAATACTGCTAAGGGTTCAAGCAAGAGTTCCATCAAATTCTTCAGTAAGGGTAAGATTAGGTTAGATTCTCATTCTATTTCTTTTAAGGCTGTCGAAATTAAGATTCTAATACCTTTAATATCTGTTGCTGAAGAGATCTTTCGAGATTTACTAAGTGTCGACTACAAGGAAGGAGAAGTTCTTTTCCCGAAGGTACACCATAGGCCGCGTGTTCCCTAGTTATTCGGTGAGTTTCGGGATTTAAAATCCACAAGGTAAGTGTCTATATGCAATCGGCCAGGGCTTATTTTAGCACTAGATCTATTTTCTTACATGATTTAAAAGCCGAAAACTAATCTATGAAGGGATTCAATACCAGCCGATTACAAGGAAGGGAATCTACAACATTCCGGGATTTGATTAGTAAACAAATCAGCAAGGTAAGGATTTTAGTGTACTAATCCTACTAGGATTTGGATTTATGGCCGAATGGCTCTTTACTAAGTATTAAATGATTGATTAAATGTAGAGATCTAAGATCTAAGGCATTAGACCAAGCTTTTCGGGATTTGGATTGGAAACCTTAAGCGAATCAGGTGTGTACCTCACACTATTTCTTGATACATTTATGGCAATAATTAATATATGCATGTTTATAAGAATATGAATATGGCTAAGGTACCATGCTATGGTACAAAAGTACTCAGGTACGTTTCCTACTCCTACTAGGATTATGAATATATGTTATTTTTAACATGTGAAAAGTGATAAGAATGTGAATTAAGGCATGATGTGCATGATATGTATGATATGGGCATACGGGTTATATGAAAGGGGAAGTGAATGTGGTGACCTAAGACCACGATATCTAAATGTGGTGACCTAAGACCACGAATTTTATAAGGGCGATGAGCACGTCGACTGCAGCGACTGCTTTCGATGGTGTGTAGCGGATGGAGGGTTGACTTATTAGTCCCCACGGTGTGCAGGTTGGTACGGGTGATGTGTAGCGGATGGCTTATAGGTTTGGGTTCGGGTTTGCATCATTACTTTATATCTGTTATATGAATAAGTATGTGATATGACATTGTATGCCTGAATTGTTAAGTTATAGTGTTGGTTACACATTGATTCTGTTTGACTCACCCCGTTGTGGGAACCTTTTTCAGGTGACGATCATTAATGGACTGGGTCGGCAGGAGCTTAAAGGTGGCCATGCACAGCAAGGAAAATTTTATTATTTGGACTTTTACTCTATTTAAGCACTTTAATTTATTTTATTTTATTTTTGGGAATTATTTGATGTAATAAGGCCATAGTTGAACTACTTTATTTTCTTTTATTTACTATGTTACGAAATTTTAATTATTAAAGATTAAGTCAATTTAATTTAAAATAAACTCTAAATATTTTGTCACCTTAAATAAATGGGTTTTCAATATAAAATAAACTCGTTTTCAACTCAAGCCCAACCCAAAACAATTTTTCTTTCAAAACACACAAGTATTCCTAAGTAACAAAAGAATTTTGAACCGGTTTACTTCGAGGAACATACCAGATCCGGTCAAGGCTCGTGGGCCGGGTTTGGGGTGTTTCAGGAACTATTCAGAGGATCATTCCCAAGGGAGGTTGAATTAAACCAAGACTAATATTCTACACTAATCGGGCTAAATAGTAGTAATCTAAAAGTATATTATGAAAAACTAAGTTAGAGGCAATCAATCAAAAAAACATAAGTTAACAAAAACTAAAGACAATCAATTTTAACAATTGAAATTAAATTCAATTAAGCATGCATAAGATTAATTCATTTCAGTGTTCCTAATTAACTTCATGTAAAAAAATAGTATATCGGTAATGACAATATATTGCAAGGAAAAGAGAAATAAAAATAAAGAACAGATAGAAAATTTTAATGAGTCATATCTAGGGTTTTGCTTCACTTTCAAGCTTGATTGTAAGTACCTCCTAACCCCGTTTTTATATTCTTCGTATTTTTTAAATCCTCGTAGCTCGATCTAGCAATTTCTAACACTATTTTGAGCTAGAGTTTGTGTTTGAAATTTTACCCATGGATGACATACATGTATTTTTATGTTTAGTGGTAGAATATGAAAGTTTGAAGCGTGATAAGCAACTTTTGCTAGATGATTTTTGGTGAAATTGATAAAAAGGACTTGTTTGCAAAAAAAGAAATAATATGTGTATAAAATGTAAAATAGTTAAAATTGTGGGCTGCTTAAGAGAGAATATGAATCAGCTAGGCTTGGGTGTGTGAAAAATGAACACATTTCATTTTACGAGCCTAGGGACTAAAGTGTAAAAATTGAGAAAGTTAGGGGCTAAATTGTAAACTTTTCCATAGGAAGATTTTGGACTGATTTGACTAATGTGTATATTAAATAAGCTAAATGTGTCATTATAGATCAAGAAGAACGTGGAATCAACCTCGACAGAGGAAAAGGCAAGGTTTCGGGCTAAATTGCAAATTTACACATTTTGTATCAAGGTAAGTTTATATGTAAATGATACATCCTTTTTATTTATGTTTTTACATAGTAATGTATTTTGTGAAATGTGAGTGAATATTATTGATATTTATTAAAATGATGAAAAGTGAGGAAATTCTTAGATGAACCTTCGGAATAGAAAAAAGATACGGATGATCACTGTATATGTGATTATTGGTGGGTTGTGTGCGATACCACCGTGTTTATCATTATTGGTGGGCTGTGTGCGATACCATCGTGTATATGTGATTACTGGTGGACTGTGTCCGATACCACCGTGTATATCAATTATTGGTGGGCTGTGTGTGATACCACCGTGTATATGTGATTATTGGTGGGCTGTGTATGATGCCACCGTGTATATGTGATTATTGATGGGCTGTGTGCGATACCACCGTGTATCCGGTATTATTCCAAAGTGTTCATCGGGAAAATTTGACTAAGTGAAATTACACGTGACAATGTGGTGACAAGTGCAGGGTTATAAGTGCATGTAATTGTGAGTAATGTCTATGATATGTATTTGGCATATGGTAAGGTCTGAAATGAGTAAGTGCAACTACAAGGATCTGAATTGTTCTTGATTAGTATGTAATGTTCTTGATTGATAAGTATGTGGTATGATGTTCATTGTTTACATATAGACTTACTAAGCCTAAAGCTTACTCCCCTCTCTTTTCCCTTGTTTTATAGTGTCGCCAAGCTAGCTCAGGATGCGGAGATCGTTGGAGGATCATGCACACTATTCACACATTTTGGCATATTGAGATTTACATTGAATTATGGCATGTATACGAATTTGGTTATTTTGAAAGTGTCATAATTGTTTGGCCAAGAATGTGGTCTATGTCATTGATATATCATTTTGTATAAGGCCATGTGATGTGGCTAATATTGATTATGTTATAAGTTTATGATGAGGCCTTTCATGAATGAGTTTGGTTGCCTAAGTGGGAATGAATGATAGCATGGAATTGAAGTGTGGGAAGTGTGACATGTGTGTAACATCCTTAAATCGGGGTCTCTGTATTTTTTTTGTATGTTTGCATGTGATAGTATGATTGCTGTGTTAGTTTAGGGTGTTTTGGGGTCCTGGCATGAGTTTGGGGTAGGCCTGAGCCATAGCAAAAATTTTCTTTTTGGGCTTCTAAGAAGGGGAGCTGGGTGAGTTAGGTGTTAAGGGAAATATTTGGTGTGTTTTGACACAAGAAATCAATTGGAAAAGTGGCAAGGAGGCGCCACTTAAGCACAAGGGAAGTGACGCCACATACAGGAAGGAGAGCCTAGGTTCGAGCAGCAGAATTCCCTTTCTGCTTGTTGTTTTTTGATGCCAAAGCTAGGGAGGTAGTGTGATCAGGATGGACTCTCTTGGATAAGTGTTGAAGGAGTCAACACATTTGAAATGGGTGGAATGGAGGAAATTTAGGAATTTGACTCATTCAAATGGGTTTGAATGAGTGGAAGAGAGAATTTCAAGGAGAAAACAAAGGGATTGAGAAGGGGGTGTGTCTAGCCGAAATTTTGAAGGTGTTATGGGCAGGGGAAGCATTCGGCTTTGGGTGCTTTAGGTGGTGGCTGAATGTGCCTTGGGGTGTGGCTATAATCGGCTAGTTAGGGGAGTGCATTTAGAACTCTTTTCTTCCATTTTCTTTGTGCAAGTCTTAGCCGAATTCTTTTTTCTCCTATTTGTGTCAAACCGAAACTCCATAGCATCTTTGTACATTTCATTTCTCTCAAAAGTCAAGCCGAATTCCCTCTACTCTTTTTCTCTATTTTGTTCAGAAACTGAAATCAACATTCTTTTTCCCCCATTTGACTTCTTCCTTTTCTTTCAATCTCTTTGTGTCGAAATACACAAATCTTCTTCTCTTCTTCTATTCGAAACCATCATCCCTCTCCCTCTTGCGATTTCTTCTTTTCTTTTCTTTTGGATCCATAGCCGAATCTTCCTGGTTTAGTACTGTTTCTTCTTCTTTTTCTCAACCGATCCAGCTAGTGCCGAAATCTCACCCTCCATTTTCTCTTTTCATTTTTTCCATTCTTGGTAGACCGAAATCTTAAACTCTCTTCCTCTGTTCTATTTTGTTAAGTAGCCGAAATCCTTAAACATCTCTAGTGTGTGTGTCGAACCTTGGTGGTTGGTAGCCGAATCTGTCAGTCTAAGGTAAGGGAGATGATCTCTTTTGGTTTGGGTTATTTCTTTCGGGATTTATGTTAATGCTGAATGGCTATTCGATTTATGGTGATGTGCTTGGCCGATTGTAGGAAGGGGTGTAGCCGCATTCTGCTGATCTCCGGGATTTGTTTGGCTTGTGATTTAAGCTTAAAGGCTCGGGTGTTGTCGATCTAGGTAAGGACTTTAGTCTAAATCGTTAACTTTATTGGTTTGTGATACTCTGCTTTGATTTGGTTAGTGACTAAGGTGGGTTATGGACTCGAAGGTTAGCCAAGCAGTAAGATGGGTCAAATTTGAGACCCCAGCCCTTAAGTTCAAAAGGAGAGCGGTGTCGGCTGTTCGCGATTGGCCACCTGGGTATGGACCAGCATCGGAGCAGGAGAATAGGCAGATCGTGATAGTGTTGGTTGACGACAGTATCGATGTAGAGAGTGTCGTATTACGAGTAATCAGGTGTGTAACTCTTACACACTTCGTAGGTTAATATGATATTATTATGTGATTCGTGAAAAGCCGGAATAATGGTGTAAAATGATGTTTTACGATGTGCTACCCTTATGGGTATAAGTGAGGACTCCGAGTAAGTCCATTCTGTTTTGGTTAACATTAAATGCCTCTGTTAAAATCTGTATATGCCATGCTATGTGACTAATGTATGTTAAGCATGATATCTATGCCATGAAAAGTATGTTCATTAATGTGGGTATGATGAGAGGAGGGGGAAGGTATGATTTAGACTGTCACCAGTGGTTTTGACCACACGGTGGGTTGGCCCCACTTTCTATATAATTTTGTGACTAAGTCTCAGTGGTTTTGACCACCAGTGGTTTGGTACCACATATTGTTATTTTGTGACTCGTCCTAGTGGTCTGGCACCACCGTGGGTTGGCCCCACATATTGATACGGGATTGTCATCAGTCGTTTTGACCACATTATGGGTTGGTCCCATTATTATGACTACAGTCATCAGTGGTTTTGACCACATTTATACTATTGTGACTACGGTCACCAGTGGTTTTGACCACATGGGGTAGAAACAGGAGTATGGATGGTTAGGTTTGGGTTGCATGACTTGCATGTTGGCTTATGGAATTGTGTAAGAGCATTGATATTTTCGGGTTGGGGATTTATACACTGAGTCTCGGTGACTCACCCCTTCCTTTACATTTTGCAGATGATTCATAAGTCACGGATGCGGAGCCGGGACAGACTCGAGGTGGCCATGCGCATTTTCTTTTGGGTTTTGTTTTAAATTATTATTTTGTTATTACATACTTTAAATTTGGTTTTGGGTTTGTAATAAGGCCACTAGTTTTCATCTTTGGGATTATTTATCTGTTTTAAATTTTTACTAAATCTTGCATAAGTTAATAACGGCATGCTTAACAAATCTATAAAATGAATGTTTTCCAAATTTACACACAAATTAACTGGTTTTCTAAAACTTTACCATCGGGTAACGACAAACAAGTAGTATCAATGGGTTAACTTGGTTTTCCTAAAAACTCAACTGCAAACAGTTTTGGTCTACAACTTGTTTTCTTAGAAATCGTTTTCTCCTGTGACATACCAGATTCGGTCGTGGTGTGTTGACCGGGTTTGGGGTGTTACAATTATGGTGTCAAAGCCAAGTTCAAAACCTCGGCTGTGGGCCTGAGGTCCAAAACATTTTCAATAAAGGGTTTACGAAATAACTTTTAAGGAAAATGCATATTTTGGGGAAGAGCATGGCACCGAGTCTCCGGCACCAATCCGCCCAGGTAAGTACCCCTAACTGCTGTGTACTTGATGGTGATGACTATGATATGATTAATAGTGATAGGGGATTACTTTAGAGACTGAGACCATAGGGCTGTGTGAACTTGCGAAAACAACTACTTCATTAATAACTCATAAAACTGTGTTGTAATTACAGTGGAATAAGTCTAACTCATAAAATTCCTTAAATCAGATTAATTCGTAAACGCTAGTCATAAGTACTCGAGGACGTGGTCGTAACACGCATGGACGAGGTAGAGGTAGGATGGCTTTGTCTAAACCAGCGGGGTCTGGCCATGGGTCGGGAAATGAGATACCACCGCCACCAACTGTGGGCGCTGAGTTTCAGGATCAGACCGGTGGTGATGACGCAGTGTCACAGGCGATGCTGCGGGTTCTGGAAAGGGTAGCTGGTGTAGATGGAGGTATGGGGCCTCGGAAATCTGTGTTAGAACGACTCCGGGCTAATGAAGCAGAGGTATTCAGGGGTGTGTCTGGGGTGGCTCCCAATACAGCTGAGTATTGGCTGGAGGCGACGGAACGTATAATGGACGACTTAGACTTTACGACTGAGGAAAAGCTGAACTGGATAGTGTCTCTTCTTCGGGATGAATCTTATCAATGGTGGCTAACGGTCCGGGATGGTGCGGCAGTTGATGATCTCACTTGGGATTTCTTTAAGGCAGCTTATCAGAAGAAGTACGTTGGGTCTAGTTACATTGATGCTCAGCGTAAGGCATTCTTGAATTTGGTTCAGGGAAGTAAGACAGTATCGGAGTATGAGGCAGAGTTCTTTCAGTTAAGTCACTACGCTCGGGGTATTGTGGCTACGGAACACGTGTGCTGTGTCAGGTTTGAGGATGGGTTGAGAGATGAGCTACGAATGTTGATTGCACCACAGCAGGAGAGAGAATTTACGGTCTTAGTGGAGAAGGCCAAGATTGCTGAGGAAGTAAAACAGTCGGTGAGATGCAACAAGGATAGGAATTGGTCTAAGAGGAGTTCTAGGTCATCAAGGTCTGCCAGGAACTCACAGAAAAGGGCTAGATATGGTGGGACGAATCAAGCTGCAAGGCCTGCTGCTACTACTCAGTGGCCACCACGGTGTGCTCGATGCGGGAAGTCTCATACAGGAGAATGTTGGACCGGGAACAGAGGGTGTTTCGAGTATGGGTCAATGGAGCACCGGGTTAGAGATTGTCCGTGTAAGTTAGCCAGGATTCAATCTGAGAGTCAAGGGCATGCTCAGTTTAGAAATGGGGGACAGCAACAGCAGAGAGGACGAGGTTCAGTCAAAGGTGGTAATGGTAATGGGCGGGGTCGTGGAGCACCTGGTAGGGGTGCTGGAAATACAGATGCAAGACAGCTTGGGTTGGTCTATGCAGCGAGACGTCGAGAGGAGGGTGACGCACCGGACGTCATAACCGGTATGTTCTTAATTTTTGGACTACCTTATATTGCTTTAATTGATGTCGGTTCGACGCACTCGTATGTTGCTAGTAGCATAGTGGAAACTCTAAACTTAGTCTTTGAGATTGCTTCTAGGGAGATGACAGTAATTAGCCCTCTAGGTCACTCTGTAGAAGTAAACAAACTTTATAGGGATGTACCCCTAGAACTCCAAGGGGTAGTGTTTTTGGCTGATCTGATGGAAATGCCGTTCGGGGAGTTCGATTTGATCCTAGGGATGGATTGGTTAGTGAAGTATGAAGCAAGTCTGGACTGTGCAGCGAAGCGCATGGTGTTGAGAACAGTTAAGGTTGAAGAGGTGGTGATGATAGGTAATAGAAGAGATTATCTATCCAATGTTGTGTCCACTTTGAAGGCCGAGAAGATGGTGAGGAAAGGATGTGAGGCGTACATGGTTCATGTTTGAGCATTGGAGGCTAAGGAATCAACGGTAGGGAATGTTCGCACGGTGAAGGAGTTTACCGATGTGTTTCCAGAGGAGCTTCCGGGTTTGCCTCCAGATCGTGAAGTTGAGTTTGGGATAGATCTGTTACCGGGAACCATGCCAGTGTCTATTGCTCCGTATAGGATGGCGCCGAAGGAATTAGTGGAGTTGAAAGCACAGATTCAGGAGTTGCTGGATCGGGGATTTATCCGGCCAAGTGTTTCGCCTTGGGGAGCGCCTGTTCTTTTTGTTAAGAAGAAAGATGGTACGATGCGGATGTGTATAGACTACCGACAGCTAAACAAGTTGACGGTCAATAACAAGTACCCGTTGCCAAGGATAGATGATCTGTTCGATCAACTTAAGGGTGCATCAGTCTTCTCTAAGATTGATTTAAGGTTGGGGTATCATCAACTTAAGGTAAAGGAGGCCGATATTCATAAGACAGCGTTTCGTACTCGTTATGGGCACTACGAGTTCTTGGTAATGCCGTTTGGGTTGACCAATGCACCGGCAGCGTTCATGGATATGATGAATCGGGTGTTTCAGCCGTACTTGGACCGGTTCGTAGTAGTATTTATAGACGGCATATTGGTGTACTCGAAATCTGAGGGGAGCATGATGAGCATCTACGTGTGGTTTTACAGATTCTGAGAGAGAAGCAATTGTTCGCAAAGTTTAGTAAGTGCGAATTCTGGCTTAAGGAAGTAACTTTCTTGGGTCATGTGGTGTCAGCTGAGGGGATTAGAGTGGATCCTCGGAAGATTGAGGCGGTGTTGGATTGTAAACCACCTAGGTCGGTAGCGGAAATTCGGAGTTTCCTGGGTTTGGCAGGATATTACAGAAGATTTGTGGAAGGGTTTTCTTTGATTGCAGCACCGTTAACTAAGTTTCTGAGGAAAGGAGTTCCGTTTGTATGGTCCGACAAGCAGCAAGAAAGTTTTGACAAGTTAAAGAAGATTCTGACAGAAGCTCCGGTTTTGATTCAGTCTGAGGCAGGGAAGGAATTCGCTGTCTATTGTGATGCATCGTATACTGGTTTAGGTTGTGTGCTGATGCAAGAAGGGAAAGTGGTGGCGTATGCTTCTCGACAGTTGAGACCTCATGAGGTGAACTACCCGACACATGATCTGGAGTTGGCTGCAGTGGTTTTCGCCCTGAAAATTTGGAGACACTACCTGTATGGGAAGAAGTCTATAGTCTATACGGACCACAAGAGTTTGAGGTATCTGTTGACTCAGAAGGAATTGAATTTGAGGCAGCGAAGGTGGATCGAGTTGTTGAAGGACTACGACTGCTCGATTGAATATCATCCGGGTAAGGCTAACGTAGTGGCTGATGCGTTGAGTCGCAAGGTGGTGGCGGACTTGAGAGTAATGTTTGCTCACCTGAGTTTGTATGATGACGGAAGTTTGCTAGCAGAATTGCAAGTGAAGCCGTCATGGGTCAGTCAGGTTAAGGAAAAGCAGTTGGTCGATGAAGTTCTAGGTGCTCGATGTTTGCAAGTGCAAGATGGTAGATTAGAGGGATATAGTTTGAACAGTGAGGGTGTGCTGTGTTTTCAAGGGAAAGTTTGTATGCCGAAAGACGTTCAGTTAAGGCAGAAGATTCTTCAGGAGGCACATAACAGTCCATACGCTATGCATCCTGGAGGTAGTAAAATGTATCGAGACTTGAGGAAACAGTTTTGGTAGCCGGGTCTGAAACGTGAGGTAACGGAATTTGTAGGTAAGTGTCTGACGTGTTAGCAAGTCAAAGCTGAACACCAGTTACCTTCGGGACTGTTGCAACCGGTGAAGATTCCGTAGTGGAAATAGGAAAGGATTACGATGGATTTCGTCACTGGGTTACCCCTTACGCCTAGCAAGAAGGATTCAGTGTGGGTGATAGTGGATCGTTTGACTAAGTCGACTCATTTTATACCAGTTAGAGTGGATTACTCACTCCAAAGGTTGGCTAAGTTGTATTGGCAGAAATAGTGAGACTGCATGGAATACCAGTATTGATTATCTCGGATATGGATCCCAGATTCACGTCGAGGTTTTAGAAAGCGTTGCACCAGGCTTTGGGTACAAGACTGGATTTCAGCACGGCATTTCATCCACAGTCAGATGGACAGTCGGAAAGGGTAATTCGGATTTTAGAGGATATGCTGAGGGGTTGTGTTTTGGATTTCCGAGGTAGTTGGGAAGAATATCTACCATTGGCAGAGTTCGCGTACAACAATAGTTATCAGGCAAGTTTCCAGATGGCACCGTATGAAGCACTGTATGGGCGGAAGTGTTGCACTCCTACGTGTTGGACAGAGTTGGGTGAGCGTTAGTTGCTAGGTCCAGAGTTAGTGACTGACACAGAAGATAAGGTTAAGCTGATTCGGGCTCATCTGAAAGAGGCTTCGGACAAGCAGAAGTCGTATGCCGATCTCAAGCGGAGAGATATAGAGTTTGCAGTGGGTAACAAGGTCTTTCTTAAGGTATCGCCATGGAAGAAGGTGCTGAGGTTTGGTCAGAAGGGTAAGCTGAGCCCTAGGTTCATCGGGTCGTATAAAGTATTGAAGCGTGTGGGACCAGTAGCTTATCAGCTCGAGTTGCCAGCAGAATTGAGTCAGATTCACGATGTGTTTCATGTTTCAATGCTTAGGCGCTATCGATCAGATCCATCGTATGTTGTGCCAGTTGAGGAGATTGAGGTGAGGCCGGATTTGTCCTTCGAAGAAAAACCAGTGCAGATTCTGGATCGGGACGTCAAGGTTTTGCGTAGGAAATCTGTTCCTTTGGTGAGGGTTCTTTGGCAGAATCATGGAACTGAGGAGGCCACGTGGGAACTAGAGGATGTCATGCGACAGCAATACCCTCAACTCTTTTGACCAGGTAATTTTGAGGCCGAAATTATTTTAAGGGGGTAGAACTGTAACATCCTTAAATCGGGGTCTCTGCATTTTTTTTGTATGTTTGCATGTGATAGTATGATTGTTGTGTTAGTTTAGGGTGTTTTGGGGTACTGGCATGAGTTTGGGGTAGGCCTGAGCCATAGCAAAAATTTTCGTTTTGGGCTTCTAAAAAGGGGAGCTGGGTGAGTTAGGTGTTAAGGGAAAATTTGGTGTGTTTTGACACAAGAAATCAATTGGAAAAGTGGCAAGGAGGCGCCAATTAAGCACAAGGGAAGTGACGCCACATGCAGGAAGGAGAGCCTAGGTTCGAGCAGCAGAATTCCCTTTCTGCTTGTTGTTTTTGACGCCAAATCTAAGGAGGTGGTGTGCTCAGGATGGACTCTCTTGGATAAGTGTTGAAGGAGTCAACACATTTGAAATGGATGGAAGGGAGGAAATTTAGGAATTTGACTCATTCAAATGGGTTTGAATGAGTGGAAGAGAGAATTTCAAGGAGAAAACAAAGGGATTGAGAAGGGGGTATGTCTAGCCGAAATTTTGAAGGTGTTGTGGGCAAAGGAAGCATTCGGCTTTGGATGCTTTAGGTGGTGGTTGAATGTGCCTTGGGGTGTGGCTATAATCGGCTAGTTAGGGGAGTGCATTTAGAACTCTTTTCTTCCATTTTCTTTGTGCAAGTCTTAGCCGAATTCTTTTTTCTCCTATTTTGTGTCAAACCGAAACTCCATAGCATCTTTGTGCATTTCATTTCTCTCAAAAGTCAAGCCGAATTCCCTCTAATCTTTTTCTCCATTTTGTTCAGAAACTGAAATCAACATTCTTTTTCCCCCATTCGACTTCTTCCTTTTCTTTCAATCTCTTTGTGTCGAAATACACAAATCTTCTTCTCTTCTTCTATTCGAAACCATCATCCCTCTCCCTCTTGCGATTTCTTCTTTTCTTTTCTTTTGGATCCATAGCCGAATCTTCCTGGTTTAGTACTGTTTCTTCTTCTTTTTCTCAACCGATCCAGCTAGTGCCGAAATCTCACCCTCTATTTTCTCTTTTCATTTTTCCATTCTTGGTAGAACGAAACCTTAAACTCTCTTCCTCTATTCTATTTTGTTAAGTAGCTGAAATCCTTAAACATCTCTAGTGTGTGTGCCGAACCTTGGTGGTTGGTAGCCGAATCTGTCAGTCTAAGGTAAGGGAGACGATCTCTTTTGGTTTGGGTTATTTCTTTCGGGATTTATGTTAATGCCGAATGGCTATTGGATTCATGGTGATGTGCTTGGCCGATTGTAGGAAGGAGTGTAGCCACATTCTGTTGATCTCCGAGATTTGTTTGGCTTGTGATTTAAGCCTAAAGGCTCGGGTGTTGTCGATCTAAGTAAGGACTTTAGTCTAAATCGTTAACTTTATTGGTTTGTGATTCTCTGCTTTGATTCGGTTAGTGACTAAGGTGGGTTATGGACTTGAAGGTTAGCCAAGCAGTAAGAGGGGTCAAATCTGAGACCCAAGCCCCTAAGTTCAAAAGGAGAGCGGTGTCGGCTGTTCACGATTGGCCACCTGGGTGTGGACCAGCATCGAAGCAGGAGAATAGGCAGATCGTGATAGTGTCGGTTGACGACAGTATCGACGTAGAGAGCGTCGTATTACGAGTAATCCAGTGTGTAACTCTTACTCACTTCGTAGGTTAATATGATATTATTATGTGATTTGTGAAAAGCTAGAATAATGGTGTAAAATGATGTTTTACGATGTACTACCCTTATGGGTATAAGAGAGGACTCCAAGTAAGTCCGTTCTGTTTTGGTTAACATTAAATGCCTCTGTTAAAATCTGTATATGCCATGCTATGTGACTACTGTACGTTAAGCATGATATCTATGCCATGAAAAGTATGTTCATTAATGTGGGTATGATGAGAGGAGGGGGAAGGTATGATTTAGACTGTCACCAGTGGTTTTGACCACACGGTGGGTTGGCCCCACTTTCTATATATTTTTGTGACTAAGTCTCAGTGGTTTTAACCACCAGTGGTTTGGTACAACATATTGTTATTTTGTGACTCGTCCCAGTGGTCTGGCACCACCGTGGGTTGGCCTCACATATTGATACGGGATTGTCATCAGTGGTTTTGACCACATTATGGGTTGACCCCATAGATATTATTGTGACTACGGTCATCAGTGGTTTTGACCATATTTATACTATTGTGACTACGGTCACCAGTGGTTTTGACCACCAGTGGTTTTGACCACACGTGGTAGAAACAGGAGTATGTATGGTTAGGTTTGGGTTGCCTAACTTGCATGTTGGCTTATGGAATTGTGTAAGAGCATTGATATTTTCGGGTTGGGGATTTATACACTGAGTCTCGGTGACTCACCCCTTCCTTTACATTTTGCAGATGATTCGTAGGTCGCGAATGCGGAGCCGGGACAGACTCGAGGTGGCCATGTGCATTTTCTTTTGGGTTTTGTTTTAAATTATTATTCTGTTATTACATACTTTAAATTTGGTTTTCGGTTTGTAATAAGGCCACTAGTTTTCATCTTTGGGATTATTTATCTATTTTAAATCTTTACTGAATCTTGCATAAGTTAATAACGGCATGCTTAACAAATCTATAAAATGAATGTTTTCCAAATTTACACACAAATTAACTGGTTCTCTAAAACTTTACCATCGGGTAACGACAAACATGTAGTATCAATGGGTTAACTTGGTTTTCCTAAAAACTCAACTGCAAACAGTTTTGGTCTACAACTTGTTTTCTTAGAAATCGTTTTCTCCTGTGACATACCAGATTCGGTCGTGGTGTGTTGACCGGTTTTGGGGTGTTACAATGTGAATGGTTGTGTAGGTGCATGTGTGATCGCTAAGTATAAGTGTAGTTATACATGATGAGTATGGTTATTAAATGGTGTGTAACAGCCCGATTTTGAGCCTAGTGGAATAGTGGTTTTGGGGCCACAAATCCGTTGAGGAAAATCTTATTTTTATTATATTTTTATGGTCTAAAATTTCACGGAAAGATTTCGTGAAAATTTCGTTCGAAGATTTTGACGTTTGGGCACCAATTTAGTCAAAAGGACTAAATTGTAAATTGTGCAAAAGTTGAGTTGTACATGTTAGAAGTGTCCAATTTCTATGAATTTTTAATTTGGAGGTCCTTAAATGGCTATTAGACCATTGGTTAAATTGTTGGACAAAAATGGATATTAGATAAGTGAAATAGGATATTTTCAAGTTAGGGGTATTTTGGTAATTTGGTAATTAAATGGACTAAAAGACAAAATAAATGCCAAAAACCTTTGTCCATCTTCTTTCTTGGCCAAATTTAGCATGAGGGGAGCCATGGCTAGGGTTTTCAAGCTTTCAAGCTCAATAGTAAGTGCATCCAAGCCCCGTTTTTAATGTTATTTACATTTTTTAGATTCTCGTAACTCGATTAAGCTATTTCTACCATTATTTTGAGCTAGGGTTTGTGTGAAAAAATTTACCCATGTATGACATGCATGTATTTTGATGATTTATGGAAGAATATGGAAGTTTGATGTATGATAAACATCTTTTTCTAAGTGATTTTCATGAAAAATGCATAAAAGGACCAAATTGCAAAAGTTATGAAATTGGTCATATAGTGAAAATTATGGGCTATTGTAGTTAAGAAAATGATTCAGCTAGACTTGAAATACAAGAAAGTTGAATGAAAATCATTTTACGAGCCTAGGGGCAAAAGTGTAATTATGTGAAAGTTTAGGGGCAAATTTATAATTTTGTCAAAGTACGAATTATGTGTTAATTTAGTCAATGTGAGTATTAAACAAGTTAAATTATGATTATAGATCGAGAAAAATGAAGCCCAGACCAAAACGGAGGCAAGAACAAAGTCGAGGACTCAATTGCATATCTTCATACATTTTGAATACTGAGGTAAGTTTGTATGATTTTAAGGCTTTATAAGTAGTTTCATTAAATTACTTATCATGCTATTTCTTGTGCATTATTTCCATGAGATTGATTAATAATGTTTGAACAAAGAAACAATAAGGATAAGTAAAAGAAAGTCCCGGTTGAAGTTGGGAATATGAGGATGCCTAATTCACAACATGAAATAAGGAAAGCCCGTATAAGACCATGTCAAGACATGGCATCGGCAATAAAGTAAAGATATCATGTAAGTCCAAGCCAAGGCATGGCAGTGATGAGTTCCAAAGTAAAGATATCATGTAAGTCCAAGCTAAGGCATGGCTTTGATGAGTTCCAAAGCAAAGATATCATGTAAGTCCATGACAAGTCATGGCAATGAAGAGTTATTATGAGGTAAAGATCCCATGTAAGTCCAAGCCAAGGCATGGCATTGGTGAGTTTCTAAAGTAAAGATATCATGTAAGCCCATGTCAAGACATGGCATTGAAAAGTTTCATGAAGCAAGGATACCACGTAAGACCATGTTAAGACATGGCAGTGGTAAGTTCCAAAGGAAACACACAAGGAAGATCTCGTATAAGACCATGCCAAGACATGGCATCGACACCGAGTTAAGAGATCCCGTGTAAGACCATATCTGGGATATGGCATCGGCATCATGAGGCGATCTCATGTAAGACCATGTTTGGGACATGACATTGGCATCGAGATCCATGTATGTTGAGATGTGCATCCTCTATTATTCTGAGTAATTCATCGGGCAAAAGAGTAAAGCATGAAAGATATAATGAGAAAGTTAAGTAAGTAAAGATAGTAATAAGCTAAGTTACTTAAGGTTGATAAAGAGCATTACTCAAGTTAAGAAAGATGAATATTTGGGTTGATGTTTGCATTAGCAAAATGTACTAATTCATGTGATTCAGTGATACAGGTATCATGCTTATAATACAAGTATGAAACTATTATGTAACATGTGATGAGTAAGAACAAGTATGAGTAAGTAAGCCCAAGCATTTGAGACTTATATTGTTGTTGATGTGTGAGTTGAATGGGCCAATGAATGGCTTGTAAATATTTGATGATGATTAGCTATTGGCATGGCTAACTATGGATATTCTCTAGTATTATAAGTGCGTAAGTGAGAATTAATACAAAGAAAACATGATAGAGTAAAGTTAGCAACAAAACAGTTTGGACAGCAGTAGTTGTATCACTTTGAAAATTCACCAAAAATGGTGGAAAATGAATTAGAAGTTGAATAAGATATTAAATTAAAGCTTATTCAATCTATTTTTGCACAAAAGAAACAAAATAAGAAAAAAATTCACATGATGAGATATTTGGATTTTAGTGAGATAGGGTCAAAATGATTTTGGAATCCCCTGTTCTAACTTGGGAAATTCATTAAAAATTATAAAAAAATAATAAAGGGGTAAATTTTATATGCTTGAATTTCTTAATGAGTCTATTTTCAATAAAAACAAATGGAAACATCATTCAAGTCCTGTACCACGAGAAAATTTATTTTTAGTGAAGAGAGTTCAAAACTGTCGGACAGTGAAATAGGAAAGATTTTAAAGAATAAACTGTACTAATTGGCTGAACCAAAAATTCTAGAAATTTTATGGTAAAAAGATATGTGAGTCTAGTTTCAAGGAAAATTAGCGGATCTAAATTTGGAGTTTCATAGCTCTGGATAAAGATAATTTAGTGGCTGTAACTCGAGTTGACAGCTCAAGATGAATATAAGTGAATTGAGAAAGATTATGTAATAATGATGGCATTCTCTTGAGAACTCAAAATAAGGATTGTTAAGCATGGTGATAAATTGTTTATTATTTACATACATACTTAATAAGCTTTATAGCTTACTCCTGTTCCTTTCTCATATCATGTAGGGTTTTATACTAGCTCGGGTTGGAGATCGCTGGAGATGCTATCACACTATCAAGCTATCATGTTAGGTATAAGTGAAGGCAAAACCTTTTGTGTCTATGGCATGTATAGGGACTTAGTCATTTTGTATATGGTCATTAGGAATTGGCCGGTAATTATCAAGTTTCATATTTTAATGGTAACAAGTTTCATGAAGTGAAAGTTTATGCAAATGATGTTTAGTGATCCTTCATAGTGTATTATTGTCATGTTATGGGTTGCTTGTGTTGGTATATGTGTGTTTATGTTTCAGGGTGGCTATTGGCATGAATAATATCCTTCTAATTGTCCACATGGGTAGACACACAGGCGTGTGTCTAGACCGTATGCGTCACACGGTTAGCCCCATGGGTGTGCTAATAGGCAGTGTGTCCCCTACAAGTTAGTGTTATATATAAGTCAGTGTCGACCACAGGCTAGCTACACGGGCGTGTGCCTAGGCCGTGTAACCCTTATAAGGTTGCTGACGTCACAAATAGAATACCTAAGTTTTTACACATAGGCGTGTCTAGGCCGTCTGGAGCACACGGGCCAAGAACACGGGCGTCTGGCCCTGTTTTATGTCAAAATTTTCTAACTGTTGAAAAGTTCTGGATTGGTCCCTTAAGAACCCGAGAATATGTAACGGGTCTTGTAGACCCATGATAGGGACGTTACGATTGTAAATGAAAAAGTTTTTAATTGGAACGAAATTTTATAGCCTAAGGTTGTATGTTCAAGCAAGTTAAGTCTGGTAATGCCTTGTACCCTATTCCGGTGTTGAATACGGGTAAGGGGTGTTACATGGTGCATGAATGTTTTTAATGTGGAAAAATAGATGTCTAATAATAGCATGTTAAGTTTGGTTGGAAATGGTATAAGTGTCGTGCAAGTCATAGTATACCGATTCTACAACTGTCTAAAAATGAAGGTAACGATATTTTCTTATAGATTTAATAAATGTTAATAGATTCCAATCATATTGACCTTGATGAGGAAAAAGGTAAAGGTAATATTTTGTCTTTTAAACAAGAAGTAAGTTCATAATGATTTTTGCTCAATGCAATTCACTTGTAATTTATTATTGTTTTCTAGTTAATTGATTGATATATATATATATATGTGTGTGTGTGAAATTTCTTTGGTTATTTATATAACAACGAGAGTTGCAATCATTTACGTATATATATATATATATATATATATATGAAACTGAGAACTGCTTATTAGTAGTGTTTCTTGAAATTCTATTAAATTTATATGTGAATGAAATCAATTTTAGTGTGCATACGAAAATCAAGAAGTGGCCCTAAATGCACATCTGTGCCCCTATTTGCACTTCGGTGCGAGGGGAGCCATCACACGATCTTTCATACTTTTAATTTAGTTTTTTCTTTCTTTCTTTTGCTTTCATTAGTTTTTAGTTTAGTTTTTATTATGTTCATGATAGTTTCCGAAAGTCTTAATATTTATATAATGAATGATCGAGCCTAAAGACTAATTATGACAACGAATAAGGCAAGCGCACCAATCGTTTGGTAGTATAGCTATGGCAAGACCAGAAATATCGTATCCTCAAGGACTAAGAGTACTAGTAATTACTATCTTTTTGTTATTTAGCCTAAGAATAAAGGGAATTAATGTTTAATCTAAAACTAACTAATTACTAAGCTAAAGATCCTAAGACACAGAGAATGAATTGGGGAAAATACTTTTGGGAAAACCAATTGATTAAGACAATACCCGAGGAGGAATCCACCTAGACTTCACTTGTTATTTAACTCTGAACTAGACGATCTATTCACTTGACTTGATCCGTAGGATTCCCCTTATTTATATTAATACCTCTCTCGAGGTTACTAACGTCTAACCCTAGGTTGATTAATTGAAATCTCTTTCTAATTAAAACCCTAGAGTTGCATTAACTCGATCTATGGACTCCCATATTAGGTTTGACCCTAATCTGGTAGATTTTAGTCGTCCTATAGTGCGATCAACTCTGCTTAACTATGCTAGATCTACTCTTAAACAGGGAATTTTCCTCCACTGCCTAAGCACATCAATACTTGAATCAATATCCTGAAATATCAAAGCAAGAATGAAGAACACATAATTAAGAACAAATCAAGTATTTATTATATAGTTCAGAAAACAATAACAAGATCTGTCTTAGGTTTCATCCCCCTCAGGTATTTGAGGGGTTTAGTTCATGTTTATAAAAGAATACATCTAAGAAGAAAGTATAAAACAAAACATAAGAAAAACCCTAAAACCCCCTGAAGGAAATTGAAGGGAAGATCTTCCATCTTGAGTACGATTCCGGCTTCTTGAGATGAATCAACTGGCTCTCTTCAAGTAAATCCCATAATTCGGCCCTCTCTAGCTTCGCCTCTTCGGCTCCTTGAACCCCCCCCCATTTTGGTTACCCTCTAGGGTGTTTATATAGGCTTTTGAAATGTCTTTCTTTGGCTCTAAGTATCCTAATTCGAGTGAAATTAAAACAGGTCACGGTAGGGACACGCCCGTGTAGCACAGCCGTGTAAATTGAGCCCAGGCCGTGTTCGAGATTGCTAGAGTGGCACGACCGTGTGGTTTTGCCCGTGTACGGTGGTCCAGGCCGTGTAGGCCCATTTTGTCCCTTTTTGGCTCGTTTCTCATTCTTTTCGACTCCTAAGCCCTCCTGAACCTAAAACATGAAGTTTAAAGAATTAGGAGCATTGAATTCATCAAATCAAGGGATAAATAATCCAAAAGTATGCTAAATGTGGGATTAAAATATGTACATATTACGGTTTATCAAATACCCCCACACTTAATCATTTGCTTGTCCTCAAGCAAAATTCTCAACTCACAATTAAAATGAACTTCCCTAATTCATAATATTCATCAATAGTGTTTCATCATAATTCATAGGTAATTCATACATTGGTAATTTAAGTAGAAGGGTCCTAAAGACTCAAACAATCAAAGTTATAGTTTTTGTAGCACGAAAACATAGGTGTTTTCCCTTACCTAAATAATCACCTTTAATTCAAAATTGACAAGGGTTGACATCCTCACTAAAGATTCACTCAAAATCACTCAAAGTGTTTAAGGTTCAAAGTTAAGCACTCAAAAGTTGAACGTGAAAAGTTAATCCCATAGGCTTGCATGAAAATCAAATCTCCACCTCTATAAAATGAGATGATACACAAATCAAAAGGTCTTTAAAAAGGGTTGTAATGGGGCTTGGATTAAAGGTGTGGATAAAGGTTGAATTAGAGGGTTAAAATTGAGATTGAATTGACAAATTACCTAACTTAGAAAGATGAACTAAGACTCAAATAGTTACATCAACTAAAATTTCATAACACGAGTTTCTTCTCAAGATGTGGAATTTAAACGTATAAGCTCAATTAACATAGAACTAATAATGAATATACTTCGAATTTATTTTATTTTATTTTTTAAGAACAAATCAAGTAAATAGATTTTAACAATTGAAATAAAGAATGTAGTTAGGCAACTAATCAAATCAAATCTCGATATAAGGGTAATCAAGAGCAGTGGTGATAACAAATACAAGATGGGTTTTGGGTTAATATTAATGGGTGAGTCAATAAACGGTTTGTTAAAGATCAAAGGGGTTCACTAGGGGTTAATTGTGAGGGTAGGCTTTTAGTGGAGTAAGTGGGTTAAATCCTAAGTGTCTTTATCATCTCTGTATATCAAATCAGTGATGTGGTCTCAACATGTATAATCGAAGCAAGTTCTAGAATAACAAATCAATGTTGACACACTCATAATCAATAAAGTGAGCAAGAAAAGAATGTTTGCTCTAAAATGCTCAACATCTCACAAAAATTATGGGTTTTTTATATCAACCTTGTAATTTTCAAACTTCAAGGTAATAATTAGATCTAGGTAGACAACCTAACAAAATTTTGATTCTGAAAATAGAAACATCATGCTTGATCTAGTCTATTAAAGTTTAAATCATCACTGCACAATTATCAATGACTGAATCCAAAACATATCAATAAAAATCATGAATCAACGGAAATTTCATTCTAGTAGTAACATGAGAAAATTACTTAGGGTCAAGACATAATTCAGGGATTTGAGAATAATGCAAAAAGTTAGGAACTTTTCAAAATAAAATTCACCCCCCACACTTAATATGTACATTGCCCTCAATGTACAAAGATATATATCTAGAGATTAATATCATGAAATCATAAGATATAGGGAGAAGTGAAACTTCCTGAATTTTGGATGGATTCCTAGAGTTGGCAGTGGTCGTGGTGTGGTGATTCCCAAGCAGCCTTTAGAACCTAAAACCAAGAAACTAAAATAAAATAGTCTAAATTAAGCATAAGAGAAATAAAGAGAAGGAAAATAAAGGAGAAGAGAAAAAAAAATTAAATGGACTCAAATGTCATTGGCTTGGCGAATCAATGAAGCGGCCGACATGAACTTATATAAATCGGTCTCACATGTGGAGACTGTGCTAGGGTCCTTTCGCTTCTTTGGCATGGGAATGGTAGTGTTGGCCTTGCCTTTGGGCATTGAGTGATAGTGGTAAGGGTGGTGAAATAGGAAGAAAAATTGTGGTGGCTAGGGTTGAGAGAAAAGGGGTTTGGTGGAAAAAATGAGCAGAAAAGGGGGTTTACATAGAAATAGGGGTCTGGTGGTTTCCCACGCCCGTGTACCTTAGGCGTGTTGGGTCACACGGCCGTATCGCACGGTCGTGTTGTGCTTCGTTCGTTTCTCCCACGCCTGTGTGCGGTCGCCACGCCCATGTTGATAAAATAGTTTCGACCACAGCTGTATCGCACGGCAGTGGTGTTTAGTCGGAGCCCGTGGCTTGGAGATATTTTTCGTCCTATTTCATACTATCTCTGCCATGATGGTGCAAAAATTCGTGGTGTCCACATGGCCACGGCCACGCCCGTGTGCAAGGCCATGTGGTATGGGAATATGTGTGGTTAGTGTAATATCCTGAAAATGGGCCTATGCATTTTTTATTTAATTGTATGAAATGACATGTCTTATGTATTATGAATGTATTACGAACATCTTTGGGAAACCTTGGAAATGTAAGGAAATGTCCTGGAAATGTAAGGAAATGTCTTGTCTTGGAAATGTAAGGAAATGTCCTGGAAATGTAAGGAAATGTTTTAGAAATGTTAAGTTAAAAGAAGGGAACTAAGGCAAGGTAGCCTTACGAAAATTTATGGAGGAAATATGACATGAAATTGGGCTTGGAAAAGTGGCCTGTAGATTCCACTTAGGGCCTCTGGAAATGACGCCACATACAAGGGGATTGGGCCAAGGTTCGAGCTGCAGGGGAAGCAAAATAAAAGTTTTATTTTGCTGCAAGGATGGACAGAGTTGGACGGCACCAAAGCACTTGGGGAAGAGTTTAATTCTCTTTAAAATTCGGCTAAATAGGTGGATAAATGTGGATTTATTCCTTTTTATTTTGATGGATAAAGGAGAGATAATAGAGGGTTATTTTTATTAATCCTTAATAAAGAGATAAGAGAAAAGCTAGGAATTGGCTAGTGTTGGCCGAATAGGGGATTCCTTTAGGTGATAATTTCAGCTAAGGAAGAGACTAAGGCCATTCTTCCATCTTCTCTAAGTCTTTGCCGAAAATTCCCTAGCAAACTCTCTCCTTTCTCTTTTATTTTTTGCCAAAGCCGAAATCTTCTTTTCCCTAAGTCCACCATTGCCGAATTTCCTAGTGATTCTTTTCCCTCTCTTTTCTTTTGATAAATCAACAACACAGATAAACTCTAGCCGATTTCTTGTTAAGCTCCAAAAAGCCGAAAGCTTGTTAAGATCTAGGCTATAGCCGAATAGCTTTGTGGGTGCAAATAAGGGGTATTGCTGATTTTTATTTGAAGGAATTCTTTCGGGATTATGCTATAGTCGACTATAGTATTGAAGGTAAGATCAAGTTTGATTTCCATTCTTTTCTTTAAGGCTTATCGAAATCTAAAGACTAATTCTTATTATTATTCTTTGACCGAAATCTTAAGGAGAGATTTCGGGATTTACTAAGTGTCGACTACAAGGAAGGAGAAGTTCTTTTCCCGAAGGTACACCATAGGCTGCGTGTTCCCTAGTTATTCGGTGAGTTTCGGGATTTAAAAGCAAGGTAAGTACATATATGTACATTCGGCCAAAGGTCTATTTCATAATTAAGATTCATTCAAAAACCGAAACTAACTAACTAAGTAATCTAGTGATTGCCGATTTCAAGAAAAAAGGATACAAAGTTTCGGGACTTGATTCTTAAGTCAATCGGCAGTAATGTAAGTTTTAGTGTACTAATCCTACTAGGATTTGGATTTATGGCCGAATGGCTCTTTACTAAGTATTAAATGATTGATTAAATGTAGAGATCTAAGATCTAAGGCATTAGATCAAGCTTTTCGGGATTTGGATTGGAAACCTTAAGCGAATCAGGTGTGTACCTCACACTATTTCTTGATATATTTATGGCAATATTTAATATGTATGTGACTATAAGAATGTGTAAGAATATGGCTAAGGTACCATGTAATGGTACAAAAGTACTCAGGTACGTTTCCTACTCCTACTAGGAATATGAAATTATGTTATATATGTAACATGTGAAAAGTGATAAGAATGTGAATTAAGGCATGATATGCATGATATGTATGATATGGGGCATTCGGGTTGTATGAAAGGGGAAGTGAATGTGGTGACCTAAGGCCACGATATCTGAATGTGGTGACCTAAGATCACGAAATCTGAATATGGTGTCTCACGACACAAAATATGTATCTGGTGGCTATGCCACGAATTTTATAAGGGCGATGAGCACGTCGACTGCAGCGACTGCCTTCGATGGTGTGTAGCAGATGGAGGGTTGACTTATTAGTCCCCACGGTGTGCAGGTTGGTACGGGTGATGTGTAGCGGATGTCATCTAGGTTTGGGTTCGGGTTTGCATCATTATCCTTATTTGTTATGTGAATGTGATATGTATGATATGCCTGAATTTGTTTGGATTTAGTGTTGGTTACACATTGAGTCTGTTGACTCACCCCGTTGTGGGAACATTTTTCAGGTGATGAACAGTGATGGACTGGGTCGGCAGGAGCTTAGTGGTGGCAATGCTCGTCAAGAAATTCGTTTTATGTGGACTTTTTATTTAAGTACTATGAACTTTTATTTTGGGTTTTAATTTGATGTAATAAGGCCATAGTGAACTATTTTATTTCTGTTTTATTTACTATGTTACGAAACTTTAATTATTAAAGATTAAGTCAATTTAATTTAAAATAAACTCTAAATATTTTGTCACCTGAAATAAATGGGTTTTCAATATAAAATAAACTCGTTTTCAACTCAAGCCCAACCCAAAGCAATCTTTTTTTCAAAACACACAAATTTTCCTAAGTAACAAAAGAATTTTGAACCGATTTACATCGAGGAACATACCAAATCCGGTCAAGGCTCGTGGGCCGGGTCTGGGGTGTTTCAATTTGGTATCAGAGCCCAGTTTTAAACTCTCGGCCTGTGGTTTAAGGCCCAAAACATTTTCAAATCGAGCCCAAATGAGTTTTTATGAAAATATTTTTAAGCAAGTTTTCTGGCATGGCACCTAAGTCTCCGACCCGAAGTCCACCAGGTAAGTACCCCTAACCATTGTGTGAATTATAGTATGAATTGTAGAAGGGTAGAACTGGAATGGCACGTAGATTAGTATGATAAGTATTTAAACGCTAGTACTAGTTTACCCCAACAATTACATAAGACTTAAATGCCTAATTAAACAAACCTGTGTCTAAGTCGCCGAGTTAGGGTGTGGCAACCATTGTGCGCATGTCTAGGATTGGTATTCGGTGGGAGCTTGGTATTTAAGCAGTCCGTGTGACTCACCTCCTCTCCACTCGAATCCTACCTGGTGCGTAGCTTCGGTTCACCCTAACCAAGAGGACTTATTAATGGGCTAAACACCTAACTAAAACCCGAAAGGGAACTAGCCGTATTTTCATAAAAACCTAGTTTCAAAACTCTTAAAATTATCCTTTTAAATTGCCAACACGATTTTATAAAATTTTCTGAAATATTCTTGATTTGTGAAAATTACTAAAATACCCCTAGTTGTAAATTTACAAAAATGCCCTTGGTTTATAAAATGTCCAAACTACCCACAGTTTAATTAAAATTTCCTTATTTTATAAAATATTCAAAAACTCTACTTCTGCGAAATATTAAAATACTCCAACTTGGAAAATTTACGAAATACCCTTAACATACAAAATTACCAAAATGACCCTGGTTTTCAAAATTTTGCAACATTGCCGATCTGGAAAACAAATTCTCAAAAAGTACCCTCAAGCTTTATAAATTTTGAAATACCCCTGAATTATTAAACTTTACAAATTTACCTGGTTTATTACCAAAATACTCTCGAGTTCCAAAATTACCGAAATACCCCCGGATTTCAAAATTTCCAAAAAAAAATACCCCGAGAATGCAAAATTACCAAAATACCCTTATTGACAAAATCCACAAGGAACCTTATTTTTAAAAAATTAATTACGAAAATACCCCTGTAGGGCAAATTACGAAAATACCCCTGGGTAGTGGAAAAACAACAACAATGAAAACTACAACATTTCTCTGAATGAACGAAAGTTCATAATTGATTGATGAATGTATGAATGTAAAGACTGTGTGCATGTATGAATACGAAAGAACCACTCCTAAAATTCTTTCCATAAAACTTCTTCGCGGGTAATCAGTGGAATAAAAGCTAATTCATAAAATTTCTTAATCAGATTAAAGCGCAGTCGTTAGAATGATTTCTAGAGGACGTGGTCGTCGTGGACGTGGTCGAGGAAGAATGACTGTGTCGGAACCTGTTAGATCGGGTCAAGGATCTGATAATGAGATACCACCGCCACCACCACCCCCAGCTATTGGTGTTGAGCAGCAAGCTCAGACAGGGGACGATGCTGTGTCGTAGGCTGTGCTGCGAGTTTTGGAAATGGTGGCTGGAGCAGGTGGGAATATGAGAGCTCGGAAATTTGTGCCCGAATGACTCCGAGCCAATGGGGCTGAGATGTTTCGTGGAGTATCCGGTGTAGCACCCAGTACAGCTGAATATTGATTGGAAGCAACCGAACGGATTATGGATGAGCTTGATCTGACCCCTGAGGAGAAGTTGAAAGGAATGGTGGCACTGCTACGCGATGAAGCGTATTAGTGGTGGCTCACAGTTCGGGATGGAGCCACAGCTGAGGATTTGACCTGGGATTATGTTAAGCCAGCATATCAGAAGAAATATGTTGGCACACGGTATATTGATGAGCAGAGGAAGGTTTTTCTGGGGCTGGTTCAAGGGAACAAGTCTGTGGCAGAATATGAGGCTGAATTTCTGAGATTGAGCCGGTATGCTCGAGGAGTAGTGGCCACTGAACATGAAAGATGTGTCCAGTTTGAGGACAGACTAAGGGATGACCTGAGGTTGTTAGTCGCTCCACATCAGGAACGGGGATTTTCTGCGTTAGTGGAGAAAGCTAAGATAGCTGAAGGAATTAAGGACTCGGTAAGGCAGCACACTGATCGAAATAAGCAGAAAAGAGGATTTGGATCTTCTAGGAATACTCAGAAAAGGCCTAGAGTTGATGGGCCGCGAGGTCAGCAAGCTGGTACTGGAGGGCAATATCATACTTGTGATCAATGTGGGAAGAAACACTTAGGAGAGTGTTGGAAAAAGACTGGAGGATGCTTTAGGTGTGGGTCCAAGGACCATATGATTAAGGAGACCAGAGGGGAATAAATCGGTAGCCCAGAATGTCAGTCAGGCTGGTAGAGGTGGTCAGCAGCCTCAGCGAGGCCGTGGTCCAAATGGCCGAGGAAATGGTGCTGGAAGAGGACGTGGAACACCTGGCAGAGGTGCTAATAATAATACTGAGGCGAGACAGCCGGGCTTGGTATATGCAGTTCGCCGTAGGGAAGATGGAGACGCGCCGGACATCATAATCGGTACGTTCTTTATTTTTGGCAAGCCCTATTTTGCTTTGATTGATGTGGGCTCGACCCATTCATATGTTGCATGTAGAGTAGTTGAGACTCTAGATATAGCCTCTGAGCTTTCTGATAGGGAGATGACTGTAGTAAGCCCACTAGGTCAAACTGTAGTGGTGAATAAGATCTTTCGGAAAGTGCCTTTAGAAATTCAAGGAATAGTATTTTCGACCGACTTGATGGAACTTCCCTTTGGAGAATTCGATCTCATACTTGGTACGGACTGGCTAGTGGAACATCGGGCTGTGTTGGACTGTGCAGCTAAGCGAATGGAATTAAGGACCCCGGAGGGTGAGGTGGCCATTATGATAGGAGAAAGAAGAAACTACTTGTCTCATGTAGTTTCGGCGCTAAAGGCTGAAAAGATGGTTCGTAAAGGGTGCAAGGCGTTCTTAGCCTTCGTAAGTGCGTTAGATGGAAAGGAAGAAGGTGCTAGTGCAGTTAGAACGGTAAGGGATTTTGAAGATGTGTTTCCGGAGGAATTACCAGGAATACCCCCAGATAGGGAGGTGGAGTTTGGAATTGACTTGCTGCCGGGAACAGCTCCTGTATCAATTGCTCCGTATAGAATGGCACCCAAGGAGTTGGTTGAGCTCAAGGCTCAAATCCAAGAATTGCTGGATCGTGGGTTTATCCGACCCAGTGTGTCTCCATGGGGAGCACCGGTCCTTTCGTGAAGAAGAAGGATGGAACTATGCACATGTGCATAGACTATCGTCAGTTGAACAAGCTGACCATCAAGAACAAGTATCCTTTGCCAAGGATTGACGACTTGTTCGATCAGCTTAAGGGAGCCGCAGTATTTTCAAAGATCGACTTAAGGTCAGGATATCATCAGTTGAAGGTGAAGGAAGCCGATATCCATAAGACAGCTTTTAGGACAAGATACGGCCATTTTGAGTTTGTTGTAATGCCGTTTGGTTTGACGAACGCCCCAGCTGCATTCATGGATATGATGAACCGGGTTTTTCAACCTTATTTGGATAGGTTCGTCGTGGTGTTTATCGACGATATTTTGGTATATTCCAAGTCTGAAGAGGAGCATGATGAGCACCTACGGATTGTGTTGCAAGTGTTAAGGGAGAAGAAGCTCTACGCCAAATTCAGCAAGTGTGAATTTTGGCTTAAGGAGGTTGCGTTCTTAGGGCATGTGGTGTCTGCAGAAGGGATAAGGGTGGATCCTAGGAAGATCGAAGCAGTGTTGGATTGGAATCCACCTAGGTCTATGGCAGAGATTCGTAGTTTCTTGGGATTAGCAGGTTACTACAGAAGGTTTGTGGAAGGGTTCTCATCAATAGCCGCGCCTTTGACGAAGTTATTGAGGAAGGAAGTACCTTTCGTGTGGGGAGATAAGCAACAGGAGAGCTTTGAGAAGCTTAAGAGGGTTTTAACTGAAGCTCCGGTTTTGATTCAGCCGGAGGCAGGAAAGGATTTCACGGTGTACTGTGACGCTTCTCATACAGGATTGGGATGTGTTCTAATGCAAGATGGAAAAGTAGTCGCTTATGCGTCTCGACAGTTAAGGCCTCATGAAGTTAACTACCCGACTCATGACTTGGAATTGGCGGCAGTGGTCTTTGCTCTGAAGGTGTGGAGGCACTATCTTTATGGAGAAAAGTCGGTGATCTACACAGACCACAAGAGTCTTAAGTATCTGTTGACTTAGAAGGAGTTGAACTTGAGACAGCGAAGGTGGGTGGAATTGCTGAAGAATTATGACTGTTCTATAGAGTATCATCCGGGCAAGGCGAACGTAGTGGCTGATGCCCTAAGTAGGAAAGTTGTGTCGGATCTGAGGGCGATGTTCGCACACTTGAGTCTGTATGAGGATGGAAGCCTGTTGGTAGAGTTGCAAGTCAAGCCGACGTGGTTAAATGAAGTGAAAGAGGGACAGTTGGTTGATGATGAATTAAGTGTTAAGCCACAGCAAGTACAGAACGAGGAGTTGGAGGGTTATGGTATTGATGACGAGGGAGTGTTGTGCTTCAAGGGTAAGGTCTGTATGCCTAAGGATCAGGAGTTAAGGCGAAAGATTCTTCAGGAGTCGCATAGTAGCCCCTATGTTATGCATCCTGGAGGAAGTAAGTTGTACCGAGATTTAAGGGAACAATTTTGGTGGCCTGGACTTAAGAGAGAAGTTACAGAATTTGTTGGCAAATGCTTGACGTGTCAGCAAGTCAAGGCTGAACACCAAGTTCCGTCAGGATTGCTTCAACCGATTAAGATTCCACAATGGAAGTGGGAGAGAATTACCATGGACTTCGTTAGTGGGCTTCCCCTTACGCCTACTAAGAAGGACTCGATATGGGTGGTAGTGGACCGATTGACTAAGTCCACGCATTTCATTCTCGTTAGAGTTGATTATTCTCTACAGAAGTTGGCGAAGTTGTATGTGGCTGAGATTGTAAGGTTGCATGGAGTTCCGGTATCGATAATCTCAGATAGGGACCCAAGGTTTACTTCTCGGTTTTGGAGGGCACTTCATCAAGCTTTAGGCACTAAGTTGGACTTCACTACGGCTTTTCATCCACAATCGGACGGGCAGTCTGAGCGGGTAATACAAGTGGCGGAGGATATGTTGAGGGGCTGTGTGATGGATTTTGGAGGAAGTTGGGAGGAGTATTTGCCTTTAGCTGAGTTTGCCTATAACAACAGCTATCAGGCTAGTATTCGGATGGCACCGTATGAAGCGTTGTATGGTCGGAAGTGTCGAACTCCTACGTGTTGGACGGAATTTGGGGAACATCGAGTTTTGGGTCCAGAATTAGTGGCAGAATCTGAAGGGAAGGTCGAGATAATTCAGGCACGGTTGAAGGAAGCGTCTGATAGACAAAAGTCGTATGCAGATCTCAAATGGAATGACATGTCTTATGTATGAAATGACATGTCTTATGTATTATGAATGTATTACGAACATCTTTGGGAAACCTTGGAAATGTAAGGAAATGTCCTGGAAATGTAAGGAAATGTCTTGTCTTGGAAATGTAAGGAAATGTCCTGGAAATGTAAGGAAATGTTTTAGAAATGTTAAGTTAAAAGAAGGGAACTAAGGCAAGGTGGCCTTAAGAAAATTTATGGAGGAAATATGACATGAAATTGGGCTTGGAAAAGTGGCCTGTAGATGCCACTTAGGGCCTCTGGAAATGACGCCACATACAAGGGGATTGGGCCAAGGTTCGAGCTACAGGGGAAGCAAAATAAAAGTTTTATTTTGCTGCAAGGATGGACAGAGTTGGACGGCACCAAGGCACTTGGGGAAGAGTTTAATTCTTTTTAAAATTTGGCTAAATAGGTGGATAAATGTGGATTTATTCCTTTTTAATTTGATGGATAAAGGAGAGATAATAGAGGGTTATTTTTATTAATCTTTAATAAAGAGATAAGAGAAAAGCTAGGAATTGGCTAGTGTTGGCCGAATAGGGGATTCCTTTAGGTGATAATTTCGGCTAAGGAAGAGGCTAAGGCCATTCTTCCATCTTCTCTAAGCCTTTGCCGAAAATTCCCTAGCAAACTCTCTCCTTTCTCTTTTATTTTTGCCCAAGCTGAAATCTTCTTCTCCCTAAGTCCGCCATTGTCGAATTTCCTAGTGACTCTTTTCCCTCTCTTTTCTTTTGATAAATCGACAACACAGATAAACTCTAGCCGATTTCTTGTTAAGCTCCAAAAAGCCGAAAGCTTGTTAAGATCTAGGCTATAGCCGAATAGCTTTGTGGGTGCAAATAAGGGGTATTGCCGATTTCTATTTGAAGGAATTCTTTCAGGATTACGCTATAGTCGACTATAGTATTGAAGGTAAGATCAAGTTTGATTTCCATTCTTTTCTTTAAGGCTTATCGAAATCTAAAGACTAATTCTTATTATTATTCTTTCACCGAAATCTTAAGGAGAGATTTCGGGATTTACTAAGTGTCGACTACAAGGAAGGAGAAGTTCTTTTCCCGAAGGTACACCATAGGCCGCGTGTTCCCTAGTTATTCGGTGAGTTTCGGGATTTAAAAGCAAGGTAAGTACATATATGTACATTCGGCCAAAGGTCTATTTCATAATTAAGATTCATTCAAAAACCGAAACTAACTAACTAAGTAATCTAGTGATTGTCGATTTCAAGAAAGAAGGATACAAAGTTTCGGGACTTGATTCTTAAGTCAATCGGCAACAAGGTAAGTTTTAGTGTACTAATCCTACTAGGATTTGGATTTATGGCCGAATGGCTCTTTACTAAGTATTAAATGATTGATTAAATGTAGAGATCTAAGATCTAAGGCATTAGATCAAGCTTTTCGGGATTTGGATTGGAAACCTTAAGCAAATCAGGTGTGTACCTCACACTATTTCTTGATATATTTATGGCAATATTTAATATGTATGTGACTATAAGAATGTGTAAGAATATGGCTAAGGTACCATGTAATGGTACAAAAGTACTCAGGTACGTTTCCTACTCCTACTAGGAATATGAAATTATGTTACATATGTAACATGTGAAAAGTGATAAGAATGTGAATTAAGGCATGATATGCATGATATGTATGATATGGGGCATTCGGGTTATATGAAAGGGGAAGTGAATGTGGTGACCTAAGACCACGATATCTGAATGTGGTGACTTAAGACCACGAAATCTGAATATGGTGTCTCACGACACAAAATATGTATCTGGTGGCTATGCCACGAATTTTATAAGGGCGATGAGCACGTCGACTGCAGCGACTGCCTTCGATGGTCTGTAGCGGATGGAGGGTTGACTTATTAGTCCCCACGGTGTGCAGGTTGGTACGGGTGATGTGTAGCGGATGGCATCTAGGTTTGGGTTCGGGTTTGCATCATTATCTTTATTTGTTATGTGAATGTGATATGTATGATATGCCTGAATTTGTTTGGATTTAGTGTTGGTTACACATTGAGTCTGTTGACTCACCCCGTTGTGGGAACATTTTTCAGGTGATGAACAGTGATGGACTGGGTCGGCAGGAGTTTAGTGGTGGCCATGCTCGTCAAGAAATTCGTTTTATGTGGACTTTTTATTTAAGTACTATGAACTTTTATTTTGGGTTTTAATTTGATGTAATAAGGCCATAGTGAACTATTTTATTTCTGTTTTATTTACTATGTTACGAAACTTTAATTATTAAAGATTAAGTCAATTTAATTTAAAATAAACTCTAAATATTTTGTCACCTGAAATAAATGGGTTTTCAATATAAAATAAACTCGTTTTCAACTCAAGCCCAACCCAAAGCAATCTTTCTTTCAAAACACACAAATTTTCCTAAGTAACAAAAGAATTTTGAACCGATTTACATCGAGGAACATACCAGATCTGGTCAAGGCTCGTGGGCCAGGTCTGGGGTGTTTCAGTTAGTTTGTAGTTAGATGCTAAAAATAAAAATATAAAAATTAATGGTGTTAGTGCTCGGGTTGCCTCCTGAGAAGCGCTCGTTTATAGTCTTAAGCTAGACCTACCTCTCATTTTCATATTCATGGTGGTTTGAGTTGAAACTCCTCACCCCTGCTATCAGTTTTATGACCATTATATAGTTCGAGTCGAGTAGTGTTTACCTTAAAAGTGCTGAATTTAGGATTAGTTACCTCGACTGCTCCATATGGGAAGATATTCGGTACCTCAAAAGGGATTTCTTCATTTGTATCAAGATCTAAAGTGGCGATCCGAGGGTCTGGTTTATCCAACAATACCTGATCTCCGATCTTAAATTGGTTTGGCTCATCCTTAAATTTGACATGGTTTTGCTTTGGTTCTGCTTTGTGTGTTCCTAATTTCTCTTTAAAATGTGTCTTCCACTCGTTTAGTTCATCGATCTGAAGCCTTCGTTCCTCGTGAGTTATTTCTTTGTTGGCATGAGGTCTAGAATCTAGCTCAGTTGTTTAGTTCCATGGTGCTTCCTAAAAAGAAGGTTTAAGCGAATGGTCATTAATAGAATTTATGTTCTCACCTTGACTACTCGGTGTCCTAGCCGAATCAAGAGCTTGAAGAGTGATTGTCTCGTCACGTACACAAAGTATATGTTCACTTATACCAACATCAATTTTAGTCCTGGCAGTTGCTAAAAAGGGTCTTCCTAAAATTAAAGGAATATTATTGTCCTCATCCATGTCTAAAACGACAAAGTCTACTGGGAATATGAATTTGTCAATTTTGACTAGTACATCTTCGCTTATACTCTTAGGAATTCTAATAGTTTTATCAGCTAATTGAATGCTCATCCTAGTTTGTTTGGGTTTCCCTAGACCTAGCTGTTTAAACATTTTATAAGGCATAACATTTATTCTTGCCCCTAAATCAGCTAAAGCATTATCAACAGATAACTACCAATTAAACATGGAATTGTAAAACTCACTGGATCTTTTAATTTTCGTGGTAGTTTATTTTGCAGAATTGCTGAGCACACTGCGTTTAGCTCCACATGCGACTCTTCGTCTAACTTCCGTTTGTTTGTCAAAAGCTCTTTTAAAAATTTTCTTGAATCTGGCATCTGCAAAAGAGCTTCGACAAACGGTAAGTTAATATGTAATTTCTTTAAAAGTTCAAGAAATTTACCTAATTGTTCATCTATGTTGTCTTTCTTCATCGCATTGGGGTATGGCACACGACTCTTTAATTATCGGTTTTGGCTTATCATGACTTACTTCAACCTTACCTTCCTCTACCACATTCTCTTGCCTCAATTTTGGTTCACCTAACCCTTCACATCATGAGCGGTTATTGCTTGAAGTTGCTCCTTTGGGTTTGTTTCAGTGTTGCTTGGCAGGCTTCCTTGTGATCTTTCAGAGAACTGCTTAGCAAGTTGCCCTAATTGGTTCTCGAACCCTTAAATCGATGCTTGTTGATTTTTGAGCGTTGTTTCGGTGTTTTGGAAACGAGTTTCTAAAACTGCTATAAATTTTGTTAGCATTTCTTCAAGGTTTGGCTTCTTTTCTTATGGGTAGGGTTGCTATTGGAAGCCTGGGAGGGGGTGTTGTCTTTGATTTCCTTGACCACCCCATGAGAAATTGGGGTGGTTCCTTCAACCTGAATTGTAAGTATTACTATAAGGGTTATTTTGAGGTCTAGAATTATTACCCATATAGTGAACTTGCTCGTTTTCAGCGCTCGGGTCGTAAGGTGGATATTATGTGTTGCTCATCCCTCCTCCATTCGTATCGCACTGCATAATTGGATGTACCTGTGAAGAACCACATAAACCATCAATTTTCTTACTTAACAATTCTACCTGGTTTGATAGCATGGTCACTGCGTCGAGGTTGAAAACACTGGCAGCTTTTGTTGGCTTTGTCCTCGTGACTTGCCACTGATATTTATTCAGTGACATATCTTCTATAAACTCATAAGCTGCATCAGGGGTCTTATTATTTAGGGTTCCGCCGGCGGCTGAATCAATCAACTACCTAGTTGAGGGGTTCACACCGTTGTAAAAAGTTTGAACCTGTAGCCACAAGGGTAACCCATGGTGAGGGCACCTTCTTAATAAATCATTGTATCTCTCCCATGAATCGTAAAGTGTCTCTAAATCCATCTGCACATAAGAAGAGATATCATTCCTCAACTTTGCCGTTTTAGCCGACGGAAAATATTTTAACAAAAATTTTTCGGTCATTTGTTCCTATGTAGTGATTGATCCTCATGGTAACGAGTTCAACCATTGTTTAGCCTTGTTCCTCAAGGAAAAGGGAAACAACCGAAGATGAATGGCATCATCATAAGCGCTATTTATTTTGAAAGTATCGCAAAATTCTAGGAAATTCGCCAAGGATCATTTAGATCTTCATCCTGCAAACCATCAAACTGAACAAATTGTTGTATCATCTGAATTATGTTAGGTTTCAGTTCAAAATTATTTGCAGCAATAGCAGGTCTAACAATACTTGACTTAGTTCCTATTAAATTAGGTTTGGAAAAAACATACATAGTACGAGGAGCAGGATTTTGATTCACCGGGTTTGCGGCAACCACAGGAGGTAGCGGATTGTTATCAGCCATCTCTTCGGTAGTATTGGTATCGTCCTCTTGCTCTTCTTCTATGTATTGTAAGCTTCGCCTTATTTCTCTTCTGTTTCTGCGAACGGTACCTTCTATATCGCTGTCAAAAGTCAAGGGTCCTGATAGGTTCCTTCTAGTCATAAACTAGAAAAACCTATTAGAAGGAAAGAAAAGAAAAGAAAAATTAGAAATGTTAAAATAAATAAAATAAATAAAAATAATGGCTAAAGTAATAAAAATCAAGTGCTCCTAATATGTTTGATAAACCGTAAAAGTAACATATTTTAATCCCATATTTAGCATAAAAGTAACATATTTTAATCCCACATTTAGCATAATTTTTGATGATTTATCCCTTGATTTATGTAAAAAGGTGCTCTTAATTCTTTCTCTTCATGTTTTATACTCAGGAAAACACCGGAGGATGAAAAGAACGAGAAACGGGCTTAAAATGGACCAAATTGGGCCAAAGTGGAAATTGACACGGCTGGACTTAAGCCACGCGGTTGTGCCTCATTAAACAGTGTCAAACACGGCCTAATCACGATTTACACGGGCATGTCACCTCATTAAAAGTCTGAACATGGCCTAAAGACGATTCATACGGGCGTGTGCCATAGCCGTGTCCCTGTCGTGGAGAAGAGCAATTTCACTCGGAAAAGGATACTTAGGGGCAAAGAAACCTATTTTAAAAGCCTATATAAACCCCCTAAGTGTAACCTGAAAGGGGGCAGTTAGCTAGGCCAAGGAGCCGAGCCAGAAAGGTCAGATTTGTGGGAAGCACTCGAAGATAGCCAGTTGATCCATCTCAAGAAGCCGAAATTATACCCAAGATGGAGGATCTCTCCTTCAATTCCTACAGGGGGTTTTAGGGATTTCTTATGTTTTTTTTATCTTTTCTTCTGAGATGTTTTCTTTTATTATTATGAACTAAACCCTTCAGATACCTGAAGGGGATGAAACCTAAGACGGATATTGACTCAAGTATGATGTGCTTAGGTGGAGGAGCAAAAGTCCCTGCCTAAGAGTAGATCTAGCATAATTAAGCGGAGTTGATCGCGCGCCTAGAGATAGGGTGATGAGATTTTGCCGGATTAGGGTGAAACCTAATATGGGAGTCCATAGATCGAGTTAATGCGATTTTAGGGGTTTTAATTAGAAAGAGATTTCAATTAATCAACCTAGGGTTAGACGTTATTCACCTCGAGAGAGGGTTTAATATAAATTAAGGAATCCTACGGATCAAGTCAAGTGAATAAATCGTCTAGTTCAGTGTTAGATAACAAGTGAAGTCTAGGTGGATTCTTCCTAAGGGTATCATCTTAATCAACTAAGTTTTCCCAATAGTATTTCCCCAATTCATTCTTTTTGTCTTTGCGTCTTTAGCTTAGTAAGTTAGTTAAATTTAGATTAAACAACAACTTCAATTATTTTAGGTTAGATAATAAAAAGAAAGTTAGTATTAGTACTTTTAGTTCTTTTGGGTTCGACAATCCGATCTTGCCTAAGCTATACTACTATTCGATAGGTGCACTTGCCTCAATCGTTGTCATAGTTAGTTTCCAGGTTCGATCATTATAAATTTAAACCTCTGAAATCAACAATAAAGTTTTTGGCGCCGTTGTAGGGGAACTAAAAAATTAAGAAAGCTCTATTTTTATTACTTTAGCCATTATTTTTATTTTTCGCAATTTACATTTATTTTTAGTTTAAATTTTGACTTTGCTAAATTTTCTTTCTTTCTTTTCTTAGTAGGTACCTCTAGTTTATGACTAGAAGGAACCCGAGAGGACCTTTAGTATACGACAGTGATATTGAAGCTACCGCTCACAGGAATCGCAGAGAAATTAGGCGAACCTTAAATTACACAGAAGAAGAGTGAGATAGTAGATCCAATCCTACTGAAGGGATGGACAAGAATAATCCACCACCACAAGATGTGGCAGAAAATAATGCTCTGCGTACTATGAATGATTATGCTAAACCTCATTTAACAGGAGCAGAATCGAGTATTGTTAGGCCTGCTATAACTGCTAATAATTTTGAATTAAAGCCTAACACTATACAAATGATTCAACAATTTGTTCAATTTGATGGTTTACAGGACGAAGACCCAAATACTTATATAGCTAATTTTTTAGAGTTCTGTGATACCTTCAAAATAAATGGCGTTTCTGATGATGCCATACATCTTCGGTTATTTCCCTTTTCATTAAGGAATAAAGCCAAACAGTGGTTAAACCCGTTACCATGAGGGTCAATCACTACATGGGATCAAATGACCAAAAAAATTTTATTAAAATATTTCCCACCAGCCAAAACGGCCAAATTACGGAATGATATCTCTTCTTTTGTGCAGATGGATTTAGAGACATTATACGACGAATGGGAGAGATACAAGGATCTCTTGAGAAGGTGTCCGCACCATGGTTTACCCTTGTGGCTCCAAGTCCAAACTTTCTATAACGGTGTGAAACCCTCAACGAGGAAACTAATTGATTCAGCCACCGGTGGAACCCTGAACAACAGAACTTCTGAAGCAGCCTATGAGTTTATTGAAGAGATGTCACTGAATAACTATCAGTGGTAGGTTACAAGGACAAAACCAACAAAATCAGCCGGAGTTTTCAACCTCGACGCAGTAACCATGCTATCAACACAGGTAGAGATGATGAATAAAAAGCTTGATAGTTTGTGTTCTTCGCAGGTACATGCAGTAATGCAGTGCGACGCAAGTGGAACTATGGTGAATCCTGAGTACCCACCCTACCAACTGGGCCTAGAAAGCGAACAGATGAACTATATAGGTAATAATTTCAGATCTAATAATAACCTTTATAGTAATACTTATAATCCAGGTTGGTGGAACCACCCAAATTTTTCTTGGGGAGGTCAATGAAATCAAAGACAACAACCTCCTCAAAATTTCCAAAATCAGACCTATCCACAGGAAAAGAGGCCGAACCTCGAAGAGATGCTGACAAAATTCATGGCAGCCACAGATAACCGTCTCCAAGACATTGAGACTACCCTTAAGAATCAACAGGCATCAATCAAAGGGATCGAGAGCCAAGTTGGGGAACTTACTAAGACAGTTGGGCAACTTGCAAAGCTGATATCTGAACAACTGCAAGGGCGTCTACCAAGCAACACTGAGATCAATCCAAAGGAGCAAATCCAAGCCATAACAACTCAGGATAGTATAGGGTTAGATGAACCCAATTCAATTCAAGAAAACGAGGTAGAAGAAGGTAAAGTTGAGGTAACACAAGAAAAGCCAAAACTGGTAATCAAAAAGTACCAACCTCGCATTCCTTATCCCGAAATGATGAAGAGAGACGATACAGAGGAACAGTTCGGTAAGTTTCTTAAAATTTTAAAGAAATTATATATCAACTTACCTCTTCTTGAAGCTATTACACAGATGCCAGATTCGAGGAAATTTTTAAAACAACTCTTGACGAACAAGCGTAAGTTAGACGAGGAGCTACATGTGGAATTAACCGCAGTATGCTCAGCAATGCTACAGAATAGACTACCGCGAAAGCTGAAAGACCCATGGAGTTTTACAATTCCATGTTTAATTGGTAGTTTTACTATCGATAATGCGTTAGCTGATTTAGGGGCAAGCATAAATGTCATGCCTTATAAATTGTTTAAACAACTAGGTCTAAGGAAAGCCAAACAAACTAGGATGAGCATTCAACTAGCTGATAAAACTATTAAAGTTCCTAGGGGTATAATTGAAGATGTTCTTGTAAAAATTGATAAATTCATTTTCCCAGTAGATTTTGTTGTCTTAGACATGGATGAGGATAATTCGATTCCCTTAATTTTAGGAAGACCCTTTTTAGCAACTGCTCGAACAAAAACTGATGCTGGTACAGGAGAACTCATACTTCGTGTAGGTGACGAATCGATTAGTTTACAAGCTCTTGACTCAGCCAGGACAACAATTGATGAAGGTGAGAAAGTAAATTCAGTTGATAACCAAGTTGTTCAACCTTCACCACAGGAAACACCACAAGGTTACAAACCTGAGCCGAATAATGGACCCCATGCCAACAAAGAAGAATTATATGAGGAATGAAGCCTTACGGTCGACAAATTAGAAGAGTGGACGAAACACTTTAAAGAGGAATCGGAACCGCACAAAGAAAAACCAAAGGAGACCCCAGAAGAGCTCATAGGAACATCAAACCACTTCAAAATAGGAGACCAGGTACTATTAGATAAAACAGATCCTCACATCACCACATCAGACTTGAACACAAACAACGAAATCCCTCTTAAGGTACACAATATTTTCCCATACGGAACAGTCGAGGTAAGCAATCCTATACTTGGCACTTTTAAGGTAAACGCTTCTCGACTTAAACTTTATCAAGAAAATAGAACTGATAGCATGAGGGAAGATATTCAAACTTTTAAACCATCCTAATTTTTGTGAATACGAGAAAAGTTTAGCTTAAGACTTTAAATGAGTGCTTCTCGGGAGGCAACCCGAGCACTAACCCTATTTATTTTCACATTTATTTACATTTTCTTTTCTTTTCTTCTCTTCGTCTTAAACATCTAGTTTTAAACTAACAAAAAATGTAGATTTCCAGACCACACGGCCTTGCACATGGCCGTGGTTGCGGCCGTGTGGAAGTACAAAATCTCCGTACTGACAATGGCAGAAGAGGTACAAGTTAGAAAGAATCAAATCTTCAAGTCAGAGACTCCAACCACCACCCCACAGGCACCGACAAAATCCCACGGCAGTGCGACACGGCCGTGGTCGACACTGACTTCTCAAAAATGGGCGTGGCAGTCTGAAAAACGAGCGTGGGAGAAGCAACACGCCTCAAAACACGGCCGTACGAGGCGGCCGTGTGAATCAACACGCCCTCGGTCCACGGGCATGGGAGAGCATCAGAACCCAAAACTATATTTAAACCCACCCTCCATTTTTTTCTTCTTCTCACCAACTCCCTGTACCATCCTAGAATCGGGGTCTCTGCATTTTGCTTATGTGCATGTGATGAATTGTTTATAGTGTTGGTTTGTCATGTTTTGGGGTCTAGTTACAACCCTAGGTTAGGCCTGAGCTAGGGCTAAGAATTTTGTTTTGGCACTTAAGGAAATGGAGTTAAGGGAAATATGGGTTAAGAGAAATTAGTGGGGAGTGTTGGCACAAGAGATGACTTGGTAAAGTGGCAGGAAGGCGCCACTTAAGGCTTGGAGGAGGTGACGCCACAGGGAGCAAGGAGGACCTTGGTTCGAGCTGCAGAAACCTCTCCCTGCTATTTCTTTTTGACGCCACAAGCTAGAGGAGGTGTGCTCAGGTGGGACTCTCTTGAATGGATGGAGAGGAGAAATTTGAGGAGCTTGACTTCTTCAAACAAATTCGAATTGGTGGAGGGGAGGAAATTTAGGTGTTTGAATATTTTCAAACACATTTGAAGAGTGTTGGCCGAATAAGGGACTTTGGGCAAGGGGTGCTATCGGTTTTGGAGTCTTGTAGAGGTGGCCGAATGTCTATGGGGGTTAAGGGAGTGTTCGGCTAGCTTTGGGAGCTCCCCTTTCTTTTTCGTTTTGTGCCGAATTAAGACCCGATTGGTTTTCTTTCTTTTCTTTTCGGCAAACCTTGTATTTGGCCGAACCATTTTTACTTTCTCTTGGTAAAGCCGAAAACCAAACAAGCCATTCTTTCTCTTTTTCTTTTCGGTTTCCTTTGGGTAGTCTTTAGTGCCGAAATCACTTGTATCCATCCCCTTCTCCATATATTTTCTTTCTAATCTATCATCCACTTTAGCCGAATCCTCCTTTCTCATTTACATTTTTCTTTCTTCTCGTTTACACTCATAAGCTATAGCCGAAATCCATTTACTCTTTATTTTCTTCTTCTTGATTGTCACTTTGGCCAAACATCCTTAGTCCTTTTTCTTCTTCTCTTTTTGCGAGATCTTGTCTCCATTGGCAAGTGCCGAACCTACTCTTCTTTGTGGATCATAGCCGAAACTCTGGTAAGGGAACTATTTATTCGTTTTCTTTTCTTGATCAACATGGGTAATGCCGAAACCCACTTCTCCTCTATCTCCTCTATTCTTGATCAACATGGGAGCCGAAACCTATAACATCGTTTAGGGGTGCCGAACATTGGTGGTTGATTAACCGAATCTGTCATTAAGGCAAGGGTTCAACATTTAGATCTATTTCTTAATTGATTAAAAGCTGAAGGCTAACCTTTGTGTGTGCTAGTGTTTGGCCGATTGCTAGGGGGGATCTATCACAAAGTTTTGAGATTTGGTTGGAAACCAAATCGACACTAAGGTAAGAGTTGGCTCCATGCGACATCTTTCCGGGATTTCTAGTTAAGCCGAATAGGGCTTTTGGTTACTAATTAAGCATTGGCCAATTGTAGGAGCAGTGAGGGCATACGTTTCGGGATCTCATAGTATCGCGTAGCTTCAGAATTTCTCACTAGATCTACGTATAGTCAGGTGTGTAAACGCTTACACACTTTATTAGTTAAAGATGCTCATTATGTTACTGTATAACCTTTGGTATTTGTGACTTTGCCTTGTGGGCATGAGCTTGGATACCGGGTAAGTCCCCTGCTGTGTAATTTTGGATATTCATCATCATGGTTTGTTAAATGCTATGTTATGCTTTAGAATACATGATACATGATATTATGACACGTATGATATGAGCGTGATAATGAGGGGATTGATGAGAGGAGGGGGATGATTTATTTGGACTGTCACCAGTGGTTTTGACCACAAGATGGGTTGGCCCCATCAGTTGAATTGTGACTACGGTCACCAGTGGTTTTGACCACACTATTGATATGATTTGTGACTAAGTCCCAGTGGTTTTGACCACCAGTGGTTTTGACCACATGATTGATATTTGTGACCACGGTCACCAGTGGTTTTGACCACACATGGATTATTGTGACTCGTCCCGGTGGTTTGGTACCACAGTGGGTTGGCCCCACATGATATATTACGGGATTGTCATCAGTGGTTTTGACCACAAGATGGGTTGGCCCCATCACCGATATATTTGTGACTTCGGTCACCAGTGGTTTTGACCACCACTGGTTTTGACCACACGGGGTAGTTAAAGGAGATTGGATGGATATGTTATAGGGTGCATGATTTGCATGTTTTGCTGATGATCTGTGTGAGTGCATGAACTATTGGGTTGAGGATTTATACACTGAGTCTCGGTGACTCACCCCTTCCCTTACATTTTGCAGATGAGGTATAGATCGCGGATATGGAGCCGGGGAGGACTCGAGGTGGCCATGCATCTTAGCTTGGTTTTGATTTTAAGCTGCTACTTCGACTTTAGTTAATTTTCCTTAAATTTGGTTTTGGTTTGTAATAAGGCCGCTAAGTTTATTTTTGGGTTTTAATTATCTGCTTTTATTTGATTATTTTATGCATGTATTTTGGATTTATGAACTTGAAAGAAAATTAACCGGTAGAAAGCAATGTTTTCTAAACTAATAAGGTAACCTGGATGTTTTTATAACTCTAAATTTCAAACAACTTTAGAAGCAAAAGGTTTTTAACTCGATCATACGCATTGCACCCAATTTTAAGTAAGTATCGTTTTTCTAAAATTTGTAACAACAAGTAGATTATCAAGCATGAGTTTTAAACAATCAACACACGATTTCAATATCATCTTAAACAAGGATTTCCAAACTTTAAATAAAAAGGTTTTTAGGAAAATTATCCGATAAACTTATGAATTTTAAAATGTTTTCACTCCGTAACATACCAGATTCGGTCGTGGTGTGTTGATCGGGTTTGGGGTGTTACAATTGTGGTATCAGAGCTCGGTTCAACAGCTCGGCTGTGGGCCCGAGGCCCAAAAATGTTTTAAATGGGTTGTGAAAGGCTTTTATGGGAAAAATTTAGTGAGGAAAGCATGGCACCGAGCCTCCGGCACCAATCCACCCAGGTAAGTACCCCAAACTGTTGCTTTTGATGATATGGTTATTATGATGATGGCATGATTGAATAGTAGTAGGAACTACTTTAGAGACATGAACCATAGGATGATGTGTACTCGCGAAACAATCCTCTATTAAAATTTTCCATAAGATTGGGCTTTAAGAGACAGTGGAATAAAAGTCTAACGCATAAAACTTTTAATCAGCTTAAATATATCGGTAGATATGAGTGCACGTGGACGTGGGCGTAACACTCGTGGATGAGGTAGGGGTAGGATGACAATCTCGGAACCAGCAAGGTTCGGGCATGGATCGGAAAATGAGGTACCACCGCCGCCAGCTGTGGGCGCGGAATATCAGGATCAGACGGGTGGTAAGACGCAGTGTCGCAGGCTGTACTACGGGTACTAAAAAGGGTTGCGAGTGCAGGCGTTGGAACTGGAGCTCAGAAATCTGTGACCGAGCGACTCAAGGATAATGGTGTAGAAGTATTTAGAGGTGTGTCTGGTGTGGCACCTAGTACGGCAGAGTATTGGTTGGAGGCGACGGAACGCATTAAGGATGACCTGGACTTTTCAGCGGAGGAAAAGCTGAAGGGCATAATATCTCTGCTGAGGGATGAGTCATATTAGTGGTGGCTCATGGTTAGCGACGGAGTGGTGGCAGACGATCTCACGTGGGAATTCTTTAGAACAGCCTATCAAAGGAAATACATAGGGGCTAGTTACGTTGATGCGCAGCGCAGAGCTTTCTTGAACTTGGTTCAGGGCAATAAGACTGTAGCAGAATATGAGGCAGAATTTCTTCGGTTGAGTCGGTATGCTCGGGGTATTGTGGGTACCGAGCATGAGTGCTGTGTCAGGTTTGAGGACGGGTTGAGAAACGAGCTGCGGATGATAATTGCCCCACAGCAGGAACGAGAGTTTGCCGTTCTAGTGGAGAAATCTAAGGTTGCTGAAGGGGTGAAACTGTCTATAAGGTAGAATTAGGATAGAGGCTGGAATAAAAGGAGCTCTGGATCATCTGGGTTTTCTGGGAATCAGCAGAAGAGGGTTAGGTATAGTGGGCCGAATCAAGCTGCTAGGCCTGCAGCTTCTAATACACTCAGTGGCTGCCGCGGTGTGCTCGGTGTGGAAAGCCTCACATGGGAGAATGTTGGACTGGTAGCAAAGGATGCTTTGAGTGTGGCTCGATGGGGCATCGAGTCAGGGATTGTCCACAGCGATCAGCTAGGCTGCAGTCTGAGGATCAGAACCGTACACAGTTTAAGAGGGATAATCAGCAGCCACAGAGGGGCCGTGGTTTAGGTAGGGGAGGTAATGGCTCTGGTAGAGGTCATGGAGCGCCGGGCAGAGGTGCAGGTGGTACAGAGGCGAGACAGCCTGGGTTGGTCTATGCAGCGAGGCGTCGAGAGGAGGGCGATGCACCGGACGTCATAACCGGTATGTTCTTAATTTTTGGAGTACTTTATAATTCTTTAATTGATGTTGGTTCGACGCACTCGTATGTTGCTAGTAGTATAGTGGAAACTATGAATTTAGACTCTGAGATTACTTCTAGGAAGATGACTGTGATAAGCCCTCTAGGTCACTCTGTAGAAGTAAGTAAACTATATAGGAAGGTACCCCTAGAACTTCAATGGGTCGTTTTTCTGGCTGACTTGATGGAACTGTCGTTTGGGGAGTTCGATCTGATTCTCGAGATGGATTGGCTAGTAAAGTATCAAGCTAGCTTGGATTGCGCAGCTAAGCGCATGGTGTTGAAGACCATGGGAGGTGAGGAGGTGGTGATGATAGGTAATAGGAGAGACTACTTATCTAATGTTGTCTCTGCACTGAAAGCTGAGAAAATGGTTAGGAAGGGTTGTGAAGCATTTTTGGTGCATGTCTGTGCTTTGGAAGCTAAGGATACAGCCGTAAAGAATGTCCGAACTATAAGGGAGTTTGCCGATGTATTCCCTGAGGAACTTTCGGGTGTGCCTCTGGATTGTGAAGTTGAGTTCAGTATAGACCTGTTGCCGGGAACCGCGCCAGTATCTATTGCTCCTTATAGGATGGCGCCAAAGGAATTGGTGGAGTTAAAGGCCTAGATTCAGGAATTGTTGGACAGAGGTTTCATCCGACCGAGTGTATCGTCTTGGGGAGCTCCAGTGCTTTTTGTTAAGAAGAAGGATGGTACAATGCGGATGTGTATAAACTACCGCTAGCTGAATAAGTTGACAATCAAAAACAAGTATCCGTTGCCCAGGATTGACGACTTATTTGATCAACTCAAGGGTGCATCGGTTTTCTCTAAGATCGATCTTAGGTCAAGGTATCATCAGCTCAAAGCGAAGGAGGCTGACATTCATAAGACGGCATTTCGTACTCGGTATGGACATTACGAGTTCATGGTAATGCCTTTTGGTTTGACCAACGCACCGGCAGCATTCATGGACATGATGAATCAGATGTTTCAGTCGTATTTGGACCGGTTCGTCGTAGTGTTTATAGACGACATTTTGGTGTACTCGAAATCTGAAGAGGAATATGACGCGCATCTTCGAGTGGTTCTGCAGGTTCTAAGAGAGAAGCAGTTGTACGCCAAGTTTAGTAAGTGCGAGTTCTAGCTTAAGGACGTAACTTTCTTGGGTCATGTTGTATCAGCTGAGGGAATTAGGGTGGATCCTCATAAGATTGAGGCAGTGTTGGATTGGAAACCACCCAAGTTGGTTGCAGAGATTCGGAGTTTCCTGGGTTTGGCAGGATACTACAGAAGGTTCGTAGAGGGTTTCTCTTTAATCACAGCGCCATTGACTAAGCTGTTGAGGAAAGGGGTTCCGTTTGTGTGGGCTGAGAAACAGCAAGAGAGTTTTGACAAGTTGAAAAAGATTCTGACTGAAGCTCCGGTCTTGATTCAGCCTGAGGCAGGGAAGGAATTCATAGTTTATTGCGATGCATCACATACCGGCTTAGGGTGTATGCTGATGCAAGATGGAAAAGTGGTAGCGTATGCATCTCGACAGTTGAGGCCTCATGAAGGTAACTACCCGACACATGATTTGGAGTTAGCGGCAGTGGTTTTTGCCTTGAAGATTTGGAGGCATTACTTGTATGGGGAAAAGTCGATAGTCTACACGGATCATAAGAGTCTGAAATACCTCTTGACTCAGAAGGATTTAAATTTGAGGCAACGAAGGTGGGTCGAATTGTTGAAAGATTACGACTGTTTGATTGAGTACCATCCGGGTAAGGCGAACGTGGTAGCTGATGCGTTGAGCCGTAAGGTGGGAGCGGACCTGCGAGCTATGTTTGCTCACCTAAGTCTTTATGATGATGGGAGTCTTTTGGCAGAATTGCAAGTAAATCCGTCTTGGATTGATCAGGTTAAAGGGAAACAGCTGACAGATGAGGTTTTAAGTGCTCGGAGGTTGCAAGTGCAGAATGGTGAGTTGGAAGGTTTCAGCTTGAGCAGTGAGGGAGTACTGTGTTTTCAGGGGAAGGTATGCATGCCTAAGGATGTGGAATTGAGACAGCAGATTCTTCAGGAAGCTCATAGCAGCCCATACGCTATGCATCCTGGAGGCAGTAAGATGTATCGTGATTTAAGGGAACAGTTCTGGTGGCCAGGTCTTAAGCGGGAAGTAACAGAATTTGTGGGCAAGTGTTTGACGTGCCAGCAAGTTAAAGCTGAGCATCAGTTGCCGTCAGGGTTGTTACAGCCGGTAAAGATCCCACAATGGAAGTGGGAAAGGATTACGATGGATTTCGTCAGTGGACTTCCCCTTACACCTGGTAGGAAGGACTCAGTGTGGGTAATTGTGGATCGTCTGACTAAATCGGCTCATTTTATTCCGGTAAGGGTGGATTATTCGCTTCAGAAGTTAGCCAAGTTATATGTGGCAGAGATAGTAAGGTTGCACGGTGTCCCAGTGTCAATTATCTCAGATAGGGATCCTAGGTTCACGTCGAGGTTCTGGAAAGCTTTGCATCAGGCTTTGGGTACGAGGTTGGATTTCAGCACGGCTTTTCACCCGCAGTCTGATGGACAGTCCGAAAGGGTAATCCAAATTCTGGAGGATATGTTAAGGGGCTGTGTTCTGGATTTCAGTGGTAGTTGGGAGGAGTACCTACCTTTGGCAGAGTTCGCTTATAACAATAGTTATCAAGCGAGTATTCAGATGGCACCATATGAGGCACTATATGGGCGGAAGTGTCGTACTCCGATGTGTTGGACAGAATTAGGTGAACGACAGATGTTGGGTCCGGAGTTGGTAACAGAAACAGAGGATAAGGTTAAGGTAATTCGGGCTCGTCTTAAGGAAGCATCGGACAGGTAGAAATCTTATGCCGATCTTAAGCGCAGGGAGATTGAGTATGCTGTGGGTGATAAGGTCTTTCTGAAGGTATCGCCCTGGATGAAAGTGTTGAGATTTGGTCAGAACGGCAAGTTAAGTCTTAGGTTCATTGGGCCGTATACGGTGTTGAAGCGAGTGGGACCGGTAGCTTATCAGCTTGAGTTGCCAGCGGAGTTGAGTCAGATTCATGACGTCTTTCATGTTTCAATGCTTAGGCGCTATCGATCGGATCCATCACATGTGGTACCAGTTGAGGAAATAGAGGTGAGTCCTGATTTGTCCTTCGAGGAGGAGTCGGTACGGATCTTGGATCGGGATGTCAAGGTTCTACGTAGGAAGTCAGTACCCTTGGTGAAGGTATTATGGCGGAACCATGGTATGGAGGAGGCCACGTGGGAACCAGAGGATGTGATGCTGCAGCAGCACCCTCAACTCTTCTGACCAGGTAATTTCGAGGCCGAAATTATTTTAAGGGGGGTAGAGCTGTAACATCCTTGAATCGGGGTCTCTGCATTTTGCTTATGTGCATGTGATGAATTGTTTATAGTGTTGGTTTGTCATGTTTTGGGGTATAGTTACAACCCTAGGTTAGGCCTGAGCTAGGGCTAAGAATTTTGTTTTGGCACTTAAGGAAATGGAGCTAAGGGAAATAGGGATTAAGAGAAATTAGTGGGGAGTGTTGGCACAAGAAATGACTTGGTAAAGTGGCAGGAAGGCGCCACTTAAGGCTTGGAGGAGGTGACGCCACAGGGAGCAAGGAGGACCTTGGTTCGAGCTGTAGAAACCTCTCTCTGCAATTTCTTTTTGACGCCACAAGCTAGAGGAGGTGTGCTCAGGTGGGACTCTCTTGAATGGATGGAGAGGAGAAATTTGAGGAGCTTGACTTGTTCAAACAAATTCAAATTGGTGGAGGGGAGGAAATTTAGGTGTTTGAATATTTTCAAACACATTTGAAGAGTGTTGGCCGAATAAGGGACTTTGGGCAAGGGGTGCTATCGGTTTTGGAGTCTTGTAGAGGTGGCCGAATGTCTATGGGGGTTAAGGGAGTGTTCGGCTAGCTTTGGGAGCTCTCCTTTCTTTTTCGTTTTGTGCCGAATTAAGACCCGATTGGTTTTCTTTCTTTTTTTTTCAGCAAACCTTGTATTTGGCCGAACCATTTTTACTTTCTCTTGGTAAAGCCGAAAACCAAACAAGCCATTCTTTCCCTTTTTCTTTTCGGTTTCCTTTGGGTAGTGTTTAGTGCCGAAATCACTTGTATCCATCCCCTTCTCCATATATTTTCTTTCTAATCTATCATCCACTTTAGCCGAATCCTCCTTTCTCATTTACATTTTTCTTTCTTCTCGTTTACACTCATAAGCTATAGCCGAAATCCATTTACTCTTTATTTTCTTCTTCTTGATTGTCACTTTGGCCGAACATCCTTAGTCCTTTTTTCTTCTTCTCTTTTCGCGAGATCTTGTCCCCATTGGCAAGTGCCGAACCTACTCTTCTTTGTGGATCATAGCCGAAACTCTGGTAAGGGAACTATTTATTCGTTTTCTTTTCTTGATCAACATGGGTAATGTGGGTTTCTCCTCTATCTTCTTTTACCATTTTAGATCTAAGTATTAAAACTCTGTTCTTGTTCTTTGGAGGGAGCCGAAACCTATAACATCGTTTAGGGGTGCCGAACATTGGTGGTTGATTAACTGAATCTGTCATTGAGGTAAGGGTTCAACATTTAGATCTATTTCTTAATTGATTAATAGCCGAAGGCTAACCTTTGTGGGTGCTAGTGTTTGGCCGATTGCTAGGGGGATCTATCACAAAGTTTCGGGATTTGGTTGGAAACCAAATCAACACTAAGGTAAGAGTTGGCTCCATGCGACATCTTTTCGGGATTTCTAGTTAAGCCGAATAGGGCTTTTGGTTACTAATTAAGCATTGGCCGATTGTAGGAGCAGTGAGGGCATACGTTTCGGGATCTCGTAGTATCACGTAGCTTCGGAATTTCTCACTAGATCTACATATAGTCAGGTGTGTAAACGCTTACACACTTTATTAGTTAAAGATGCTCATTATGTTACTGTATAACCTTTGGTATTTGTGACTTTGCCTTGTGGGCATGAGCTTGGATACCGGGTAAGTCCCCTGCTGTGTGATTTTGGATATTCATCATCATGGTTTGTTAAATGCTATGTTATGCTTTAGAATACATGATACATGATATTATGACACGTATGATATGAGCGTGATAATGATGGGATTGATGAGAGGAGGGGGATGATTTATTTGGACTGTCACCAGTGGTTTTGACCACAAGATGGGTTGGCCCCATCAGTTGAATTGTGACTACGGTCACCAGTGGTTTTGACCACACTATTGATATGATTTGTGACTAAGTCCCAGTGGTTTTGACCACCAGTGGTTTTGACCACATGATTGATATTTATGACCACGGTCACCAGTGGTTTTGACCACACATGCATTATTGTGACTCGTCCCGGTGGTTTGGTACCACAGTGGGTTGGCCCCACATGATATATTACGGGATTGTCATCAGTGGTTTTGACCACACGATGGGTTGGCCCCATCACCGATATATTTGTAACTTCGGTCACCAGTGGTTTTGACCACCAGTGGTTTTGACTACACGGGGTAGTTAAAGGAGATTGGATGGATAGGTTATGGGGTGCATGATTTGCATGTTTTGCTGATGATCTGTGTGAGTGCATGAACTATCGGGTTGGGGATTTATACACTGAGTCTCGGTGACTCACCCCTTCCCTTACATTTTGCAGATGAGGTATAGATCGCGGATATGGAGCCGGGGAGGACTCGAGGTGGCTATGCATCTTAGCTTGGTTTTGATTTTAAGCTGCTACTTTGACTTTAGTTAATTTTCCTTAAATTTGGTTTTGGTTTGTAATATGGCCGCTAAGTTTATTTTTGGGTTTTAATTATCTGCTTTTATTTGATTATTTTATGCATGTATTTTGGATTTATGAACTTGAAAGAAAATTAACCGGTAGAAAGCAATGTTTTCTAAACTAATAAGGTAACCTGGATGTTTTTATAACTCTAAATTTCAAACAACTTTAGAAGCAAAAGGTTTTTAACTCGATCATACACATTGCACCCAGTTTTAAGCAAGTATCATTTTTCTAAAATTTGTAACAACAAGTAGATTATCAAGCATGAGTTTTAAACAATCAACACACGATTTCAATATCATCTTAAACAAGGATTTCCAAACTTTAAATAAAAAGGTTTTTAGGAAAATTATCCGACAAACTTATGAATTTTAAAATGTTTTCACTCCGTAACATACCAGATTCGGTCGTGGTGTGTTGACCGGGTTTGGGGTGTTACACTCCCCATCTTCTTTCTTCCTTCTTTTCTCAAATTTCTCTCCTTGCCATAACAAAGTCTCCAACCTCTTGAGCTAGACCACTCCAATGTCAAAGAAACGGCAGAATCCCAGCACGGTCTCCCTCATGGAGACCGATTTACATAGGTTCATGCCGGCCGCTTCATCTACTCGACAAGCCAAGGGTCTTTGAGACCATTTATCTTTTGTTTTACTTTTATTTTCTCCTTTATTTTCCTTCTCTTTGACAACCTTATGCTTAATTTAGTTTATTTTATGTTAGTTTCATAGTGTCAGGTTCAAAAGGTTGCTTCCACCGCCAGCACCTCCGCAGCCTTAGAGGTTACACCCACCTCGCGAACCATCCAACAGTAAGGACTATTTGGTCCATTAATCTTGAATTTTAATTTTATTTACACGTCTATTTTCTTTCTTTTTATCTTTTTTGTCTTTAATTATATATTTAGTTTATTTTAAATGTGTCTTAATAATTCCTGGCTAATTCTCTACGAGCTCCCCAATTTCTTCATCTAGTGCAGAGCTCGGTAGCAGCCACCACCCCTATCGACTACCAACTCTAGGAAACCATCCAAATTCAGGAAGTCTCACCTCCCTCTCTCTCTTAAATTGCATATCAATCTTTGTACATTGAGGGCAATGTACATCTTAAGTGTGGGGGTGAATAATTATTTCAAGAAAGTGCCTAACTTTCTTCATTATTCTCAAATCCCTGAATTATACCTTGTTCTAAAGTAAGTGTAACACCCCAAACCCGGCCCATTTAATCTGACCGAATTTGGAATGCTACCGCGGAACACTTTCGAAAAACATTCTTACTTAAGAAATAAACCGTTGAAAATTTGTTTCCTTTGATAAAACATTTTCGAGACTTGTAATATTCTAAGTAAAAATCTAAGTTTGTTATAAAAATATCGGATTCAAGCTTTACTTGAGAAAATAAAATTATTTGCAATCGACATTTAAGCTATCTTTCCATAATTGGGCATAATAATAACGATACTTAACAATTGAACTGAAACACTTTAGTGGGCCTTAATACAATACACACTTAATCAAAATACAGAAAATATCATTATTTAATTAATAAAACAAAACGTCCCTTTTCATAAAATTCCCTTTTCTCATGGCCACGTTTGTATCCCCTCCGACCCGGTCCAAGCTTTACGCGCCACTTGAAAGGTTTAACAAAAACAGAGTGAGTCACCAAGACTCAGTGCATAGTTAATACACATGTCCTCACATATGGGCTTGGCCCATATCCACACAATCCATATATATAACATACAATTATAAAATATGCTATTATGAATACACAATATTATAAATATGATTACAATATACAATTACGAAGTCCAATCCACAAGTGATCCACATATCTTTCTTTTGCACATTATTTCTTAAGGTCGTGGCTAAGCCACCGATCCCATAGAAATCTCACATATCAATCGGTTCACAAATCCACAATCACGAATGTAGCACGAGGCTAGCATTAGAACACTCACATAGTGTACACCTTTCTCCAATAGTCACATCACAAGTCTCATGCGTACGTATATGTACCATAACAACATTTCATACGAAACAAATATGTATATTTTATACCATGGTCACATATTACTCATAACAATATACATTACATGTCATCACTTTATTTTACACTCATCGATAATCATTTATAATTGCACATCACCAAAAAGTTAATATCCTAACCATTAACTTGATTTATCGATCACTTACCTTAGCATCTATACTTTTTGCCTTTATTTCGGCTAACATGCACAACTCATACATTTACATAAAATGATACTTACAATACATATATCAAGCAAAAGAACAGTGCGATAACTACGCACCTGTTTAAAGTGATATTCGATTTATCGATTCTAATATCAACTAAAGTCCCGAAGCTTCTGTTATTAATCGATTAGCCCCTTTGATGCTCAAAAACCTGAGAGCCTCCTTTATTCTTGTCAATATGGTTCGAAATCCCGAATTAGTCACCTGATCCTTTCGAAACACCTATAATCTAACCATTAGAATCGGCTTAAGCATAATTCTAAGAACATGGCCCTGAACCGAAATGTATATATAACACTTACCTAGCTTTTTTCCAAGTCTCAAAAGATTTGCATGCCTTTGGTAGTTACCAAATCCCTTGAATAGCCGAAACCAGAAATCTCTTTTAAAAGTTCCTTAACACTAGCACAATAGAAATACATCAAAATAGCCTTTAGCATGTTTGGCTATTCTTAGAATCAAAAACTAGCCTTGATTTCGGCATGCAAAAAGAAAAGGAGAAGAAACCAACTACTTAATAGGGGTACTTACCAATCTTTTGCTTAGAGAGACTAAAAGGAAGTAGTCAAGACACCTTCTTCAATAAGGATTCGGCAATAGTGTCTATCATGTTCGGCTAGCAACAATGAAAAGACAAAGAGATCAACAAGAGCTAGCCGAAATACTTACTAGCTTCATCAAAACCGAACTCAAACTTACTCTTTCTTTCTTTCTCTTGGTCAAGACAACAATGTCAAAGGAACAAAACAAGTTTCGACTAAGCTTTCTATGGTCTCCAACATTCGGCCATTACCAAAATGGAGGGAAGGAATGGATTTTTGGCCAAGTTTACTAAACAATTTGCCGGCCATGCCTCCCCTCTTTTCCCCAAGCTTTGTTTCATTCGGCCATGTTCCAAAAATGCAAGGAAAGGGAAAGCAAAGCATGGATTTCAGTCATGCTTTCATTGTTATTACCAAGGCCGATCCACCAAGTCCCTATGAGCTCCAATGTTTTCAATCGGCCATACTTTTACAACCCCTGCCGCACATGCTTCTCCTTTTTTTTTGAATATTGTTTATTCCTTTATTCTATCCTTTTCCCATATTCTCATAGAAGTTGATAATAATAATAATAATATATATATATATATATATATATATCCCATTACCCTAAGCAAACAATTAATAATAATAAAGTAAAACAACATAGGGCAGTACCCACAAGCATGCGTGCATGCCTCTCTATTTTACATAAATCAAGGCCGGCCAAGCACTCTTCTCCCTTGCTAATCTCAACATCACTTTCCATTGTTTTAATTCATTAAAAATTATTGCACCACCATAAAAATAACAACCCATTCCTTAAACTCTTTCTTTAAAACAATAATATAAAAGTTTGAAGCCCCAAGTTTCCAATCAAAATAAGGCAACAGCAGCTGCATGCGTGCATGCGTGCATGTGCCATGCAAGATATTTATTTCTCGCCTGAAAAGCAAAAAAAATAACGTCCAGGCACTGTCCCAGGTCTCGAACCCGAGACCTGAGGGAGCTTCCCTTCACCTTCTGCCACTCGACCAATGCGCGTTTCATGCCAATAAACGCATGGAAATTCTTTTAAACCTTGCTTCGCTGGCGCCTTATGTTCCAGCGCTAAAAGAAAAATAGAGCGCCTTATGCGCGATCCTCAGGACTCGAACGCGAGTCCTCCGAGCCTTAGCTCTCACGCAATGTCCTTGGCCACTCGGCCACTTCGAATTTCATGACGTGAATGCATCGTGAATTTCTTTTAAACCCTTTTTCCCGTTAGCTTCCCTTTATAACAAAATACAAACTCACCCCGCGCTTCCAGCGCGTCTCGAACACAAGTTCTCGCGAATGTACCCTGGCTGCAAGCGTCCTCACCACTCGGTCAATGTTCATTTTATGCTAACAGACGCGTTGAAAATTCTTTTAAGGCCTCCTTAGTTCATAACACCATATAGCACAAAATAAAAACCATGCGCCCAGCATTGCTCGACCCCTTGACCTGCTTAGCGCTAAACTAAACCTTAAGTGGCATGCGAAGACCACTTTACCAGGGCATTTTATATGCCACAATTTTACAAAAATTTTACTTAAGGCCTCCCTTAACCAAATTTCCATTTTTAACCCCAAATTTTCAAAATTTCCAAAATGCTCCCATTTTATCCTCGGGCTTTAGGAACTCTAATAACACATTAAAATCACTCTGAGGCCCACTAACACTCGAGTTATTTTCCAAACTCGCAACCCCTATTTCGGGATATTACAATTCTACCCCCTTAAAAATAATTTCGTCCTCGAAATTACTTATGAACAAACATCCGTACATTTCAATTCACCACATATCAATCATATACTCAATTATACACATATGCAAACTCTTTCACATTTAGCATTTTCACATATGGCCCCTTTCTCATAAGCATATTTAAGCTTCAATTCCATTATGGGTAACTCATACACATCACTGGTAAGATCAATTGCACATATGAGAAGTCTTACCGAAGTTTCAACTATATCACATCTTACTTAACTCAAATGGAAACTCACTAACTTTCCTCATTCCATGCAAATAGGAAAGACTTGTACTTACCCAAGCATTTAGCTTATGGTAACAAACATGTTCCATCTTGTAAGTGATTCATGAATTCTCTATTATAACAAATCATCGGCATTAAGCCGGTTAGGCATCGAAGCCTGAAATACACACCGGCACAAGGCCTGCTAGGCATCAAAGCCTGAAATATACACCGGCACAAAGCCTGCTAGGCATCAAAGCCCGAAATATACACCGGCACAAAGCCTGCTAGGCATCAAAGCCCGAAATATACACCGGCACAAAGCCTGCTAGGCATCAAAGCCCGAAATATACACCGGCACAAAGCCTGCTAGGCATCAAAGCCCGAAATATTATCAGCATCTGAATCACATTACGAGCTGACCAAAGTTATAAACCATATAATTCACATCACTTGTATTTATCACTTCAATAATATTTCATGATAGAAAGTCAATCCACATATCACTTGTACTTATCACTTGAGTAACATTTCATGATAGGAAGTCTATCCACAGTCGGCTTTCACTATATTTATAACCAGGATTCCAACATGTACACAAGGTTATAACTAACCTTAACAATATTCAATTGCTTATAGACTTACACTTTAAAACATTTTCAATTTCTGGTTCCAATACTCGCCGACACGGTATTTTCCACACTGAGCACACGGACGGTCCCAATTTCCCATAGCTGGCTTAATCACATGAGCAAAATTTTCCACCTTTGGTCTTTTCCGAAGATCCTTAGATAATTTGGACAATTCAAAATTTCTCCCATCACGGTTCATATCCTTATCTCGATTTTATCTCGTCGAGTCCTTACTCTTTTCAGCTATCTTAGCTTTTTCAATTAACACAATGAACTCTCGTTCCTATTGAGGAACTATCAACAGTCTCAGGCCGTCTCTTAATCCGTCCTCAAACCGGACACATTGTTCATGTTTTGTAGTCACTATTCTTCGAGCATATTGGCTTAACCTTAGGAATTCAGTCTCGTATTTCGCCATGGACTCGTTCTATTGAACCAGCCCTAAAAACACATTTCCTCTGAGCATCAATGTAATAAGTACTGACATACTTATTCTGGTATGCCGTCTTGACATACTCCCAAATAAAGTCCTCAGCTGTGACACAATCTCGAACCGTGAGCCACTATTGATATGCCTCGTCGCGAAGTAGCGTCACCATTCCTTTCACTTTTTCCCTCAAGGCTCAGATCGAGTTCATCCATAACTCGCTTGGTTGCTTCCAACCAATATTCAATCACACTGGGTGCCACGCTTGATATATCACAGAACAAATCCGCTCCATTGGCTCAAAGTTGCTCGGAAACAAATTTTCGAGCTCTCATATTTCTCCCTCTCCAACCACCATCTCTAAACTCGCAGCACTATCCGCAATACAGCATTATCCCTCGTCTGATCTTGCTGCTCATTATCAAAGGCTGGTGGTGGAGATGATACCTCATTATCAGACCCTTGACCTGATCTAACGAGTCCTGATACGGCCATTTTGTCTCGATCATGTCCTCTAGGACTCATCTCTTATCGCACAAACTGACTTAAAAGTTTTATGCATTATAAATTTTGTTCCACTGATTATCCGCGAACAATTTTATGGAATAAAGTATTTAGAAGTGGTTCTTTCGATCACACATAGGTTCGATTCAAGTTCGCTACTTCTTATTCAGAGAGTCACACACACATTCATAAGTCTTAGGGTCATTTCAGTCCTTAAGTCTTATGCACTTGTTTTTGAATAGACTAGTCTTAGGGTTTGATAGCCCAAATTTTCTAATCTACAAGCCCAATTTTGCCCATACAGTTCACATATTCAATATACCTCAATAGTCAGAGGTACTTACCAGGTGGACTTCGGGTCGGAAGTACAGGTGCCATGTCAGAATAAGCTCAAAATAGAAGTTCACATTTTGAAAAGCCCACTTTCAAAAACTGTTTTCGGGCCCAAAACCTCAAAGCTGAGTTTTGAACCTGGCTCTGATACCAAAATGTAACACCCCAAACCCGGCCCATTTAATCCGACAGAATTTGGAATGCTACCGCGGAACACTTTCGAAAACCATTCTTACTTAAGAAATAAACCGTTGAAAATTTGTTTCCTTTGATAAAACATTTTCGAGACTTGTAATATTCTAAGTAAAAATCTAAGTTTGTTATAAAAATATCGGATTCAAGCTTTACTTGAGAAAATAAAACTATTTGCAATCGACATTTAAGCTATCTTTCCATAATTGGGCATAATAATAACGATACTTAACAATTGAACTGAAACACTTTAGTGGGCCTTAATACAATACACACTTAATCAAAATACGAAAAATATCATTATTTAATTAATACAACAAAACGTCCCTTTTCATAAAAGTCCCTTTTCTCATGGCCACCTTTGTATCCCCTCCGACCCGGTCCAAGCTTTACGAGCCACCTGAAAGGTTTAACAAAAACAGAGTGAGTCACCAAGACTCAGTGCCTAGTTAATACACATGTCCTCATATATGGGCTTGGCCCATATCCACACAATCCATATATATAACATACAATTATAAAATATGCTATTATGAATACACAATATTATAAATATAATTACAATATACAATTACGAAGTCCAATCCACAAGTGATCCACATATCTTTCTTTTGCACATTATTTCTTAAGGTCGTGGCTAAGCCACCGATCCCATAGAAATCTCACATATCAATCGGTTCACAAATCCACAATCACGAATGTAGCACGAGGCTAGCATTAGAACACTCACATAGTGTACACCTTTCTCCAATAGTCACATCACAAGTCTCATGCGTACGTATATGTACCATAACAACATTTCGTACGAAACAAATATGTATATTTTATACCATGGTCACATATTACTCATAACAATATACATTACATGTCATCACTTTATTTTACACTCATCGATAATCATTTATAATTGCACATCACCAAAAAGTTAATATCCTAACCATTAACTTGATTTATCGATCACTTACCTTAGCATCTATACTTTTTGCCTTTATTTCGGCTAACATGCACAACTCATACATTTACATAAAATGATACTTACAATACATATATCAAGCAAAAGAACAGTGCGATAACTACGCACCTGTTTAAAGCGATATTCGATTTATCGATTCTAATATCAACTAAAGTCCCGAAGCTTCTGTTATTAATCGATTAGCCCCTTTGATGCTCAAAAACCCGAGAGCTTCCTTTATTCTTGTCAATATGGTTCGAAATCCCGAATTAGTCACCTGATCCTTTCGAAACACCTATAATCTAACCATTAGAATCGGCTTAAGCATAATTCTAAGAACATGGACCTGAACCGAAATGTATATATAACACTTACCTAGCTTTTTTCCAAGTCTCAAAAGATTTGCATGCCTTTGGTAGTTACCAAATCCCTTGAATAGCTGAAACCAGAAATCTCTTTTAAAAGTTCCTTAACACTAGCACAATAGAAATACATCAATATAGCCTTTAGCATGTTTGGCTATTCTTAGAATCAAAAACTAGCCTTGATTTCGGCATGCAAAAAGAAAAGGAGAAGAAACCAACTACTTAACAGGGGTACTTACCAATCTTTTGCTTAGAGAGACTAAAAGGAAGTAGTCAAGACACCTTCGTCAATAAGGATTCGGCAATAGTGTCTATCATGTTCGGCTAGCAACAATGAAAAGACAAAGAGATCAACAAGAGCTAGCCGAAATACTTACTAGCTTCATCAAAACCGAACTCAAACTTACTCTTTCTTTCTTTCTCTTGGTCAAGACAACAATGTCAAAGGAACAAAACAAGTTTCAACTAAGCTTTCTATGGTCTCCAACATTCGGCCATTACCAAAATGGAGGGAAGGAATGGATTTTTGGCCAAGTTTACTAAACAATTTGCCGGCCATGCCTCCCCTCTTTTCCCCAAGCTTTGTTTCATTCGGCCATGTTCCAAAAATGCAAGGAAAGGGAAAGCAAAGCATGGATTTTAGTCATGCTTTCATTGTTATTACCAAGGCCGATCCACCAAGTCCCTATGAGCTCCAATGCTTTCAATCGGCCATACTTTTACAACCCGTGCCGCACATGCTTCTCCTTTTTTTTTGAATATTGTTTAATCCTTTATTCTATCCTTTTCCCATATTCTCATAGAAGTTGATAATAATAATAATATATATATATATATATATATATATATATCCCATTACCCTAAGCAAACAATTAATAATAATAAAGTAAAACAACATAGGGCAGTACCCACAAGCATGCGTGCATGCCTCTCCATTTTACATAAATCAAGGCCGGCCAAGCACTCTTCTCCCTTGCTAATCTCAACATCACTTTCCATTGTTTTAATTCATTAAAAATTATTGCAACACCATAAAAATAACAACCCATTCCTTAAACTCTTTCTTTAAAACAATAATATAAAAGTTTGAAGCCCCAAGTTTCCAATCAAAATAAGGCAACAGCAGCTGCATGCGTGCATGCGTGCATGTGCCATGCAAGATATTTATTTCTCGCCTGAAAAGCAAAAAAAATAACGTCCAGGCACTGTCCCAGGTCTCGAACCCGAGACCTGAGGGAGCTTCCCTTCACCTTCTGCCACTCGACCAATGCGCGTTTCATGCCAATAAACGCATGGAAATTCTTTTAAACCTTGCTTCGCTGGCGCCTTATGTTCCAGCGCTAAAAGAAAAATAGAGCGCCTTATGCGCGATCCTCAGGACTCGAACGCGAGTCCTCCGAGCCTTAGCTCTCACGCAATGTCCTTGGCCACTCGGCCACTCGGCCACTTCGAATTTCATGACGTGAATGCATCGTGAATTTCTTTTAAACCCTTTTTCCCGTTAGCTTCCCTTTATAAAAAAATACAAACTCACCCCGCGCTTCCAGCGCGTCTCGAACACAAGTTCTCGCGAATGTACGTCCTCACCACTCGGTCAATGTTCATTTTATGCTAACAGACGCGTTGAAAATTCTTTTAAGGCCTCCTTAGTCCATAACACCATATAGCACAAAATAAAAACCATGCGCCCAGCATTGCTCGACCCCTTGACCTGCTTAGCGCTAAACTAAACCTTAGGTGGCATACGAAGACCACTTTACCAGGGCATTTTATATGCCACAATTTTACAAAAATTTTACTTAAGGCCTCCCTTAACCAAATTTCCATTTTTAACCCCAAATTTTCAAAACTTCCAAAATGCTCCCATTTTATCCTCGGGCTTTAGGAACTCTAATAACACATTAAAATCACTCTGAGGCCCACTAACACTCGAGTTATTTTCCAAACTCGCAACCCCTATTTCGGGATATTACAGTAAGTTTCTCATATTATGATTAGAATGAAATTTCCCTGATATATGATTTTTATTGATATGTTTTAGATTAAGTCTTTGATAATTATGCATTGATGATTAAATTTGAAGGATACTAGAGAATCAAGCATGATAAGTCTATTTTTCAGAATAAATTTTTTTTAGGTTGTCTACCTGAATCTGAATGTTACCTTGAAGTTTGAATTTTACAAGGTTGATATCAAACACCCATAATTTTTGTAAGACTTTGAGCCTATTAGAGCATATATTCTTTTTTGTGCTCATTTTTTTATTATGAGTGTGTCAACATTGATTTGTTATTCTAGAACTTGCATCGATTATACATGTCGAGACCACACCTATGATTTGATATACCGAGATGATAAAGGCACCTAGGTTTTAACCCACTTACTCCATCAAAAAGCCTACCTTCATAATTAACCCTTAGTGAACCCCGTTGATCAACAAACCCTTTTTGTTGACTCACCTACTAATATTAACCCAAAACCCTTTGTATTTGTTATCACCATTCCTTTTTGACTACCCTTATGTCGAGATTTGATTTGATCGGTTGCCTAATTATTTTAGTAGCTAAATTCATCCTTTATTACTTGATTTGTTCTTAAAGAAACCGAGGTATATTCAGTTTGTGTTATAAGTGAGCTTATACGTTAAACTCCAAATATTAAAGGAGAAGCTCGTATTAGAGTATTAGTAGTACAATTTTTCATTTGATGTAGTTACTTATTATTAGTTCGGTAATTTGGTAGGTCAATCTCGATTCTAACCTTCTAACTCAGCCTTTATCCACACCTTTAACCCAAGCCCCGTTACAACCCTGTAAAGACCTTTTGATTTGTGTATCATCTCATATTTTAGTGGTGGAGATTTGATTTTCATGCAAGCCTATGGGATTAACTTTTCATGTTCGACTTTTGAGTGCTTAATTTTGAACCTTAAACATTTCGAGTGTTTTGAGTGAATCTTTAGTGAGGATGTCAATTCTTGTCGTCTTTGAATCAAAGGTAATTATTCAGGTAAAGGGAAACACCTATGTTTTCATACTATAAAAATTATGACTTTGACTGTTTGAATCTTTAGTACTCTTTGAGTTGAATTATCCATATATGAATTATCTTTGAATTATGATGAAACACTATTGATGAATATTATGAATCGAGGAAGTTCGTTTCAATTGTAAGTTGAGAATTTTGCTTGAGGACAAGCAAAAGCTTAAGTGTGGGGGTATGTGATAAACCGTAAAAGTAACATATTTTAATCCCACATTTAGCATACTTTTGGATGATTTATCCCTTGATTTATGTAAAAAGGTGCTATTAATCCTTTGTCTTCATGTTTTATACTCAAGAAAGTACCGGAGGATGGAAAGAACAAGAAACGGGCTTAAAATGGACCAAATTGGGCCAAAGTGGAAATCGACACGGCCTGGACTTAAGCCACATGGTCGTGCCTTGATAAACAGTGTCAAACACAGCCTGATCACAATTTACACGGGCATGTCACCTCATTAAAAGTCCAAACATGGCCTAAAGACGATTCACACGGGCGTGTGCCATGGCCGTGTCCCTGTCGCAGAGAAGAGCAATTTCACTTGGAAAAGGATACTTAGGGGCAAAGAAACCTATTTTAAAAGCCAATATAAACCCCCTAAGTGTAACCTGAAAGGGGGCGATTAGCTAGGCCAAGGAGCAGAGCCAGAAAGGTCAGATTTGTGGGAAGCACTCGAAGATAGCTAGTTGATCCATCTCAAGAAGCCGGAATTCTACTCAAGACGGAGGATCTATCCTTCAATTCCTTCAGGGGGTTTTAGGGATTTCTTATGTTTTGTTTTATCTTTTCTTCTGAGATGTTTTCTTTTATTGTTATGAACTAAACCCTGCAGATACCTGAAGGGGATGAAACCTAAGACATATCTCGTAATTGTTTTCTGAACTATATGATAAATACTTGATTTGTTCTGAATTATGTGTGCTTAATTCTTGTGTTAATATTTCTGGGATTCAAGTATGATGTGCTTAGGTGGAGGAGCAAAAGTCCCTGCCTAAGAGTAGATCTAACATAATTAAGCGGAGTTGATCGCGCGCCTAAAGATAGGGTGAATAGATTTTACCGGATTAGGGTGAAACCTAAAATGGGAGTCCATAGATCGAGTTAATGCGATTCTAGGGGTTTTAATTAGAAAGAGATTTCAATTAATCAACCTAGGGTTAGACATTATTCGCCTCGAGAGAGGATTTAATATAAATTAAGGAATCCTACGGATCAAGTCAAGTGAATAAATCATTTGGTTCAGTGTTAGATAACAAGTGAAGTCTCGGTGGATTCTTCCTAAGGGTATCATCTTAATCAACTGAGTTTTCCCAATAGTATTTCCCCAATTCATTCTTTTTGTCTTTGCATCTTTAGCTTAGTAAGTTAGTTAAATTTAGATTAAACAACAACTTTAATTATTTTAGGCTAGATAATAAAAAGAAAGTTAGTATTAGTACTTTTAGTTCCTTTGGGTTTGACAATCCGGTCTTGCCTAAACTATACTACTGTTTGATAGGTGCACTTGCCTCAATCGTTGTCATAGTTAGTTTCCAAGTTCGATCATTATAAATTTAAAACTCTAAAATCAACGATTAATTTTAGTCCCCGGCAACGGCGCCAAAAACTTGATCGTGTCAGAAAGTCTTAATATTTATGTAATGAATGATCGAGCCTAGAGACTAACTGTGACAATGAATATGGCAAGCGCACCTATCGTTTGGTAGTATAGCTATGGCAAGACCAGAATATCGTATCCTCAAAGACTAAGAGTACTAGTAATTACTACCTTTTTATTATTTAGCCTAAGAATTAAGGGAATTGATGTTTAATCTAAAACTAACTAATTACTAAGCTAAAGATGCTAAGACACAGAGAATGAATTGGGGAAAATACTTTTGGGAAAACCAATTGATTAAGACAATACCCGAGGAAGAATCCACCTAGACTTCACTTGTTATTAAACTCTAAACCAGATGATTTATTCACTTGACTTGATCCGTAGGATTCCCTAATTTTGGCCTTCTCTAGCTTTGCCTCTTCGGCTTCTTTGAACTCGTCTTTTGGTTGCCCTCTAGGGTGTTTATATAGGCTTTTGGAATGTCTTTCTTTGCCTTTAAATATCCTAATCTGAGTGAAATTAAAACAGGTCACAATAGGGACACGCCCGTCTAGCACGGCCGTGTAAATCGAGCCCAGGCAGTGTTTGAGACTGCTAAAGTGGCACGACCATGTGGTTTTGCCCGTGTGCGGTGGTCCAAGCCGTGTAGGCCCATTTTGTCCCTTTTTGGCCCGCTTCTTGTTCTTTTCGACTCATAAGCCCTCCTGAACATAAAACATGAAGTTTAAAGAATTAGGAGCATCGAATTCATCAAATCAAGGGATAAATCATCCAAAAGTATGCTGAATGTGGGATTAAAATATGTACATATTACGGTTTATCAGTTCAGCTAACTTGGAAAATCCTATTCCAATGTTAGTCAATCACGAGCGGAGGATGTTCAGAAACTACTCTATTTCATTGATTAATTCAGCAGCATTCTCGTCCCTTTATTCTTCTATTTATATTGGGCTTGATAATTTTATTAATTTAATGTTTGTAAAAATATTGGAATTTATTTTTTGTTTCATACTTATTTTGAATGATTTGATTGTTTCATTAATTAATTGATTAAATAAATAATAACCTAAAATTGAGTGTTTTTTTTTAGAATACTTAATATATAATGAAGTGACACCCTAGTAGAAGATCTAGACAGGTGAGATCGAGAGGGTATCCTATTGAGTAGAACTCATACCAAGTCGTGGGACCGAGAGAGTATCCATATGCCTAGGTGAGACCAAGAGGGCATCTTAGGTGGTAATTCTTAATGAAGATGAAACTAAAAGAGTATTCTTAACTAAGGGTAGTAAATACTTAATTAAAGGTTATTGGTGACATAATTAATAATTAGGGTTAAAATTGATTCTTGGCTAAGAGGGCTCACGTTGTCAAAACTAGGAAAAGGTGTAACACCCCAAACCCGACCTAAACGTTACGGCCGAATCTGACATGCCACATCAAAGTGTCGTTTGAAAATCGGGCTTGTCGGTAAAAGTTCGTTACTAAACTTTAAATCCCATATAATCAATTGCTGTTGAAAACGTTAGTGTTGTAAAATTAAATCAAGTTGTCCAATTATAGGTCATATCAATTGTTATAAGCTTATCAATCTGAAATAAAACTACAGAAGCCTTTTCTAGTTGTAAACCTTAAGATTTGAAAAACGTGATTTTCTTTAGAAACAGTTATTGTTTTAAAAACCCGTGTTTCCTAGTCTAGAAGGTTAACGTAAAAAGGAAACACCAAATAAAAGTTAAAACCTTAAATGGCCTTATTACAAAAATATCAACCCCAAAATGAAATATTAAAAAGGCTAGATATAAATTAATATACTCGCGAACAGGTGGCCACCTCCGAGTCCCTCGCAGCTCCAAATCATCTATAGCTGGGGATTACCTGTACAGTTAAAAGAAAAGGGTGAGTTATGATAACTCAGTGTGTAATCCCCTATCATGCAGTAACAGTCTGGGCTCGAGCCCTATTCAGTAACAGGTTAGTCTGAGCTTTAGCCCTATACAGTAACAGAGTGGGTCTAAACCCAAAGTCATAACAGTGCAGAACAGAGATGCAACCCAACCCAATCTAGCCAATACACCACCCGTACCAACCAACACACCATGTGGGGACTAAGTCGACCCACCCACCCAGCACACCATTATCGCAGCATAGCTGCTAATAGTAACACAGCGAAGCTGCTAATAACAGTGAATGTGGCCAGGCCACTAAAATCAGAATACGCGGCGAAGCCACCAGAATAGTAAAAACGTGGCAAAGCCACCAGTACAGTACTTCCTCCAAATCAGAATCCCAACCCCAATGCAGAATGTCATGACATAAATAGTACATGGATGCAGTATGTCATATTCATAAACAGTCATATAGATAGCATACACACATCAACTAAACTACCACTAGGGATATAACGGTCATTTCGTCGGTTAGGGGTGAAATGGTGATTTCACCCCTCAGGGATTTCCGGTAATTTTACCCTTCAAGGGTATTTCGGTAATGTTAACCTTTGAGGACATTTCGGTAATTTTACCCTTCGATGGTATTTCGGTAATTTTACCCTTCGAGGGTATTTCGATAATTTTACCCTTTAAGGGTATTTCGATAACTTTACCTTTCGAGGGTATTTCAATAATTTTACCCTTCGAGGGTATTTCGGTAATTTTACCAATATGTGGCCCATGAGCCCATTGGACCCACATGGCCCATCTCGACCCAATGAGGCCTATTACGACCTAAGCCCACGAGAACGCTAGTGGTGGCCTCTACAGTCTAACGCCAACGATTGTGGCTCGATTTATCCCTACGAACGTTCACACGCTCGTGGGCCCTCAGATGCTGAAAGTTCAGCTTTTCGGCGTTTTGCCGATTCACAATTAAGCAGGGGTGTGAATACACACCTTTATCCATCGATTCGACAAAGCAACATTGGGTGTATGATTATACACCTGGTATGGGTTGTAGTTTGAAGCGCTTCCAAGATTAAAAACCTATGATAACAACAACCCCATCAATTAGTCTCAAACCCTTGTTGATCCATCACCATAATATTGAAAACACTTTAATCAAACTAACGCTACTTACCAATCAACAACCGCAATCTCCTCTAGTTTCGAAACCACGTTTCCCTTCAATGCTAATACCTTCACAAGACCCGTTAACCGATTCATAAGAATCTACCATCCCATAAGAATATATTTATACTATGCTAAAAGCACTTACCACAAATCAAAAGATCTCTTGCCGCGGAAAAGTAATCGGCCTACCCCTTGGTTAAAGAAAACAAGTCCCTAGCAACATTCGAACAAAAAAGAAGGTGTTAGATAAACTTATCTCCACGACAACTAGGGGAAACAGCCTTTCAGCCCAAGAGAAACAAAACCGGGTGTGGAGAAGGAAGCCAACCAAGATTCGGGTAAAGTCACCACTTACCAGTAAATTGAAGAGACTAAGAAACGATTAGAAACAAAGAGAAGAAGGTGTTTAGGCCTTAACAGTTCAGTCAACGCAAGAAGAACCAAGGCTTTAAGAGAGAAAGATATTCAGCTATCTTGAAAAGAAAAGAAAAGAATAATGAGAGGGAAAAGAAGAAGTTGAGTTCGGCCAAAGGAGAAACCGAGAGGAGAAAAAGATGATTCGGCAAAGAGTGGGCAGCAATTGAGAAATAATGATGAAAGGGAAAGAGACTCGAATGGTAAAAATGTTGTACGAGATGCCACAAAAGAAATAAACCTGAAACGGAAAAGAGAAGAAAAACCCGAGAATACTTGAGAAAATTCGGTATCTCTATACTCTCATAAAGCCGAAAATGCACCAAAATGAATGCCCATAGTTGAATTTTCCTTACTCATGCTCCCCATTCAGCCAAGACTCCCCCCTACATCCAATTCCTTCAAACTCTCCACCAATTTCTCCATGAATTGCTCCCAGCCTCCCATTCAAATTTGTTGACTAAGTTTCCAACCTCCTCTACAGAGTTTGATTCAAACTCTGCCTCTCACACCACCAAATTATAAAATAGAAGTGACCTAATTGCATGCCATGGGATTCGAACCCCAATTCCCTTGCCACCCTAGTGACGCCACAACCATCAAGCCACATGCTCTATTTGTGACATAAAAACATACACATTTAACATAAGCCCTAACTGCTAACAGCCACTTAAGAGCAAAAACTAAAAATTTTCCAAGGCCCGGATTCGAACCCAGGCTTCCTAAAAACCCCAAAATACACTCAAATACTTAGCCATTGAAGAACACATGAAAATTTAAGCCAAATCAGTAAAATTACAGGGCATTACAACTCTACCCCGTTAAAGAAATTTCGACCTCAAAATTTACCTGGTCAGAAAAGGTGAGGGTATTGTTGTTACATCGCCTCCTCAGGCTCCCACGTGGCTTCCTCTGAACCGTGATTATGCCAAAGCACCTTAACCAACGGATCAGGTTTACTCTTTAAAACCTTAACGCCACGATCCAGTATCTGCACTAGTTCTTCCTCAAAAGTCAGGGTCTAACCTCGATCTCCTCCATCGACACTACATGTGAGGGATCAGAACGGTGTCGCCTCAGTATGGAGACGTGTAACACATCATGTATCTGATTTAACTCAGAAGGTAACTCAAGTTGATAGGTAACCGATCCCACACGCTTTAATATCTGGTAAGGTTCGATGAATCTAGGGCTCAGTTTGCCTTTCCGTCAAAATCTCAAAATCTTCTTCCATGGTGAGACCTTCAAGAAGACAAAATCCCCTACAGAGTACTCTATCTCTTTACGCTTTAAGTCAGCATACGACTTCTGCCTATCAGATGCTTCCTTTAATTGATCTCGGATCAACTTTACTTTTTCTTCAGTTCAGAAACTAACTCTGGCCCCAAAACTCGCCGCTCACCAAGTTCTGTCCAATAGGTAGGGGTGTGACACCTACGACCATACAATGCCTCATACGATGCCATCTGTATACTGGCTTGATAGCTGTTGTTATATGCGAACTCTACTAATGGCAAGTAGTCTTCCCAGCTACCTTTGAAATCAATTACACAGCTTCTTAACATGTCCTCCAATATCTAGATCACCCTCTCTGACTGCCCATCTGTCTAAGGGTGGAAAGCAGTACTGTAATCCAATCGTGTACCCCATGCCTCGTGTAACTTCTTCTAGAATTGAGATGAGAATCTAGTATCTCTGTCAGATATGATAGAAACTAGTACACCGTGCAATCTTACAATCTCGACCACATATAACCTAGCCAACTTCTGCATCGAATAATCAGTGCGGACCGGTATGAAGTGGGCAGATTTAGTCAATCGATCAACAATAACCCATACCAAATCCTTAGTACTAGGCATCAAGGGTAGCCCACTAACAAAGTCCATGGTTACCCTCTTCTACTTCCATAGTGGAATCTTCATAGGTTGCAGTAATTCAGAAGGCAGTTGATGCTCAGCCTTTGATCGTGTCTGAAAGTCTTAATATTTATATAATGAATGATCGATCCTAAAAACTAACTATGACAATGAATAAGGCAAGCAAAACTATCGTTTGGTAGTATAGCTATGGCAAGACCGGAAATATCGTATCCTCAAGGACCAAGAGTACTAGTAATTACTATTTTTCTATTGTTTAGCCTAAGAATTAAGGGGATTGATGTTTAATCTAAAACTAACTAATTTCTAAGCTAAAGATGCTAAGACATAGAGAGTGAATTGGGGAAATACTTTTAGGAAAACTAATTGATTAAGACAATACCCGAGGAAGAATCCACCTAGACTTCACTTGTTATTTAACTCTGAACCAGACGATTTATTCACTTGACTTGATCCGTAGCATTCTCTAATTTATATTAATATCTCTCTCGAGTCTACTAACGTCTAACCCTAGGTTGATTAATTGAAATCTCTTTCTAATTAAAATCCCTAGAGTTGCATTAACTTGATCTATGGACTCCCATATTAGGTTTGACCCTAATCCGGCAGATTTTCATCGTCCTATCTCTAGGAGTGCGATCAACTTCGCTTAACTATGCTAGATCTACTCTTAAACAGGGGCTTTTGCTCCACTACCTAAGCACATCAATACTTGAATTAATATCATGAAATATCAAAGTAAGAATTAAGAACACATAGGTAATAACAAATCAAATATTTATCATATAGTTTAGAAAACAATAACAAGATCCGTCTTAGGTTTCATCCCCCTCCGGTATTTGAGGGATTTAGTTCATGTTTATAGAAGAATACATCTCAGAAGAAAGTATAAAACAAAACATATGAAAAACCCTAAAACCCCCTGAAGGAAATTAAAGGGATGCTCTTCCGTCTTGAGTATGATTCCGACTTCTTGAGATGAATCAACTGGCTGTCTTCGAGTAAATCCCACAATTCGGCCCTCTCTGGCTTCGCCTCTTCGGCCTCCCCTCGAAGGTTACCCTCTAGGGTGTTTATATAGGCTTTCAGAATGTCTTTCTTTGCCCTTAAGTAACCTAATCTGAGTGAAATTAAAACAGGTCACGGCAGGGACACGCTAGTGTAGCACGGCTGTGTAAATCAAGCCCAGGCCGTGTTCGAGTCTGCTAAAGTGGCACGGCCGTGTGGTTTTGCCCGTGTGAGTGGCCCAGGCCGTGTAGGCCCATTTTGTCCCTTTTTGCCCCGTTTCTCATTCTTTTCGACTCCTAAGCCCTCTTGAATATGAAACATGAAATTTAAAGGATGAGGAGCATCGAAATTCATCAAATAAAGGGATAAATCATCCAAAAGTATGCTAAATGTGGGATTAAAATATGTACATTGGTTTATCAAATACCCCCACACTTAAGCATTTGCTTGTCCTCAAGCAAAATCCTTAACTCAAAATAAAAATCGAATTTCCTCAATTCATAATATTCATAGGTAATTTGTACATTGATAATTTTAAGTAGAAGGGTCCTAAAGACTCAAACAATCAAAGTCATAGTTTTTGTAGCACGAAAACATAGGTGTTTCCCCTTCCCTAAATAATCATCTTTAATTCAAAATTGACAAGGGTTGACATCCTCACTAAAGATTCACTCAAATCACTCAAAGTGTTTAAGGTTAAAAGTTAAACACTCAAAAGTCGAACATGAAAAGTTAATCCCATAGGCTTGCATGAAAATCAAATCTCCACCACTATAAAATGAAATGATACACAGATCAAAAGGTCTTTTAGGGGTTGTAACAGGGCTTGGGTTAAAGGTGTGGATAAAGGCTGAATTATAGGGTTAAAATCGAGATTGAAATTGACAAATTACCTATCTAGAAACAATGAACCGATAATGAATAATTATATTAATGATACGAGCTTCTTCTGAATATATGAATTTAACTATTTAAGCTCATAGAACATAGAACTAGTGATGAATATAATATCCAACGTTTATCTTTTTTTAAGAACAAATCAAATAAATAGATTTTGAAAATTGAAATAAAAAATGTAGTTAGGAAACTGATCAAATCAAATCTCGATATAAGGGTAGTCATGAGAAGTGGTGATAACAAATACAAGATGGGTTTTGGGTTAATATTAGTGGGTGAGTCAATAAACGGTTTGTTACAGATCAAAGGGGTTCACTAGGGGTTAATTGTGAGGGTAGGCTTTTAGTGGAGTAAGTGGGTTAAATCCTAAGTGCCTTTATCATCTCTGTATATCAAATCAATGAGGTGGTCTCAACATGTATAATCGAAGCAAGTTCTAGAATAACAAATCAATGTTGACACACTCATAATCAATAAAGTGAGCAAGAAAAGAATGTATACTCTAAAAGGCTCAAGATCTCACAAAAATTATGGTTTTTGATGTCAATCTTGCAAATTTCAATTTCAAAGTAATATTTAGATTTTGGTAGACAACCTAAGAAATTTTTAATTATAAAAATAGACTCATCATGCTTGATTCTCTAGTATCTTAAAGTTTAAATCATCATTGCACAATTACCTATGACTTGATCCAAAACATATCAATAAAAATCATAAATCAATAGAAGTTTTATTCTAATTAGTGATATGATAAAATTACTAAAGAACAAGGCATAATTCAGGGATTTTCAAATAATACTATAGTTGACCCCCCTACACTTAAGACGTACATTGTCCTCAATGTACAAAGATAGAAAATGATTAGTAAGAAAGTCATAAGGGAGGGAGAGAGGTGAAACTTCCTGAATTATGGATGAAATCCTTGGAGGATGATCAATGATGAACATGATGACTAGGCATAGGTGAAGGTGGTGGAGAATACCTCGGTGGTGTGTTCGTTCCTTGAGTGGCACCTTGAACCTTTTTAAACCGTGAAGTCATCAGTAAAGTTTTTAGGGAGTTCTTATTTAATGGACGTTTGAGAGTTAAACAGTCAAAGATAAAAGAAATCAAATTATACTTAAAAATTTAAAGAGTTTAATAATAAAGGAAAATGAACTAAAATAAAAATAAGAATAAAGATAAAAATAAAAATAAAAATAAAAATAAATAAAATAAAAGGACTCAAAGGTCCTCATTATCGAAGTGATCTCGAGGTGGTGGTGGCGGCGATATGTGAAAAAGCTGATAATATCGACCACGGCCGCCTAGCACGGACGTGTGGATTTATCTCAGCCGGTGTTCTTTAGACAGTTTCGACCACGGCCGCGTCGCACAACCGTGGCGTTTAGTCGGAGCCCATTTTTTGGGGAAAATTTTCGTCATGTTTCTGCACGATCTCTGCCACGCCCATATACCTATTCGTGGTGTCCACACGGCCACGGCCACACCCGTGTGTAAGGCCGTGTGGTATGGGAATCTGCATTTTAAAACGTGAAAACAAACTAATTAGTGGGGTTAGTGCTCGGGTTGCCTCTCGAGAAGCACTCGTTTAAAGTCTTAAGCTAGACTTACCTCTCATTCGCATAATCATGGTGGTTTGAGGAGTTGAAAATCCTTTCTCATGCTATCAGTTCTATTATCAGTATATAGTTCGAGTCAAGTGGTGTTTACCTTAAAAGTGCTGAATTTAGGAGTAGTTACCTCAATTATTCCGTATGGGCAGACATTGAGTACCTTAAAAAGGATTTCTTCGTTTGTGTTAAAGTCTGAAGTGGTGATTCGAGGGTCTGCCTTATCCAACAATACCTGATCCTCGCTCTGAAATTGGTTTGCCTCACCCTTAAGTTTGACATGGTTTTGCTTAGGTTCTGCTTCGTGTGTTCTTGGTTTCTCCTTGACACGTGGCTTCCACTCATCTAGTTCATCGATCTGAAACCTTCGTTCCTCATGAGTTATTTCTTTATTGGCAGGATGTCTAGGATATGGCTCAGTTGTGTAATTTTGTGGTGCTTCCTAAAAAAAGTTTTAACTGAATGGTCATTAATAGAATTTATGTTTTCACCTTGATTACTTGATGTCCTAGCCGAGTCAAGAGCCTGAAGAGTGATCGTTTCGTCACCTATACGAAGTATGAGTTTGCCTGTACCAACATCAATTTTAGTTCTAGCAGTTGCTAAAAAGGGTCTTCCTAAAATTAAAGGGATATTATTGTCCTTATCCATGTCTAAAACGACAAAGTCTACGGGGAATATGAATTTATCAATTTTTACGAGTACATCTTCAATTATACCCTTAGGAATTTGAATAGTCTTATCAGCTAATTGAATGCTCATCCTAGTTTGTTTGGGTTTCCCTAGACATAGCTGTTTAAACATTTTATAAGGCATAACATTGATGCTTCACCCTAAATCAGCTAAAGCATTATTAACAGATAAACAACTAATTAAGCATGGAATTGTAAAACTCCCTGGATCTTTTAATTTTCGTTGTAGTTTATTTTGCAAAATTGCTGAGCACACTGTGTTTAGTTCCACATGCGGCTCTTCATCTAACTTCCGTTTATTTGTCAAAAGCTCTTTTAAAAATTTCCTTGAATCTGGCATCTGCGAAAGAGCTTCAAGAAACGGTAAGTTAATGTAACACCCCGGTTTTAGGGGTTATGCACCTAGTGTATATCTCGGGTGTTGGTAGGCTATTTGTGGGCTTAGGCATGTTTTTAGGGGGTTTGGAGAACCCTGGATGGTAGGAAAAGCTTTAGGGAATCTTTGATTTTTAGGGTGTAAAAGGGGAGCTTGGTTTGTGGGGGTCTTAAAAGAATATTTGGGAGTTTTGTGTCACATAAGATGGATTGGCAAAGTGGCAGGTGAGACGCCACTAAGGCCTTGTGTGTATGGCGTCATTTGCAGGAGGGGAAGGTCTTGAGTTCAAGCTGCGATGTGCTCCTATTTTGCATTCTTTTTGGACGGCATGGAGGGAGGAGTTGGTGGCAATTCGAACTCTGTTGATGACCTAGTCAAATGGTGGAATGGTGGGTGGAGAGCAAATTGTGGAAGGGGGACTAATTCAAATGCTTTTGAATTAGTGGCTTGGAGTGTTTTGAGGAGTGGTGGCCGAATTTTAGGAGATTTGAGGGGAGTGGGGACGGTTTGGTATGGGGTTTTGGGGAAGGCCGAATGTACCTTTGTTTTTGGTGCATTTTCGGTCACATTTGGAAAAGAAGAAAAGCTCTCTCTCTTTTGTCTTTTGTAGCCGAAACTTGAAGAGAATGTTCTCTCATTTTCTTCATTCTTTTTGAAACCAAAATACCAAACTCCCATGCTTGCCGAATTTGCTTTGTTTCCTCTTTACTTTCATTGATAGCCGAATGTATTTTTGAGCCCTTCTCATACTTCTTTCCTCCTTGATCATTAGAAGCCGAAAGTTATTTCCCAAAACCTTCCCACCATTCCTTTCTCTTCTCAAACCGAAAGTACTCCTTTTCTCTTCTCCTTTTCCATCAGTTTGTTGTCAGTAGCCGAATACCAACCCCCTTTTTCTTCTCATCTTTCACTTGTATTCTCTTCCTTGGAGTAAAATCGAATTCTTTCTTCTTGTTTAAGAGATTGGCCGAATTTCCCTTCTCTCCTAGTGGTGTTTATTTTTGGCCGAATATTGGTGTAGTTTTGGTGCTCATCTCGGGTGGTTCGATCGGGTGTTGAAGGTGAGTAGTTAGCCGAAGGGCTGTCCCTTTTCTCCTTTATTTCTTCGTTTATTTTAAGTTGTTTAAGAGTCAATTTTGGGTTCGGTGAGGAGGAGTTAAATCTCTTATGCCATGACCGATTTCTTTTAGGACATCCAGGATTCGAAGCAGTCAAGCGTAGCCTCGGTTCTTTGGTCGATCTTTGGGTAAGTGATGGTAAGAAGTTGGTTGATGGTTCTTTCTTTAGTTTTGTTAAGCCTAAGACTGAGACTAATGGTTTATGTTTTAAGGGAAGGCTGATTGGCAGAGAACCATTGTTAGTACCGGTTTTGGTAGGAAACCAAACCTATAGCAAGGTAAGGGATCAAGGTTAATCTTTTTGTTGTTTAGCCGAATGATGTGTGTTCTAACTCTCTGGTTGGCCGATTTTAGGATCAAGTTGTCGAGAGGATCGAGGGTCTTGGATCGATTCTTTGGATAAGGCTTTCAGGTGTGTACAATATACACTCTTCTAGTAATAAATGTGCCTACTATATTGTGTATTTAAACACACTGCTCTGTTATTATGTTTATACATGTTGGGTGTTGTTTGGATCCATGAAATAATGGATGAATTACCATTAAGGTATGAGGCAAGGGGGGGCAGGTAAGTCCCTGATATGATTTCCCGTTGTGATGCTTTTGGTAGCATGATGTATCTGGCATGTGATATATTGATTGGTTGATGATTAAACCTATGTGCATTACTAAACATTCATGATGATATATTTTGATACATGTGCATGATTGATGTGGGTTGTACGAGTGGAGGGGGCAGTGATATTTTGTGCTGACGAGCACCAGTGTTTTGGTAACACAATTTTGTGACTTTGGGTCACCAGAGGTTTGGCACCTCCAGAGGTTTGGTACCTCAGCGTCTCGTCCCTGTGGTTAACACCACCGTGAGTTGGCCCCACTTGTGAGATACGGGATTGACGCCAGTGATTTGGTATCACATGATGGGTTGGCCCCATCACTCGATTATTGTGACTACGGTCACCAGTGGTTTGGTACCACATTTGTGTCTTTGGGACACCAGAGGTTTGGCACCTCATTGCGACTCGTCCCTGTGGTTAACACCACCGTGGGTTGGCCCCACTTGAGATATGGGATCGTCTGCTAGTGATTTGGTATCACACGATGGGTTGGCCCCATCATCTGATTTGTGACTTCGGTCACCAGTGATTTGGTATCACAATTGTGTCTTTGGGACACCAGTGGTTTGGCACCACATTGACGGATATCGTGTCTTTGGGACACCAGTGTTTTGGTAACACATTGTGACTATATGTCAGCAGTGGTTTGGCACCACCAGTGGTTTGGTACCACACGGGGTAGAAAAGGTGTAAGGATGGTTAGGATTGGGTGCATATTGATTGGATGCATGATGACTATGTTTATGTGTGCATATAATATTTTGCTAATCCGGGAAAAAGGGTGGCACACTGAGTCCTGGTGACTCACCTTTTTCCTTTAACCATTTCAGGTATTGCATAAAGCTGGACCGGGATCGGAGAGGACAAGGTGGCCCATGCCAAAGATGATGATTTAATATTTTATGCTTGGTTTTGATATAAGTACTTTATTTGAATTATTGGGTTGTAATAAAGGCCATTTTATTATTTTGGTATTACTTTAACCATGGTTTATTTAATTTGGATTTCTATGTGAAAATGGTTTTAATTCCAGTACCCTATTTATAAAAGTATGTTTAATAAAGTATTTTCAGACAATTTGTAACTTCTAAAGTTTTCATATTGCTTTAAATGAACATGGTTTTCAAAAAATGAATTCTTTCATGCTTTATGCTAAGTTAATGAAGTTTTTCAACCGTCTTTCCGCAATAACATAACCAGATTCGGTCGTAGTGAATGGGCCGGGTTTGGGGATGTTACAGTTAATATGTAATTTCGTTAGAATTTTAAGGAATTTACCGAATTGTTTATCTGTGTGGTCTTTCTTTATCGTATTGGGGTATGGCACACGAGGTTGGTACTCTGTAATTACCGGCTTTGGTTTATCATGGCTTACCTCAATCTTACCTTCCTCTACCACATTCTCTTGCCTCAATTTTGGTTCATCTAACCATTCACTATCATGAGTAGTTATTGCTTGAAGTTGCTCCTTTAGGTTAGTTTCAATGTTGCTTGGCAAGCTTCCTTGTGGTCGTTCAGATATGATCTTAGCAAGTTGTCCTAATTGGTTATTGATCCCTTGAATCGATGCTTCTTGATTTTTGAGTGTTGTTACGGTGTTTTGGAAATGGGTTTCTGACACCGCGATGAATTTTGTTAGCATCTCCTCAAGGTTCGGTTTCTTTTCTTGTGGGTAGGGTTGCTGTTGAAAGCTTGGGAGGGGTTGTTGTCTTTGATTTCCTTGACCACCCCATGAGAAATTGGGGTGGTTCCTCCAACCTGGATTGTAAGTATTACTATAAGGATTATTTTGAGGTCTAAAATTATTACCCATATAGTGAACTTGCTCGTTTTCAATGCTCGGGTTGTCAGGTGGACATTCTGTACTGCTCATCCCTCCTCCATTTGTGTCGCACTGCATAATTGGATGTACCTGCGAAGAACCACATAAACCATCAGTTTTCGTACTTAACAGTTCTACCTGGTTTGACAGCATGGTCACTGCGTCGAGGTTGAAAACACTGGCTGCTTTTGTTGGCTTTGTCCTCGTGACTTCCCACTAATAGTTATTCAGTGATATCTCCTCTATGAATTTGTAGGTAGCATCAGGTTTTTGTTGTTCAGGGTACCGTCGGCAGCTAAATCGATCAACCGCCTAGTTGAAGGGTTCACACCGTTGTAAAAGGTTTGAACATGTAACCATAAAGGTAACCCATGGTGAAGGCATCTTCTTAGTAAATCCTTGTATCTCTCCCATGCATCGTAGAGTGTCTCTAAATCCATCTGCACAAAAGAAGAGATATCATTCCTCAACTTAGCTATTTTAGCCGGTGAAAAATATTTTAGCAAAAACTTTTCAGTCATTTGTTCCCATGTAGTGATTGATCCTAGTGGTAACGAGTTCAACAACTGTTTATCTTTGTTCCTCAACGAAAAGGGAAACAACCAAAGACGAATGGCATCATCAGAAACATAATTTATTTTGAAAGTATCGCAAAATTCTAGGAAATTCGCCAAGTGATTATTTGGATCTTCATCCTATAAACCATCAAACTGAACAAATTGTTGTATCATCTGAATTGTGTTAGGTTTCAGTTTAAAATTGTTTACAGCAATAGTGATTGCTGGAATCAGAGTCTTAAAATTTATAAAGAGAATGATCGAACCTGCAAACTAACTCTGACAACGATTAAAGGCAAGTGTACCTATCGAACAGTAGTATAGCTTAGGCAAGACCGAATTGTCGAACCCAAAGGAACTAAAAGTACTAATACTAACCTTCTTTTTATTATCTAGCCTAAAATAACCGAAGTTGTTTAGATCTAACGACTACTAAGCGAAAGACGCAAAGACACAAAGAATGAATTGGGAAATAACTTGAAGGAAGACTCAGTTGAATTAAGACGATACCCTCAGGAAGAATCTACCTAGACTTCACTTGTTATCTAACACTGAACCATACGATTTATTCACTTGACTTGATCCTAGGACTCCCTAATTTATATTAAACCCTCTCTCGAGGCGAATAACGTCTAACCCTAGGTTAATTAACAGAAATCTCTTTCTCACTTAATAACACCCTAGAATAGTAGTAAATCGATCTATGGATTCTCATATTAGGTTTCACCCTAATCCGGCAAAATCTCGTCACCCTATCTCTAGGCACGCGAATGACTCCGCTTTAATTATGCTAGATCTATTTCTTAAGCAAGGACTTTTACTCCTCCACCTAAGAACATCTGACTTGAGTCAATATCTCGGAAACATTAACACAAGAATTAAGTGCATATAATTAAGAACAAATCAAGTATTTATCTTATAGTTCAGAAAATAATAACAAGATTCATCTAAGTTTCATCCCCTTCAGGTATCTGAAGGGTTTAGTTCATAACAAATAAAGAAAACATCTCAGAAGAAAAGATAAAACAAAACATAAGAAATCCCTAAAACTCCCTGAAGGAATTGAAGGAGGGATCCGCCGTCTTGAGTAGAATTCCGGCTTCTAGAGATGGATCAATTGGCTATCTTCGAGTGATTCCCACAATTTTGACCTTTTCGGCTTGGCTCCTTGGCCTAGCTAACCGCCCCCTTTCAGGTAACAATTAAGGGGTTTATATAGGCTCTTGGAATGTGTTTCTTCGCCCCAAAGTATCCAAATTAGAATGAAATTACTCTTTGCCACGATAGGGATACGGCCATTTCACACGCCCGTGTGACTAATCTTCAAGCCGTGTTCGGAATTCTTTGATGAGGCACGGCCGTGTGCATCGGGGGTAAGGCCGTGTTCTAAATGATCAATATGGCACGGCCATGTGGACTTAAGTCCAGGCCGTGTGGATTTCATGATATGGCTCATTTACTCCGTTTTGGGCTCATTTCTCGTTCTTTTTATCCTCAGGTGCTTTCCTGGGTATAAGACATGAAAAGAAAGGATTAAGAGCACCTTTTTACATTAATCGAGGCTTAAATCATCCAAAACCATACTAAATGTGGGATTAAAATATGTTGCTTTTACGGTTTATCAAATACCCCCAGACTTAAGCTTTTGCTTGTCCTCAAGCAAAATTCTAAACTTAGAATTAAAACAAACTTTCCATCATTCATAATTCCTATCAATAATGTCCCATCATAATTCATAGATAATTTATACATGGATGAGTTAACTTGAAGAGTCCTAAAGATTCAAACAGTCAAAGTCATATATTTGTAGAATAAAAACGTAGGTGTCTCCCCTTATCTATATAATTACCTTTGATTCAAAATCAACAAGGATTGACATCCTCACTAAAGATTCACTCAAATCACTCGAGGTGTTTAAGGTTCAAAATTAAGGTCTCAGAAGTCGAGTCTAAAACATTAATCCCATAGGCTTGCCTGAAAATCAAATCTCCACCACTGTAAAATGAGATGATACACAAATCAAAAGGTCTTTAACAGGATTGTAACGGGGCTAGGGTTAATGGTGTGGATAAAGGCTGGAATTAGAAGGTTAGAATCGAGACTGACTTGACAAATTGCCTAACTAAAAATATAAACTAATCCTAAATAATTACATCAATTGAAAACTAATAATACGAGCTTCTTCCTCAAGATGTGGAATTTCAACATGTAAGCTCACTTAGTAGAACTAATATTGGATATACTTCGTCTTTTTTTTTTTTTAAGAAAAAATCAAGTTTACATAATAAGGAATGTATCTATTACTTAAAATAAAGATAACAGCTAGGCAACACATCAAATCAAATCTCAATATGAGGGTAGTCAAAAGGAATGGTGATAACAAATACAAAGGGGTTTTGGGTTAATATTAGCTGGTAAGTCAATAAAAAGGGTTGTTAGGATCAACGGGGTTCACTAAGGGTTAATTATGGAGGTAGGCTTTTTAGTGGAGTGAGTGGGTTAAATCCTAGGTGCCTTTATCATCTCTGTATATCAAATCATAGATGTGGTATCAACATGTATAATCGAGGCAAGTTCTAGAATAACAGTTCATAGTTGACACTCTCATAATCTATAAAGTGAGCATGAAAAAAAAATATATGCTCTAATAGGCTCAAAATCTCACAAAAATTATTGGTGTTTTGACATCAATATTGTAAATTTCAAACTTCTATATAATATTCAGATTCAGCTCAACAACCTAGCAAAGATTTTAATTCTAAAAAATAGACTTATCATGCTTGATTCTCTAATATTCTTCTAATTTAATCATCAATGCATAATTAGCTATGACTTAATTTAAAACATATCAATAAAAATCATAAACCATCAGAAATTTCATCCTAATTAGTAATATGAGGAAATTACTTAAAAACAAGACTAAATTCAGGGATTTGAGAATAATGAAGAAAGTTAGGCTGGATTTGAGAATAATGCAGAAAGTTAGGTCCTTTCTTCAAATAAATATTCACCTCCCCCCCCACACTTAAGATGTACATTGCCCTCAATGTACAAATATGTATATAAAATTTAAGAGAGAGGGAGAGATGAAACTTCCTAAATTATGGATGAGATCCCGAATTTGGAGGAGTCGGTCTGGATGATGATCCTGAGCTAGATGAAGAAATTGGGGGGCTCGTAGATAGTTAGCTAGGATTTATTAAGACACATTTAAAATAAACGAAATATATAACTAAAAATGAGAAAGAAAAAGGAAAGAAGACTAAGAAGAAAAATAAACTAAGACTGGAAGATAAAAGGGCTTGAGAATCCTTATTGGTAGATGGTTCGTGAGATGGGTGTGACTTCTAAGGTGACGGAGATGCTGACGGTGGCAGAAGTGGCATGATGCCTTTACAGCCTAACACTAAGAGATTACAATATATTAAACTAAATTAAGCATAAGATTGTCAAAGAGAAGGAAATTGAAGCAAAAGAGTAAAGGAAAATAAAAGATAAATCGTCTTAAAGACCATTGGCTTGTTGTTGGAATGAAGCAGCGGCATGAGCTTATGTATAGGAGTCATCCTTGGTGAGATTTGGCTTCTTCCGCTTCTTCGGCATGGTTTTGGTATAGCTCAAGAGTTATTGAGATTTGTTATGGAGAGGGAAATCTGAAAATAAGGGGGGAAAGAAAAAAAGTGAACAGTGGAAAGAATGGGGAAGGGAGGTTGGGTTTAAATAGAGGCTCAACTCTGACATTCTCACACGCCCGTGGACCGAGGGCGTGTCAATGCACACGGCCACTTCGCACGGCCGTGTGTCTAAGTGTGTTGTTTCTCCATGCCCGTTTTTCATCCAGCCACGCCCGTTTGTAAGAAGTCAGTATGTTGGCATGGTTGGAAGGCACAGGCATGTCCTGCCCGTGGTTGGTAAGTCAGTAGCTTCACACGATTGTAGGGCACGGCTGTGCCACTTTGTTGGTGCCCGTGGGGGAGTGGTTGAGCCCGTGACTTCAAAAATTAGTTGGGACTGATTCGTACGGCCTCTGCATGTTAGTACGGAGATTTTGATGGTCCACACGACCATGGCCATGGTCGTGTGCAAGGCCGTGTGGTTTCGAAATCTGCATTTTTGTGTTAGTTTTAAAAAAAACTAAATTTTCATAACTAAGAAAAGAAAAGAAACTGGAAAATAAATGCGAAAATAAATATGGTTAGTCCTCGGGTTGCCTCCCGAGAAGTGCTCGTTTATAGTCTTAAGCTAGACTTTCCTTGTTTTTTTAAAAAACCAAGGAGGTTTAAAGGTTTGAATATCTTCCCTCATGCTTACAGTTCTATTTTCTTGATAAAGTTTAAGTCGAGAAGCGTTTACCTTAAAAGTGCCAAATGTTGGATTGCTTACCTCGACTGTTTTGTGTGGGAAGATATTGTGTATCTTAAGAGGAATTTCTTCGTTTACCTTTAGGCCTGATGTTGTGATGTGAGGGTCGACTTTGTCTAACAGTACCTGGTCTCCTATTTTGAAATGGTTTGATGTTTCTATGAGCTCTTTTGGGGGCTCCTTAGGTTTTACTTCGTGCGGTTCATGTTCGTCTTTGATTTGTGTTTTTTGCTCTTTTAGTTTGTCGACCCTAAGGCTTTGTTCCTTATGTAGTTCTTCCTTGTTGGCTTGGGGTCTATGACTTGGCTCTGGTTTGTATCCTTCTGGTGTTTTCTGCGATGAAGGTTGCACAAATTGATTATCAACTGGATTGAGTTTCTTACCTTCACCAATTGTCGTCCTGATCGAGTCAAGAGCTTGAAGACTGATTGATTCGTCGCCTACACAAAGTATGAGTTCTCCTGTGGCAACGTCAATCTTAGTCTTTGCAGTTGCTAGAAAGGGTCTTTCTAAAATTAAGGGGATTGAATTATCCTCATCCATGTCTAAAACAACAAAATCTACTGGGAAAACGAATTTGTCAATTTTTACAAGAACATCTTCGATAATCCCCCTAGGAATTCTAACAATTTTATCAGCTAATTGAATGCTCATCCTAGTTTGTTTGGGTTTCCCTAGACCTAGTTGTTTAAACATTTTGTAAGGCATGACATTTATGCTTGCCCCTAAATCAGCTAACGCATTATCAACAGTTAAACTACCAATTAAACATGGAATTGTAAAACTCCCTGGATCTTTTTGCTTTCGCAGTAGTCTATTCTGTAACATTGCTGAGCATACTGCGTTTAACTCCACATGTGGTTCCTCGTCTAATTTGCGCTTGTTCGTCAAGAGCTGTTTTAAAAATTTTCTCGAGTCTGGCATCTGAAAAAGAGCTTCAAGAGAGGTAAGTTGATATGTAATTTTTTTAAAAGTTTAAGAAACTTACCGAACTGTTCTTCTGTATCATCTCTGTTCATTGCTTCGGGATAAGGTATGCGAGGTTGGTACTCTTTGATTACCGGTTTTGGCTTTTCCTTCGTTACCTTTATTTTACCTTTTTCTACCTCGTTTTCTTGTACTGAGTTGGGTTCATCTAACCTTTTACTGCTTTAGTGACTTCCCCTACTGACTTATTAAGTTTCTGACTCAGTTCTTGGTCTCTTCAACCGATGTTTGTTGACTTTTAAGTGTTTTCTCAGTATCTTGTAGATGATTTTCTATGGCTGTCATGAATTTTGTCAGCATCTCTTCAAGGTTTGGCTTCTTCTCTTGCAGATATGGCTGATTTGGAAATTTTGAGGAGGTTGTGGTCTTTGATTTCCTTGATTTCCTTGACCTCCCCATGAAAAATTTGGGTGGTTCCTCCAACCTGGATTGTAAGTATTACTATAAAGATTATTATTGGATCTGAAATTATTACCTATATAATTCATCTATTCGCTCTCTACGCCTGGTTGGTAGGGTGGGTACTCAGGATTCACCACAGTTCCACTTGCGTCGCATTGCATGACTGTGTGTACCTGCGAAGAACACAAACTATCAAGCTTTTTATTTATCATCTCTATCTGTGTTGATAGTGTGGTCACTGCGTCGAGGTTGTAAACTCTGACTGATTTTGTTGGTTTAGTCCTTGTAACTTGCCACTGATAGTTATTCAGTGACATCTCTTCAATGAACTCGTAGGCTGCTTCAGGAGTTTTGTTGTTCAGGGTTCCACCGGCGGCTGAATCAATTAATTGCCTCGTTGAGGGGTTTACACCGTTATAGAAGGTTTGGACTTGTAGCCATAAGGGTAAACCATGGTGCGAACACCTTCTCAAGAGATCCTTGTATCTCTCCCATGCGTCGTATAATGTCTCTAAATCCATCTGCACAAAAGAAGAGATATCATTCCGTAATTTGGCCGTTTTGGCCGGTGGGAAATATTTTAATAGAAATTTTTCGGTCATTTGTTCCCATGTAGTGATTGACCCTCGTGGTAACGAGTTCAGCCACTATTTGGCTTTATTTCTTAATGAAAAGGGAAATAACAGAAGACGTATGGCATCATCAGAAACACCATTTATTTTGAAGGTATCACAGAACTCTAAAAAATTAGCTATATGAGTGTTTGGGTCTTCGTCCTGTAAACCATCAAATTGAGCAAATTATTGAATCATTTGTATTGTGTTAGGCTTTAATTCAAAATTATTAGCAGCTATAGCAGGCCTAACAATACTCGATTCTGCTCCCGTTAAATGTGGTTTAGCATAATCAAACATAGTACGTGGAGCATTGTTTTCTCCCATATCATGTGGTTGTGGATTATTCTCGTCCATCCCTTCAGTAGGATTGGATCTGCCATCTTGATTTTCCTATGTGTAATTCAGGGCTCGCTTGATTTCTCTGCGATTTTTTCGAGCGGTAGCTTCAATATCACTGTCGTATACTAAAGGTCCTCTCGGGTTTATCCTAGTCATAAACTAGAGGTACCTGCTGAAAAAGAAAGAAAGAGAATTTAGCAAAAATCAAAATTTAACCTAAAAATAAAATTGCAAAAAATAAAAATAATGGCTAAAGTAATAAAAATAGAGCTTTCTTAATATTTTAGTTCCCCGGAAACGGCGCCAAACACTTGATCGCTGGAATCAGAATCTTAAAATTTATAAAGAGAATGATCGAACCTGCAAACTAACTCTGACAACGATTAAAGGCAAGTGTACTTATCGAACAGTAGTATAGCTTAGGTAAGACCGGATTGTCGAACCCAAAGGAACTAAAAGTACTAATACTAACCTTCTTTTTATTATCTAGCCTAAAATAAGCGAAGTTGTTTAGATCTAACAACTACTAAGCTAAAGACGCAAAGACACAAAGAATGAATTGGGAAATAACTTGAGGGAAGACTCAGTTGAATTAAGACGATACCCTCAGGAAGAATCTACCTAGACTTCACTTGTTATCTAACACTGAACCATACGATTTATTCACTTGACTTGATCCGTAGGACTCCCTAATTTATATTAAACCCTCTCTCGAGGTGAATAATGTCTAACCCTAGGTTAACTAACGGAAATCTCTTTCTCACTTAATAACACCCTTGAATAGCAGTAAATCGATCTATGGATTCTCATATTAGGTTTCACCCTAATCTGGCAAAATCTCGTCACCCTATCTCTAGGTGCGCGAACGACTCTGCTTTAATTATGCTAGATCTATTCTTAAGCAGGGACTTTTGCTCCTCCACCTAAGAACATCTGACTTGAGTCAATATCCCGTAAACATTAACACAAGAATTAAGCGCACATAATTAAGAACAAATCAAGTATTTATCTTATAGTTCAGAAAATAATAACAAGATTCATCTAGGTTTCATCCCCTTCAGGTATCTGAAGGGTTTAGTTCATAACAAATGAAGAAAACATCTCAGAAGAAAAGATAAAACAAAACATAAGAAATCCCTAAAACTCCCTAAAGGAATTGAAGGAGAGATCCGCCATCTTGAGTAGAATTCCTGCTTCTAGAGATGGATCAACTGGCTATCTTTGAGTGATTCCTACAATTCTGACCTTTTCGGCTTGGCTCCTTGGCCTAGCTAACCGTCCCCTTTCAGGTAACACTTAGGGGGTTTATATAGGCTCTTGGAATGTGTTTCTTCGCCCCCAAAGTATCCAAATCCGAATGAAATTGCTTTTTTTCACGATAGGGACACGGCCATGTCACACGCCCGTGTGATAGTCTTCAAGCCGTGTTCGGACTTCTTTGATGAGGCACGGCCGTGTCCATCGGGGGTAAGGTCGTGTTCTAGATGTTCAATGTGGCACGGCCGTGTGGGCTTAAGTCCAGGCCGTGTAGATTTCGTGATATGGCTCATTTACTCCGTTTTGGGCCCGTTTCTCGTTCTTGTTATCCTCGGGTGCTTTCCTGGGTATAAGACATGAAAAGAAAGGATTAAGAGCACCTTTTTACATTAATTGATGCTTAAATCATCCAAAAGCATACTAAATGTGGGATTGAAATATGTTGCTTTTACGATTTATCAAATACCAGGTCTAAAAATACTTGACTTAGTTCCTGTTAAATTAGGTTTAGCATAATCATACATAGTACAAGGAGCAGGATCCTGATTCACTGGGTTTGTGGCAACCACAGAAGATAGCGGATTGTTATCAGCCATCTCTTCGGTCGTATTGGTATCGCCCTCTTGCTCTTCTTCTATGTATTGTAAGCTTTGCCTTATTTCTTTTCTATTTCTACGAACGGTACCTTCTATATCGCTGTCAAAAATCAAGGGTCCTGACGGGTTCCTTCTAGTCATAAACTAGAAAAACCTATCAGAAGCAAAGAAAAGAAAAGAAAATTAGAAAAATAAAAAATAAAAAATAAAAAATAAATAAAAATAATGGCTAAAGTAATAAAAATCAAGTGTTCCTAATATCTTAGTCCCCGACAACGGCGGCAAAAACTTGATCGTGTTTGAAAGTCTTAATATTAATATAATGAATGATCGAGCCTAGAGACTAACTATGACAACGAATAAGGCAAGCGCACCTATCGTTTGGTAGTATAGCTATGGCAAGACTGGAAATATCGTATCCTCAAGGACCAAGAGTACTAGTAATTACTATTTTTCTATTATTTAGCCTAAGAATTAAGGGGATTGATGTTTAATCTAAAACTAACTAATTACTAAGCTAAAGATGCTAAGACACAGAGAATGAATTGGGGAAATACTTTTGGGAAAACCAATTGATTAAGACAATACCCGAGGAAGAATCCACCTAGACTTCACTTGTTATTTAACTTTGAACCAGACGATTTATTCACTTGACTTGATCCGTAGGATTCCCTAATTTATATTAATACCCCTCTCGAGGCTACTAATGTCTAACCCTAGGTTGATTAATTGAAATCTCTTTCTAATTTAAACTCCTAGAGTTGTATTAACTTGATCTATGGACTCCCATATTTGGTTTGACCCTAATTCGGCAGATTTTCATCGTCCTATCTCTAGGAGTGCGATCAACTCTGCTTAACTATGCTAGGTCTACTCTTAAATAGGGACTTTTGCTCCACTGCCTAAGCACATCAATACTTGAATCAATATCCTAAAATATCAAAGGAAGAATTAAGATGCAGTGATAACCACAGCTATGAATATTGTCCACAACATGCAGAGAATGCCTTTTTTGTCAATAACATCCGCAAGAATTCTTATGGCACCTCTAATAACAATTTTGCATGCAATCAATAGTCTTGGGGAAATTAGAATGCTGGAAAAAATATTACGACATTCTGATATGGAAATATATTTACTTAGGGCAATTATAATTCAAGACAAGGGCATTACAATCAACAACAGCATTACTACAATCTACACCCTCAGATGCATCAGCAACAAAGTCAAATGCATCCACACTAGAATCAAACACAGCCACAACACTCTTTAATGCCAAATCAACATATTCAAGAACATCAACGACAACAATACACGCAAGCTTCTCCTTCTGACCCTTCAGTAGCTCTTGAAGCTTTAATGCGGGAACATATGACTCACACAAAAGATATTGTGCAAGGGAATTCATCTTCTATTCGGGTGTTAGAGGCACAATTAGGACAACTTGCTTCGAATCTGAATACTCGACCACTGGGTACACTACCTAGTGACACAGAAAATCTTAGTCTAAGAGGGAACGAACACTGTAAGGCTATCATTCTCAGGAGTGGTAAACAAACTGGCGAGTCAACTACAGACTCTACTGTAGCACCTCAAAATACGGGTGAAGCGATCCCTAGTGAGAAGATTGAATCTGAAGAACTTGTCGATGTACTAGATAAGGAAGTTCCACAAATTGTCACTCATATGCCTAATGTCCGACCCTCGAAACTGTCGATGCAATCAAAGGTGTCGGCGCAATAAGATATATCTCCATCTTTACATTTCCACAAAGATTCAGGGAGAATGAGCTGGATAAGCAGTACCAACAGTTCCTAAACACACTGAAGCAACTTCAGGTCAATATTCCTTTAGTAGACACTCTTATGCAAATTTTGAATTACAGGAAATTTATGAAAGAGTCCTTTTCAAAGAAGAATAAGCTCAGTGATATAGAAACTATTGCACTCACAGGGGGCTGTAGTGCTGCTTTCACAAATAAGTTGCACCCCAAAATGAGAGATCCTGAGAGCTTTACTATCCCATGTTCAATTGGCAACCATTATTTGGGTAACGCTTGATGCGACTTAGGAGCTATCATAAACCTAATGCCACTATCTACTTTCAGAAAGTTAGGACTTGGTCACATGAAACCTACTGCAGTGACATTGCTAGCTGATCAATCCTTGGCTCAACCTGAAGGGAAAATCAAATAATATCTTAGTTCATGTGGATAAATTCATTTTTCCAGCTGATTTTATCATACTTGACTGCGAGGCAAACAAGGAGGTTGCCATAATCTTGGGACAACCATTTTTAGCCACCGGATGAACTCTTATTGAAGTTTACAAAGGTGAATTGACCATGTGACTTAATGATGAGCACATTACCTTTAGTGTTTTTGAATCTATTCAATGCAAGGACAAAGAAGAATGCCATACTATCGATGTGCTCTATGATCTAATCAAGGAAGAATTCAATGACCAAAGCACAATACTTTCTAAGGAGTTTACAGTGATATCTGATGATGAATTCTTAGATAATTGTGACAACATGGTTGAAGCTAATAATATTGAACTCAGGCATGGATGGTAGATTGAATCCTTAGACTTAGCCAATAAAGCAACTCCAATTTTCAAGCCATCTATCGACGAAGCTCTTACTCTGGAATTGAAACCATTACCTTATCATCTTAAATATGTCTTTCTTTGTGATAACAATGCTCTCTTGGTTATTGTCTCCACAACACTGGATGTACCTCAAGAAGGGAAATTAGTCCATATTCTTAAGCAACATAAACGAGCTATGGCTTGGAGTATTGCCGATATTCGAGACATTAGTCCATCTTTTTTCATACACAAGATCAAGTTGGAAAATGAAGACCAGCAATCGATTGGGCAACAAAGAAGGTTAAATGAGAAGATGAAGTTGTTAAAAAAGAAATTATAAAATGGCTTGATGTTGGAATTATTTACCCTATTTCTGATAGCAATTGGGTAAGTCCAGTGCAATACATTTCTAAAAAGAGTGGCATCACTGTGGTTAGCAACGACAAAGATGAATTAGTTCCTACACGCATTCCTAAGGGATGGCAAGTCGGTATGGATTATCGCAAACTTAATGCTGCCACAAGGAAGGACCACTTCCCATTTCCTTTCATTAACCAAATGTTGGACAGGCTTACTAGAAAAGCCTATTACTGCTTTTTACACGGCTATTCTGGATACAATCAAATTGCTATTGCACCGGAGGGTCAAGAGAAAACAACTTTCACCTGTCCCTTTGGTACTTTTGCTTTTCTTCTTATGCATTTCGATCTTTGCAATACACCAGCCACATTTCAAAGGTGCATGATGGCAATATTCTCGAATATGATTGAAGATTCTTTAGAGGTTTTTATGGATGATTTATTAGTCTATGGGAATGATTTTAATCATTGCGCTGACAATTTGAATAAAGTATTGCAGTGATGTGAATACACACATCTTGTCTAAATTGGGAAAAATGTTATTTCATGACAACTAAAGGCATTGTGTTAGGCCATCACATCTCTATTCAAGGCATTGAAGTAGACAAAGCTAAAGTGGAAATCATTGAGAAATTACCTCCACTAACAAATGTGAAAGGTATTCGCAGTTTTCTTGGGCATGCGGGATTTTACCGAAGATTTATTAGAGATTTCTCAAAAACTGCAAAGCCTTTATGCTCATTACTAGAACGGAATCAAAAATTCCTCTTTGACGATGCATGTCTGTATGCATTCACTCAATTAAAGAATATGTTAGTAAATGAACCCATTGTCGTTGCACTAGATTGGTCTCAACCTTTTAAAGTTATGTGCGACGCAAGTGACTTTGCTGTGGGTGCTGTTTTAGGACAATGCAAGGGAAAAATATTTCACACCATCTATTATGCTAGCAAACTCTTACAAAGGCTCAAATCAATTATACCACTATAGAGAAAGAATTATTGGCTATAGTCTTTTCTTTCGACAAGTTTCGTTATTATCTTGTTGGCGCAAAGGTTACCGTATTTACTAATCACTCGGTGTTGAGATATCTTTTTGCAAAGAACGATGTAAAACCAAAACTGATACGCTAGATCTTACTGTTGCAAGAATTTGACATCGAGATAAAAGACCGCAAGGGTTTAGAAAATCAGGTTGCAAACCATCTGTCTAGATTGGAAGTTGGCAACGAAGATGGAAACAGACTTCGAATTGTCGGCGCATTCCCAGATGAAAAGTTATTTGTTGTAGATGCAACTCCTTGGTATGTGGATTTGGTTAATTATCTAGTGTGTGGAAAACTCCCATTGGGTGTCACAGGCTATAAAAAAAAGATTTCTTCGTAAAGTAGTGAAGTACCATTGGAACGAGCCATATTTATTCAAGGTATGCACTGACAACATTATTCGGCATTGTGTTTTGAAAGAGGAGATGCTTTCAATCCTAAAGCACTATCATGATACTCCTTTTGGAGGTCATTTCAGTGGCATGCAAACTACTGCTAAGGTTCTCCAATCAGGATTCTACTAGCCTTTATTATTCAAAGATGCCCACAATTTTGTGAATCAATGCGATAGATGTCAGCGCACTGGCTCTATATCCCAACGAAATGAAATGTTGCAACAGCCAAGTATGGAGGTTGAATTGTTCGATATTTGTGGTATGGATTTTATGGGACCATTCCCAAGTTCATTTGGAAATCTTTATATATTAGTAGCTGTTGACCACGTCTCGAAGTGGGTTGAAGCTATTGCAGTCCCAAAGGATGATGCAAAGACAGTGCTTAAATTTTTTCACAAGCATATACTCACCTGCTTTGGCACACCGAAGGCATTGATTAGTGATCAGGTTACATACTTTCATTGCAACCAAGTGGCAGCCGCACTGAAGAGATATGGAGTTAATCATAGAATGGCTACTACTTATCATTCTCAAACTAATGGATAAGCTGAAGTATTGAATCAACAAATTAAAAACATTCTTGGGAAGGTCTTATAAATAAAAATATAAAACAAGAGATAGATTTAGGACCTTTATATTATGGAAATAGTAATATAATATTAACTTTATATGAGGAAGATGACACTTCTTCAGAAGAATCATCTTCTACAAATAAAAAACATAAAAAACATGAAAAAAGAAAATATACTTATCAACAAGAATATGATTTCCAATCCTATAAACAACTTATAGAACATTGGAAGAATAAATTTACTAAAACAACTGATAAAAATGAAAGAGTTGAATATTTAAAATTAATAGAACAACTTTATGAAAAACATAAAGACTTATTTACTTTATTTAACTATCATTATATGTTAAATTATGACACTACAGACAGTAATAATTCTAGTAATTCTGAAAACCTAGAAGACCTAAATGTTACAAGTTATAAATCTAATGAAGAAAACACTTCAACAGATGAGGAAGAAAATATAGAAATTCCAGAACCAATGGATACGGATCAAACAGATCCTTATAGAAAGAGAAAAATAGAGTCAGATATTCAAAACGATGATTATCTGAGATCTTTTAATAAATATTTTGAAAAAAGTTGAAAATACAACTAGAATTTTTGGTAATCAAACCGGAAATATAGCTACTAATGAAATAAAATCTGAAAATCCAAGAGAAACATCTAGTCAACCAATCCCACGTAGAATAGATTATTTAAATAAAAGAAATGTTGCTCAAGAAGGAATATATTTAGACTTAACTAATATTCCTATAGCTGACTATGAAAAAACCATAGATGATTGGCACAATCTATGACTATTGTTGTAAACAACAACAATACGTGGTCAAAAGAAAAAAATTTAAACTATTTTGTAGGAACATTTCGAGGAGATGTTCTACAATTTTTAAGAAGATGGGAAGAATCTAAAAAAGGAAAAGAATAAAAAGAGCAGTTAATCAAGATAGGAAGTCCCAAAGATCTTTTAAAAGGATTAACTTTTATTCTAAAAATAGAATTTTGTGGATATTTTGATAAAAAATATTAAGATAGTGTATCTAGTTATATATTGTCCAAAATTAAATTATGTGACATTAGATATTTAGAAGAATTTTCTAAAAAATTTCTCATGAATATCAAAAACTAAAAAAATGAAAATATAGAATTTTGGAAAAACCAATATTTTTTCTACTGAACCAAGTACAAATTCTAGAAACACTAGAATGCAAGAAATTCAAACTTCAACAATTATTCAACAAATGAAAATTGGAAACGGTGATGTAATCACATTTTCAATTTTCCAATCCAGGAAATATTATACATATATTAAAATTACATTTCAATTTAGAGAATATAAAACATATTCTTTGCATGATTTATTAGATACAGGAGCTACAAGTAGTAGGTGCTGAAAAAATATCATTCCTGTAGAAAAATGGGAACCTATGAAACACCCAATAAAGGCCATAGGAATAGATGGTAATGAAACCATAATTCAATATAAGGCTAGAAACTTACCAATCTACATAAATAATATAAGATTTGTGATACCCAAAATATTATGTTTTCCTGCAATGCATGGAGATATATTATTAGGAAATAATTTTATATACCAACATTTACCATTTTCTATAGATAGAAATTTAATTATGTTATCAGTAGAAAAAACTTCTGTAGAAATATCATTAATTGAAAATCATAAATTTGTGTGTGATAAAAATTTTACACCACCAAGAAATGAACAGATTAAACAATTTGAAACAAATCATTGCTTGTTTAAAATATTAAAAAATAATTTGATGAAGAACCATTAAAATTATGGCAAAAAAGTCCTAGATATTGTGAAATTAAATTAGAAAATCCCAATAAAATTATTAAAGTTAAACCCATGATCTATACTAAACAAGATATAGATGAATTTGATATATAAATTAATTAGAAAAAGGATTAATAGAAACAACTTCCACATTCAAGTAGCTTTTATGGTAAGAAACCATGCTGAAATAAAAAGAGAAAGAGCTAGAATGGTTATTAATTATAAAAGATTAAATCAGAATATTATTTTTGATGGCTATTTTATTCCAATAAAGGATGTTTTAATTAATTAAGCTAAACAAGTAAAATATTTTAGTAAATTTAACTGTGAATCGAGATTTTGGCAAATCATGCTAACTGAAGAATCTAAATCTTTAACAGCTTTTAGCGCACCTAATGGTATTATCAATGGAGAGTAATGTCATTTGAGTTATGTAATGCATCGCAAATCTTCCAAAGATGGATGGATTCTATATTTAATAAATATAAAAAATTTTCTATAGTCTATATAAATGATATTTTAATATTTTCACATACATTAGAAAAACATAGAAAAACATTTAAATATCATTTCTCAAGAATTCATAAAACATAGAATTATTCTTAGTCCTAAGAAAATAGAATTAGAAAAAACAAAAATAGAATTCTTAGTATTAAAATTATCTTCTGATGGTCTTAAACTATAAGATCACATTATAGTAAAAATAAAAGAATTTCCTGAAAACATTGAAGATAAAAAACAACTTCAACAATTTTTAGGAATTATTAATTACGGAGGAAACTTCTTTCCTAACTTATCTGAAAAAATAGGTAAGTTATATATAAAAAAAAGGATAAACCTTTTATCTGGTCTAAAAAAGACTAAGAAATTATACGAAATCTAAAAAATGAAATAAATCATATTCCAAAAGTTTATTTACCTAAAAAATGTGATAAATTAATTTTAAAAACAGATACCTCACAAAACTATTGAGGTTGTATATTAAAAGCTAAGACAATAAATAATGAAGAATTAATATGTGGATATAGTTCAGGAAATTTTAAACAAAATGAAATTAATTATGTTATATATGAAAAAGAATTATTAGCAATAATGAAAGGAATAATTTTTTTTTTCATATATTTAGCACCTGAAAGATTTATCATAAAAACTGATAATCAAGCAGTTAAACAATTCCTTACTGACAAAAGTTTGGAAACAGTAACTACAAGAATTAGATGGTACAATGAATTATGTACTTTTAATTTTGAAGTTTTATATGTAAAAGAAATTGATAATATTATTGTTGATTATCTTAGCAGACCCTATGGATAGAGGTAAAAAAACCTCTAGAAAAAGTTAGTGAATGGACAATTGTCCATAAAAGACCCAACAAAGGGAAAACAGCAAATTCTAATCAAGGATTTGTAACTATACCTGCACAAGCACCTTTTTATCCTAATCAAGGATATTATGTGCCATATCCAATGGTAAGACAACTAGTTAGAATTCATTTATCATTGACACAAAAATTAGTAAGTCAATTCCCTTGGTCCCAAGATCCAAATTCAACATTTCAAGCCAGTTACACTGAAATGATAAAAGGGGCAAAAAATTTGTTAAAACAACAACAAATTTAGGAAATAAAAGATTTTTATAATCCAGGTTTACCATTAGAATTATACAATTTTATAAATGAAATATGAAAAACCCATATTTCTGAATAAAAAGCTAATTTCAGAAGAGCTCTTACCAAGTTTTCACAATTTTTAGTTGAAAAAACAACTAAAGAAAATGAAGCTCATGATTTATTACTAAAATCTATTTTATATAGAGATTGGGATGAGCTTGAAATAGAATATATAGATATTAAGGAGATAAACAATCTTCTTGATATATTTCAGTATTTTATTGATAAATGAACAAATAATCCTATTATGAATAAAATGTTTAGACTATGTTTATATAATAAATTTAGAAAAATTTTACCAGTAGAATTTTTATAAAAATAAATAAAGTTATTTGCAACCAGCAAACTCAATTTCAAAAAGCTTTTTTAGAATATTTTTTACAAGCTTATATCTTTACTAATGATTTAGATGAAAAATTTCCTACTATAAAATTTCCTACTGATTTAATCTTTAGCTTTTTTCTCTTCATAGGTTTTAGATTTTATTTCCATTCTTGTTATTTACTTTTGTCGAGAGATCAGGTTTGTGAAGTACAATCAAACTCTATGAGGATTCTGCTCTTAATTTTAATATAAATCAAACTTATTCTAAACTCTATTCTCTTGAATTGCGTTTTATGTTTATTCACTTTATTAAGTTTATATTGTTTATGAGATCATGAGGAACTAATCCCCTTTGGAGAATTAGCAAGTGGAGGTGTGATTAACTTTTTTGTAGGAAATTTCTAGTAGATCAGTTGTTCAGGAGAGAAAGAACATAAAACTCAAGGTCGAACAATCCTAGAAAGTTATTAAGATAGAAATTAATCCAAATTTGATATGGTCTATTCGTGAACACCTTAATCTTGAATCAATCTAGACTGTGAGGTTGAGAGATAAATAGTTCTTTTTGACTCAATATTCTAGTAAATGAATCAAAAGATCCTACTAGGATATTGATTAGTTGATTGAACAATTGCAAGCTTTACATTGCGATGTTTTGCTTTCTATTGCCAAAGTTTTTTACATGGAAATGGAGAATATAATAAGGTTTTTTTGGTGAAAAAAAGTCATGGGAAATGGGGCATGCACTAGTGCGATTGGAGATCACTATGCACACTTAAGAAAGAGGGTGGTATGGACTTTCGTAATTTGTCATATTTTAATGTTGCGTTATTGGCCAAACAGGGTTATTAAACGTAATCCTCAGTCTTTATTAGCGCAAACTTTGAAAGCCAGATATTTTAAAGACTCAAATTTCTTAAATTCCAGGTTAGAATTTCTACCTTATTTTACTTGGTAGAGTCTGTGGGCTGCAAAAGGGCTCTTTCAGAAGGGCTTGGGATAGAGGATCGGTGATAGGAGGAAAACCTCTATCTAGGATGATGCTTGGGTTCCTAGCAATGAAGATTTCAAAATTCAAAATATAGAGTCTAATTTGGCTCTAACTTCAAGTAAAGTTGCAGATTGATTCCATACAAGAAAATGGAGAACCGAATTGATCCATAATACCTTCACAGAGGGAGATGCTGAGAGAATTTTATGCATTCTTTTGTCGATGAATGCACACGAAGATCACATCGTATGGTAAGGAGAGGCGACAAGGGAGTATTTCGTTCAGAGTGGGCATAAACTACTATTACAAGACGTGTAGACTCAAAGATAACAAAATTATAGACAATTTTCTAAGAAACTGTGGAACTTAGATCTACCTTTAAAAATTAAAATTACAAACTAAGGGATTTCTTGTAATTATTTGCCACTTTTAGAAACCTACACTATAGAAGAATGATGGGATGTGCATATTGTTGTAGATGTCAAAGTGCAGCAGAATCGATGGAGCATCTATTTTGTGAATGCCCTACAACAAAGGAAACATGAGAGAAGCTTAATGTTACTTGGCCTATAGCAGAAGCAAATACTGAATACAAAGTTTGGATTAAGAACATGTTCGAATCTATTTCTTTGTATAAGTGCAGATTGATAGCATGTGCAATGTGGGTAATATGGATGTTAAGAAACATATTCATTCATAAGGGATAAGGTTACACACACACTTACTAGGGCGAAGGTTACAGTCGGGTAGATGGACAGCTCCAAACGGGCCGACAGTTAAAATAAACTTCGACGCTGCGTTTAACAGGCAATGAAAAGAGTTTTGCTCTGAGTTAGTGGTACGAAATGAAAAGGCAGGGGTTATTTGTTTAAAAATCGTCTTGCATGAGAACATACCATTCGTTTTTGTAACAAAAGAGATGGCATGCCTCCAGACGATTCAACTAGGGTTAACTCTCAGACTGTTGGGGGTTGTAATTGAAGGAGATGCTCATTCGGTGATTTGTAAACTGCAAGCAGAGTAGGCAGACAAATCTAAAATCGAAGTCTTTATTAGATATTCTAAGCAGTTAGGTTCAAGATTTAAATCTTATGTTTTTCAATTTGTTCATAGAGAATCAAACAAGGTTGCTCATATCCTAGCTACAGAGGGAATCAAGAGGAGGGAGACAACTTATCTATTGAATGTTTTTCCTTCTTTTGCGGTGGAGGAGGTGGACGTTGATCGGAGATGGACGGAATCTCTGAACAGAAGAAGATGAATAAGGGCCCTAGAAAGATTGAATCTGGAATGGAATGGATAGGTGAGGAGATGATTAAAGGTGCGTGATGAAGAAGGTTTTTGTTTCTGATGGAAGATTGATGTCCAGAAATGATAATGACTTTCTTTGAGGTTTCCCAAGGCTAATTTGTTGTTTTTCAGAGAGGGGGTTAATTAATCGATTACATTTGGGATAGTTTGATGTCTCTAGAGCTACCTCCAAATATCAAACTGGATCCAGGCTTCGTCTTCTTTTCACTTTTTGGGCTATGTCCTTTATTGCCTTTGAACCTTTTTAACTTAGTTTGTAAGTCCTTTTGGACATGTTTAAATTTTTTTTGTGGTGAAAAGTAGATACCTTAAAGAGTCCTAAGAGACACTAAAAGCTTTATCATGCTGAAAATCCGTGACCACCGCTTCAGGCGGAACTTCAAATATTCGAAGGGAATTTTGCCAAGAAAAACCAATCTTCGCTAATTGATCAGCAGTTAAGTTGCGCTCCCTAGGAATATGTTGGATATCCCACTGACCTCCAGAGTTCATTAGTCTTCTAATTCTTCTAAGAAGGGTAGTGCCGGAATCCATCAATTCCTTCATGGACAAGGCCTTAAACACTTCGAGATTATCAGTCTAAATTTTGACCCTCTTGAAGCCTCTGTTTAATAGGGTAAGCACTCCATCAAGAATACCCCAAAGTTCTGCTTCGAAAGGCGAACATCTGCCCAGATAATCATGAAACCTAAAATCCAATTACCATCTCAATCCCGAACAACACCACCTGCAGAGGCGTTACCGGATACTCTAGCCACTGCTCCATCAGAATACAAATAAACCCAGTCGCCAGAACAATGTTGGTAGACTCCCGTCGAATATGGGAAAAGTTTAGAACCAATGATTAAGGTCTCAAAATGTTGTGCCCAATTGAGAGAGAATTTGACGAGCTCAAGGGATGTCCAGTCAATGCTTTGAAAGATGAAGAGGTTCCGGTTCTTCAAAATTCTCCAAGCTATTATCCCAAAAAGACACGACCAAGTAATTCCCTTATCCTGCAATTTAATATGACAAGAAAGATTAGTTGATAGCCATGATTGTAAAGGATCAAAAAAAACCTGGATTGCTTCTCTGGAGGGACTATAAGCTTCCAAGCTTCTTTAGAGGTTGGACAGTCTCGAAAAACATGCATGATATCTTCAAAATCGTGCCCACACCTTGGATACGCGCTACTTTGCCCAATTCCTCTCCTGGCTCTTTCTGAATTAGTGAAGAGCCTCTGATTGGCCACAAGCCAGAGAAAAAAAGGGACTCTCTAAGGACCTTTATATTTCCAAATTGGCTTCCAAATATTATCTTTAGGCCTCCAAGAATTCTCCTTTAATGACAAATAAACACAGCGAATGGAAAAGGAACCTTCCCCAGAATAAGCCCAAATGATTCTGTCTTTACCTCCGATAGGATGAGGTGGAGGGATACTTACTATACACTTTATCATATCATCCGATAACCAAATACGCAGCATATCAACATTCCAAGAACTGTAACAGCCCGACTTTGGGCTTAGTTGGAACAGTGGTTTTGGGACCACAAATCCGATGTTGAGAAATTTATTTTATTTATATTTTTATGATTTACAATTTCATGGAATGATTTCGTAAAAATCTCATTCGAAAATTTTGACGTTTGGGCACTCAATTTAGTCAAAAGAACTAAATTGTAAAAAGTGCAAAAGTTGAGTTCTACATGTTAGAGGTGTCCAATTGTTATGAAATTTTAAATTTGAGGTTCTTAAATGATAATTAGACCATTGGTTAAGTTGGTGGACAAAAATGGACATGGATGGGTATGTTTCAAAAGATTTTTTAAGGGGCATTTTGGTAATTTAGTGAATTAAATGAATTGAAAACAAATTTTAAATGCCAAATTCGTCCATCTTCAAGCTTAGGCCGAATTTAACATGTGGGAAGCCATGGATAGAGTTTTCAAGCTTTCCAAGCTTCATGGTAAGTCCATTCTAGCCCTGTTTTTCATGTTCTTTACGTTTTTAGAGTCCCGGTAACTTGATTTTGCTTATCCTAGCAATAATTTAACCTGGGGTTCATATTTGGAAAAATACCCATAGGTGAAATGTGTTTATTTTGATATTTTTATGGTAGAATATGATGCTTAGAATTATGTTAAACAACTTTTACTAAGCGATTTTAAGTGAAAACGAGTAAAACGACATAATCGGCAAAAATACCTAATGTACATAAGTGCATGTTAGAGCAAGAATTTGATGTTGCCATAGAAGGGAAAAATGATCAGCATGTTACAAAACATAAGAATAAGGGATGGAGTTTAATTTTCGAGCCTAGGGGAAAATCATAATTATGCAAAATTTAGGGGCAAAATTGTAATTTTTCCAAAGTTTGAGTTAGGGACTGTTTTGAGTAGTACATTAATTAAATAAGTGAAATGTGTATGTTTTAGACCCTGAAAAACGAGATTTGGACCTAGAACTGGAGGAAAATCAAAAATCGGGAAAGTTGGTAAAATGGTCGTTTTGGTATCGAGGTAAGTTCATATGTTTAATAAGCATTTAATTATGCATATTTGAATGATAAATTGATATTTTGGTGATAAATACTTTAGTATTGAGTTTCAGATATAATGATTAATGTTCGATAATAATTCGATATTGGAAAGAGAACTTGTATAATTTATATGTAAGACCGTATTTTGTATTATTTATATGTAAGACCGTATTTTGTATTATGGCTTTGTATGATAACAAGAAAATATTGACTAGCATAGTTTGATGAGAATAAGTTAAGATATGATGAGATTGAGAATGTAAGTATGTAAGTTGAGTAGCATTTTATTATTATGAAATTATTGTTATTAGTATTGTTATTATTGAGTTATGCGACTAACCTTGAGAATTTGAGCAAGTATGTTTCAGCTATGACTTGACAAGGTATTGATATCTCAAAGTCCATGGCTATACCATGGCAATTAAGGAAGAATTGACGGAAAAGTCCATGTTCATAACATGGCATTTAAGGAGGAATTGACGGTTAAGGATACCATGTAAGACCATGTCAAGACATGGCATTGGTAAGGCAAGGATCCCGTGTAAGACCATGTCAAGATATGGCATCGGCATTGATTAAGGACTCCATGTAAGACCACATCAAGATGTGGCATTGGCACTAAGACAATGATACTATGTAAGACCATGTTTGGAACATGGTATTTGGTAAGACAAGAATACCATGTAAGACCATGTTTAGAACATGGCATTTGGTAAGATAAGGATATCGTGTAAGACCATGCCAAGGCATGGCATTGATAAGTTCTATAAGGCAAGGAAATCATGTAAGACCATGTCAAGACATGGCATTGATGAGTTACTATAAGGCAAAGGTCCCATGTAAGACCATGCCAAGGCATGGCATTGGTGAGTTCATAAGGCAAGGATACCACGTAAGACCATGTCAAGACATGGCAATGGTAAGTTCAAAAAGGAAAAAGGTTCCCGAGTAATCCAAAGAGTAAGTCAAAGTAATGACAAGGTGAGAACATGAAGAAAGAGTACATGTATGCATTTAAGGCTTATTTAATATTGAGATTGTAAGTAATTGAGATTATCAAGTATTAAGTAAGTGATGAGTTTTCAGTGATGCTTGTGACACTTTATGACATGATTGGCAATATGCCTATATTATAAAAGTAATCTTAAGTGAATCTTAGGAATAAGTAATTATGTTGATGATGTGTGCATTTGGTTGAGAATCATGTATTAGGCTTTTGAGCCATATCAAATTGAGAGATAAGATGTTTAGTATATTTGTTTTATGATGCTTTGGATATTTGTGAAAACATAAAATGTTAGTGATACTCATGAAATTATTGTTATGCTAATTACAAGCTTAAGTCTTTGGTGTTATGTATGTTTAAATAGAAGTGAATGCAAAGAAAATATGAAAGAGTGAAATTAGCATTAAAACAGTTTAGACTGTAACAGTTATGTGAATTTGAAAAATTCACCAAAAATAGGAGAAATGGAATTAGAAAGTGAATAAGATATAAAATTAAATCTTATTGTGTCTATTTTCATATGAAAGAAACAGTGTAAGAAAAGAAATTTTATATTCTAAAATATTTGAATTTTGGTGAGACAAGGTCAGAATGAGTTTCTAAATCCCCTGTTTCAACTTTGGAAAATCATTAAAAATTGTAAAAAAATAATTATGAGATATAATTTATATGCTTGAAATCTTAAATGAGTCTATTTTCATTAGAAATGGCATATAAAAACTATACAATGAGATAATTGATTATTAGTGAAGAGAGGTCAGAACCATTGGACAGTGTAACAGGGGAGAATTTAATGAATTTAGGAAAAATTAGCAGTTTGTAATTCAGAGCTCTTTCGCTCAAGAAATAAATAATTTAGTGACAGCAATTCAAGTAGATAGATTAATGTGAACATGAGTAATAAGGTATAAGCATGTGATTTAATGATTGTATCAATTTGAGAACTTATTGTGAGGATCTGTCTCGTTGAGGCTTTGGTAAGGCTACAAATGAGAAAGTCGGGAAAGTAAGAACTTAGCATTATTTATGCAAGTTATGGTAGCTTAGTAGTAAGCTAAATTCATTGCTAATGCTTATTATTTTTACATGTGAACTTACTAAGCTTTATAAGCTTACCCCTTTTTCTTTCCCATGTTTCAGAGTCCTATTAGACAAGCTCGGGCTAGAGGTCGTCGGAGATCGCTTCACACTATCAAGCTATCTATGGGTATCTTTATTTATAAATGATTTAAGTTATGGCATGTATAGGGGCTTGACTAAGTCATTTTGTATATGTGTTAATTAATTTGACCAAATGCATTACTTCATAATGGTAATAAGGATTATTCTATATTTGGCCACGAGTTGTGACTCATATTGGTCATGGAGTTATAATTCTTGTGTATGCATGTGTTTGTTAAAGTTTAAATTATAAGTGAAATTTTGTGGCTTGGAATTTGGTAGAATGTATTGTTAAGGCTGGTAATGCCTCGTACCCGGTTCCAGTGTAGGATACAGGTAAGGGGTGTTACAAGAACCATCCTGCAGAACCCAATCTTTCAAAGTACTGCCTAAGTTGAGACTAGCATAAGCAGGTACATGATTAAACAGAGGTCCAACATCAGGTATCCAAGTGTCTTTCCAGCCTCTAATTATAGTACCGTCCCCAACAGACCACATGAGATTCTCATATAAAAGCGGCCATACCTTAGAGAAAGACCTCTAAAGGTAAGAACAATGACTTTTTTGAATAGAGACAGGGAGCTAGCTTTTCCATCCATATTTTGAACAGAGAACTCTTACCCATAAAGCGTCCTTCCGAGAGACAAGGTTAAAGCAAATTTTCATAAGGAGTTGTTATGGTCTTGAAGATGTCTAAATCCAAGTCCTTCGTGTGACCTCGGCTGACAAATGGAGTCCCAACTAACCAAGGCAAATTTTGGATTATCAACAGAACCTCCCCAAATAAATTGTCGTGTTATCCTTTCTATCTCATCACACACTCCTTTCGGAATAGCTAAGGACTGCATGAAGTAACTAGGATAGCAAGAAGAACCGAATGAGCGAGTGTAACCTGCTCGGAAAATGAGAGTTTCCGGGCATCCCAATTTTGAAGCCTACACCGCACTTTTTGAATTACAAAATCTAGAGTACTCTTGGTAACACGATCGTGTAGAAGAGGCACCCCCAGGTAACTTCCTAGATTAAGGACTTTCTGGAAACCAAAGAACTGGCTAATCTGATCCCCTATACTGGAATCAACATTTTTAGAGAAGAATATGTTACTCTTCCTTGCACTGATCTTATGGCCAGAAAAATCACAAAAGCGTCTGAGTATTTCCTTCAATAAAAGAGCTTGATCCATCTCTGCTCTGCTGAAAATAACAAGACCATCTGCAAAGAACAGATGGGATAAAGCCAGACCCGATCTCGATAATCGAATAGGATGCCACCTGCCAGCTGACATCTCTGATCTAATAAGGTGTTCTAACCATTCCATACAAAGTACGAATAGATAGGGCGATAAGGGACACCCCTGTCTAATCCCTCTTACCGGTTTAAAGGATCTGGACGGGACTCTATTCCAAAGAATCTGCATAGTGGAAGAGCAAATCGTGTTCATGATTACCTTTCTGATTTTCTCGGGGATTCCAACTACGACAAGGTATATTTCTATGAAATCCCAGCTGACCCTATCATGTGCTTTTTCCAAATCTAACTTAATGGCCATCCATTACCTTCCAGCCTTCTTACTGCGCATAGAATGGATTACCTCTTGTGCAATTATGACATTGTCTGAAATATTCCTCCCCGCAATGAATCCTGTTTGTTTTGGGGATATGAAATTCGAAAAAACCATTTTGAATCTGTTGGCAATCACTTTCATCACCAACTTATACAGAACCGAACAAAGACTGATTGGCCGAAATTGACTGAAGTCTTCCGGATGATCTTTCTTTGGAATAAGCATCATAAGGGTGTTATTAAGCTCCCCTTCAATTCTGTTGCCAAAAAAAATTCCTTGAACCCACTCACAAACTGCATCTCCAACTAAATCCCACTGGCTTTGGAAAAACTGCGCATGAAACCCGTCACTCCCCCGGGCTTTCAGCAGAGCCATATCGAAAAGGGCCTTCTTTATCTCATCATTCAGTACTGGCTTATTGAGAAAATCAATATCTTACTCCTTGAGATAGGAAAAGATGTTGGAAGGAATATCAATCATAGGCCTTGGATTGTCACCATATAGATTCTCAAAGAACTTGACGACCTCATCACTAACAGTAGACTGATCTGAGCACCATTCTTCATTACTATCTCTTAAGGCCAAAATACGATTAAATTTCCTTCTTTATATCATGCGACTGTGGAAAAACTTAGTATTCCTGTCCCCAAATTGGAGCCAATCACACCCCGCCTTTTGCTTCCATAAAAGCTCTTCATGATTAAGCACAGTCTCCAATTCGTCCCTGTAACACCCTAAACCCGGTCAATACGCTACGACCAAATCTGGTATGCTACAGAAAAAGAAATTTGGAAAAAACTAACCAAACATCAAGACTTGGGAAAAACCTTGAATTTAGATATTGTATTTTAGAGAAAACTTAAAGTAGTTGTTTAATTTGAACTGAGTTACCCAGTCAGGTGTATTTGTCGAAAGTCAAATTTAAGGAATTTCATAAAACTTGTCAGTTGAAAGTGTTGTTGTGGTTTTAAATAAAATCTCTAAATCAATTAATAGCTTGTTATCCATTTTTCGTTAACCACTTGAAAACGATTTGTTCAAGGTTTTTTAAATCTTAGAAAACCCCCATCTTTGATAGTTTATTAAACAGGAAATATCATCCTTATATCAAAACCCAAATTAAAGTTGAAGTGGCCTTATTACATAACAAAATCCCAATAAAAATAAGTTTAACTAAGAGAACGAGTTTACGAGAAAAACATTGTATGGCCACCGCAAGTCTGCCTCGGCTCCCAAATCCGCGATCTAATGATTACCTGCAAAATTAAGCAGGGAGGTGAGTCACCGAGACTCAGTGTGTAAATCCTCATACCACGCATTCTGGGCCTTAAGCCCATTGGGCCTAAGCCCACACAACACAGCATATTAATCATGTATGCAATGCAGCCCAACCCAACCTAGTATTTCCATCCTCTAGGTCACCTGAATCATCCAAACACCCGTGGCATTATGCCACTGTGGTTCTAGACCACCGTGGTCCCAGACCACTCATGACAAAGTTACTAAAATAAATAATCGTGGGGCCAACCCACTGTGGTCTCAGACTATCGTGACGATCTCTGATAAGTTTACGGATACGTGGGGCCAACCCACTGTGGTTCTAGACCACCGAGACAAGTCACTGATATATGTATACGTGGTTTCAAACCACCGTGGTTCTTAGACCACCGTGACAATAGTCACTGATTCGCACTTCCCCCATCATTCAATCCCAAGCCCATGCTCATTTCATCATACTAAAAATGAATGCAAACATACTATCAATGTGTAACAGATAATTATTTCATACATGCATACAATCGTAAGTATCATCATAGCAGAACTTATCGGATGTTTCCAACCATACCCACGAGGGTATCTCGACTGTCGTTACAGTCGCTTCAGCTTTCAGCCAACACAGTTAATAACATAATTTAATATACAGAGTGTGAGAGTTACACACCTGATTACACGTAAAACTAGACTCTATATGTCGACGCTCTTACTAGCAGGGATAACATCTATTTGCCTATCCCAGGCAGGCGTCGGCTCTCTACACAACTCGGCAAAAAATCTCAAATCACCGACACAGCACGTCTTTTAAATCCAGGAGCAGAGACTACGAGTTCGCCTCCCTCTTTAGATTGACCGGCACTTGCATCCATGAATAGACTTGATCAGAGGTCAGAGAAAAACCTTTGATTGGCTAAAATACAGAGTAAAATGAATAGAATCTTGCCGAAAAGGATAACAGAAGAACTCCTTACCTTGATTACCAATGAGTAGTACCAGAGGATTCGTCTTGCAATTCCGGTAACCCCTAACAACTTACACGTTAGAAAAATGGTGTTCCCCAAAATAAAGAAGAAACGGCCTCACGGCCTAAACGAAACATGAAGGAGGCCTTCCCCTCTTTCGGCCATACAACTTACCAAAGAACTTCCAAAGACCAAGATTGAAAGAAGAATGAACGATAACAGAGTGTGATTCGATTCGGCGCTTAACCAAAATGGAACAAAGGAGAGTTTAGACAACCAGCAATCGCAAACGGCTTAACCAAAAGAGGAGAACAACAACAAAAGAACCCACACGCATTCGGCCAAGAGAGAAAGATTTAACACGGCAAGAAGAGAAAAGAAAACCCAACGGAATAGAGAACTCACCAAGTCGGCTGCTGACCAGATAAGAGAATGATAGAGTAAAAGTATTCGGCAATTAGCAAAAGAAGAAGGTAAAAGATTCAAAGAAGGAGAAGAAGGGTAATAGTGGTTTCAGCAAGGTGAATAGAACAAAAGAACGAAATGGAGAAAAAAAGCTAGTGGTTAATGTTGATATTTGGCTATGGAGAAAAAGGGTGCAAGAAAAGGTATAGAACAAAAGAAGAAGAGAGTAGAATGAGCAAGAAACAGAAGTAGTAAGGAGAGATTCGGCTAGAGGGCAAAGGGAAGTGGAAAGAAAAGAAGAGGGAAAAAGGGTGGTCACACAACTTTTGGCTAGTGTCAAAGGAGCAAAATGAGATGAACAGAGGAAGCTGACAATTTCGGCACTGAGAGGAGTAGGGGAACCCGAATAAGAGAAAAGAAGAATTCAAGGAGACTAGCAAAATCGGCACTCACTTCGCTTAATGACTGAATATCCTCCAATGAAAAGAAACAAATGCCTAAGGCCTAAGGAATTTCGGCACACCACCTATGCTAGCACTAAACCGAACTCTCCCCCCTTTAAGCTTCCCACAATCGGCCAACACCTCCACCATGGCCACATTCCTTGATTTCCTCCTACTTTCACTCTCCAACATCCATTTGAATTGGTTTGACCAATTCAAACCCCACTAACTCCTCATGTCCACTCATTTTGAACACCTTGACCTATTCAACCAACAACCTTGAAGAGTCCCTGCCGAATCCACCTTCTCCCCATCCAGGTGCCAAAAATAAAGCTTGATAATGAGGCTTATGGGATTCGAACTCCTCCCCCTAAAGCTGCTCCCTTGTGACGCCACTTCCTTGCTCCTTAAGTGGCGTCACTTACCACTTTACCACACACTAGCTTGTGTCAACAAACAAAAGAAAATAATCTTAAGACCCGCTTCAATTAGCTCTCCCCCCTGAAGTGCCTAAAAACAAAAATTTTTACCAAGGCTCTAGGTTGACCCCGAGCCTTCACGAGACCCCCAAACACACAAAATTAACAAGCAGAACAAGCCAAAAAAACATAAAACATTAAATACAGTACCCTAATTCCAGGATGTTACAGTTCTACCCCCTTAAAGAAATTTCGGCCTCGAAATTTACCTGGTCAAAAGAGGTGAGGGTACTGCTGTCGCATCACATCCTCTGGCTCCCACGTGGCTTCTTCTGAACCGTGATTCCGCCACAACACTTTAACCAATGGAACTGTCTTCCTTTTTAATACCTTAACATCTCAGTCCAAGATCTGAACTGGTTCCTCTTCAAAAGATAGATCAGGTCTCACTTCAATTTCCTCCACTGGCACTACGTCAGATGGATCCGAGCGATAATGCCTTAACATCGAGACATGGAATACATCATCTATCTGCCTCAATTCTGGAGGTAACTCGAGCTGATAAGCTATTGGTCCTACACGTTTCAATACCCGATAAGGCCCGATGAACCTAGGGCTCAACTTGCCCTTCTGTCCAAATCTTAGAACCTTCTTCCATGGTGAAACTTTCAGAAAAACCCGATCACCCACTGTAAATTCTATTTCCTTACGCTTCAGATCCGCATAAGATTTCTGCCTGTCGGAAGCTTCCTTCAACCGAGTCTGATTCAACTTAACCTTCTCCTCTGTTTCCGAAACCAATTCCGGACCCAACAACTGTCGCTCACTCAACTCTGTCCAGCAGGTAGGAGTGCGACACTTACAGCCATACAACGCTTCATAAGGTGCCATATTAATACTGGATTGATAGCTGTTGTTGTAAGTGAATTCTGCCAACGGTAGAAAACCTTCCCAACTACCCCCGAAATCGATAACACAGCCTCTTAACATGTCTTCCAAGATCTAAATTACCCTCTCAGATTGACCATCAGTCTGTGGATGAAACGCTGTGCTGAAATCCAGTCTTGTACCCAATGCTTGATGCAACGCCTTCCAGAACCACGATGTAAACCTTGGGTCCCTGTCTGATATGATAGACACTGGTACCCCATGCAACCTCACAATCTCCGCTACATACAGCTTGGCTAACTTCTATAGGGAGTAGTCAACACGAACCGGTATGAAGTGAGCGGACTTCGTCAACCGATCGACAACTACCCACACTGAATCTTTCTTAGTAGGCGTAACAGGTAGCCCACTAACAAAGTCCATCATTATCCTCTCCCACTTCCAAAGTGGAATCTTCACTGGCTGTAGCAACCCCGAAGGCAACTGATGTTCCGCCTTCACCTGCTGACACGTCAAGCACTTACTTACAAACTTCCTGCTTCAGACCTGGCCACCAAAACTATTCACGCAAATTCCGATACATCTTACTCCCACTAGGATGCATAGTGTATGGGCTACTATGCGCTTCCTGCAGAATCTTCTGCCTTAACTCGGAATCCTTTAGCATACAAGCCAACAGAAAAGAAAACCCAACAGAAAAGAGAACTCACCAAGTCGGCTGCTGACCAGAAAAGAGAATGATAGAGCAAAAGTATTCGGCACTTGGCAAAAGAAGAGGATAAAAAAGGAGAAGAAGGGTAATAGTGGTTTCGGCTAGGTGAATAGAATAAAAGAACGAAATGGAGAAGAAAAGCTAGTGGTTAATGTTGAGATTCGGCTATGGAAAAAAAGGGTGCAAGAAAAGGTATAGAACAAAAGAAGAAGAGAGTAGAATGAGCAAGAAACAGAAGTTGTGAGGAGAGATTCGGCTAGAGGGCAAAGGGAAGTGAAAAGAAAAGAAGAGGGAAAAAGGGTGGTCACACAACTTTCGGCTAGTGTCAAAGGAGCAAAATGAGATGAACAGAGGAAGCTGACAATTTCGGCATTGAGAGGAGTAGGGGAACCCGAATAAGAGAAAAGAAGAATTCAAGGAGACTAGCAAAATCGGCACTCACTTCCCTTAATGACCGAATATCCTCCAATGAAAAGAAACAAATACCTAAGGCCTAAGGAATTTCGGCACACCACCTATGCTAGCACTAAACGGAATTCTCCCCCCTTCAAGCTTTCCACAACCGGCCAACACCTCCACCATGGCCACATTCCTTGATTTCCTCTTACTTCCACTCTCCAACATCCATTTGAATTGGTTTGACCAATTCAAACCCCACTAACTCCTCATGTCCACTCATTTTAAACACCTTGACCCATTCAACCAACAACCTTGAAGAGTCCCTGCTGAATACACCTTCTCCCCCATCCAGATGCCAAAAATAAAGCTTCATAATAAGGCTTATGGGATTCGAACTCCTCCCCTAAAGCTGCTCCCTTGTGACGCCACTTCCTTTCTCCTTAAGTGGTGTCACTTACCACTTTACCACACACCATCTTGTGTCAACAAACACAAGAAAATAATCTTAAGACCCGCTTCAATCAGCTCTCCCCCCTGAAGTGCCTAAAAGCAAAAATTTTTACCAAGGCTCTAGCTTGACCTCGAGCCTTCCCAGGACCCCCAAACACACCAAATTAACAAGAAGAACAAGGCAAACATACAGAAAACATAAAATGCAGTACCCCTAATTCCAGGATGTTACAGTCCCGAACTTCCATCTCCAAAATAGCTAAACTTCTGGAGGATGACTCATCCATAGCCTTTTGAATGGTCCCATGGGATTTCAAAAGCTTTCTTTTGCGAGTGCCTAAAATACCATAGACGAACCTGTTCCAATCTTTAACGTGAGAAGTAAATTCAGATAACGAGTCAGCCATATTACCTGAATAGCTCCATTTGTTTGAGACCAAATCCTTAAAATTTGTGTGCTTCGTCCATCCTGCTAGGAACCGAAATGGTCTCCCTCTTGGAACTCTAAACTCAGGATTAGTCTTAAGAAGAATAGGCCTGTGATCTGATTTAATGCGAGGAAGATGATAAACGAGTGAGTGTGGATAGTCTGAAACCCAAGCATCATTAGCTAGGACTCGATCCAAGCGCTCGGCCGCATTTCCCCTTTGCTAGGTGAAAGACGGTCCTATATATCCCAGATCCTACAAATTACAAACATCAACAAAATTACCAAAAAACTTACATCTTTTGCCTGCTGTGCAATCACTTTTTTTGTCCTTGGGGGAAAGAATGGCATTAAAATCTCCCAAGATCAACCATGGCAAGAGGTTCTGAGGAAACACAGTCATAAGATCAGTCCAAAGGGATTTCCTTTTAGTTCTGTCAGGACTACCATAAACATCAAATATAAAAAAAAACCATTAATAAGGTTATTACCCTTAAAATGAAGGAGCATAAATTGGGGATGGTTATGAATAATACTAATGGAGATATAATTCTTCCATCCAACCCATATTCCTCCTGAAAAACCAATAGACTCAATGTGATGGGACCGGTCAAAACCCAATTTATCAATAATATAATTAGCTTTTTTACCACTAATTCTCGGCTCCAGCAGACATACAATATCCGGATTATACTCAAGATTATACTCATGAAAAGCTCTAAGAAATTTGCTACTCGCACACCCTTGACAGTTCCAAGACAAAATAGATAAATTAGAGTTCATAATAAAAATAAAGACAAAACCATAAACCAATATACTAAACCATAAAAATAAATATACTACAAAGCAAATTAAATGCTTTTACCACTGTTCGGGCCAGGAGCGACTGACTCCACTTTTTTAATCGTGGTTACAGGCTGAGCCAGTCTAGCCATAGAATCACTCTAGTGAATTTTTGAAGGATTTTTAATTTTGAAATTATTCCCTTTCCTGTGCGTGATTTTATTAATTTTCTTAATGGCCCGAATACCTCCTTCCTTACCCCCCATTAATTTTCCTGCAGTCCGATTCTTGTTGCTATCCTCATTCGGTCCTTTTCCTTTGAGAGAAACAGTCATATGTTGGTTACTGTCTAAGCCACCAAGAGAGTCAACCACCTGCATTCCAACCATATTCGGCTTTGAAGAGTCTGACTTGGATAGCTTAGAAATTCCTTGAACAGCACCAATTTCCTGGCTCACAAAAATAGGGTTAAAGTGGGAAGTATTAATAAAATTAGCATGCGCTAATGAAGAATCCACGTCTAAATTGGTAGATAAATCAGAAGCAGAGAAGTTTGAAATGGGGCTTCCTGTTTTGCTAATGGATAGGCCTGCTTTAGGGATAAAATGGCCCAAATCTTTGCTGGTCTGGACTGCATTGCTTCGTGGTGGATCATCCGGCTTCTTATTTCCTGGTGGGCCTGCTATTGGCCGAAAATTAACGCCCTCATTCAATGGTTGTTCTGCTGGAACATTTATTAGGCCCGAATTTTGACTTGTCAACTGTCCAATTTCTGACGTAGTAGCTCCCAGCTGTAAACTTTTATTCTACCCTGTGCTAGCCAGCTGTAATTGATTGTAAGCTCATGCATTAACTCCAGCTTTTAAGACTACCTGGAAATCTGCTATATGCTCCTCTCCTTCATTGATCATCACATTTATGTTATTCTTTTTATTCCCCAAATTGGCTAAAGCATCAAATCTGGACCCGGAATTTCCTTTCTCTTTGTTATCCATTTTGGAAAGATAATTACTTCGGGATTTATTCCGTGATTTCCGTTCGACTACCATCCATGGCCCGTACGATCCGCTTTCTTCTCCTTGCGCCACTTCCGTCGGAGTGTCCTTCGCCTGTTCATTCTCCGGTATGTATTCCATTTGTAGCGATGAACAAATTTCCTTTGTATGTCCATATTTTCCACAGGTGAAACAGATGGTTGGCAATGCCTCATACTCCACTCATTGTTTCATGCCATTCACGAGCACTTGGCTAGTCAACGGCTTATCCAGATTAATGTACAAGGCCATTCTAGCGAATCATCCTCTAATTCGGCTATCGGTATTGAGGGCTAGCCGAACGACTCTCCCAATTATTCCCTCTATTTCGTTAAGAATTTTCTTCTTGTATAGGAATCCTGGAAGGCCTGGTAATCTTATCCAAGCCAAAACAATTTTCGGGTAAGGTTGTGAAGGCCTGAAATCTTTTGTCCAAGGCTGAACTATCAAGTATTGGCCGTAAATCAACCACGGTCCCTGTGTTAAAGCTTTAGTATAATCTTCAGGTGATTGGAACTTGGCCAGATAGTATCCATTCTCGATGTCCATTAGGTGGAGAGGCTTGGAGGGATTCCAAAGTTTGTTGATTCGATTAGACAGAGTCCCTTACCTAATGCTCTTTCCAAGTAGTTTGAGAACAACCATTAATTCTATTTCTTTGAAAAGAATTTGTTGGATTCTCTCCAAAAAATCAATGGCAGGAATACCATTAGCAACAGATTTGTGGATGTCTCCTTCCAAAAGTCCAATTTCTTCATCGTTACTAGATCTGTAAAAACCTAGCGTTTCCTCATCAGATGTTCCCGACGTACTCCCCAGAAGTTTATCCTTCCAGGAAATTTTTGGACTTGATTCAGAATCGGTCAGCATATCCATGTCTTCACCATTTGTACCTTCTTTGAAGCGTACTTTCTTAGTGTTTCGATCTGCCACTAATCGAGATCCACCCCCATCATCGTCTTCTAGAAGAGGAAAATTGGCATCAGTTTCCAGAGAATTTTCTTTCTTTTTTTTTTTTTTGTTTTTGACATGTTTAATTATTAAATAAAGGATCCAGGTATTTCTTTCATAAAAAATTATGCTTTCAGAATGTATTAAATGAATAATTGATTGGACAGGTTGCTTCGATGACCATTATGATGTTTGGGATTCGACTAAGTTTTCGGGGTAAGTTTAGAATGCTACAATCATTTTTCCATCCTTCAAATATGCTTTCTATTTTTACTTTACTCTTTCTATTAAAACTTAAAGAAACAAAGTGATTTTGAATTGTTACTTTCTAAATTCTTATAATTCATGTTTTAAACTTTTGATTTGTACTCAAGATTTTTGCTAAACTCTTCAAAACATTTTTCCTGCCCATTCTAGTTCTTTTATTTTTAAGTTTTTTTTTATTAATCACTTTTAGGTATTATTTTAACTTTTTTTTCCTTAGGCTTTCTTAATTTCCAAGTACGTTCAAAATTTTCGTTCAAGAAACCGTTTGAATAAGCAATAAACAATTCAAATCTTTAATTTGATTTATTAGATTCAAGATTCCACATCATTTATAGCATGTTTGGTTGGCTGTAATGCTAAACCATTATAGCCGAATTCAGTGGCCCATCCCTATTCCATTGTGGTAAAATCACCTTTTACCATTCGGCACTTAGACCACAGAATAGCCATTCAATGTGTGTGAGTTTCAACTTTACCCTTCTCCCTCTTTTTCATTCTCTCGTCTGAATCCATTCTTTTCTTCATTCTTCTTCCCATTTCCTTCTTTGAAGCATCTTCTTTTTTTCATTCTCTAAAGCATCTTCTTTTTTTCATTCTTCTTCCCATTTCCTTCCAACCTTCTCCTTCTTCTTCCCATTTTTCCCTTTGCTCTCATCTCGCTTCATGTGACGGTTAAAGCAGTTCCTTTCTTTCAGCTACCCACGCTTTCAAGCTTCCAACTTTCCCAGAAGCTCCAAGGCTGAAACCGAGGAGAAGACGCTACAGTACCCTTTCCAAGGTATAAAGCTCTTGGTATTAATTTCATCATTTTATTTCAAGCTTTATGTCCTTAGTTCTGATATGGGTTACTTTTATTCGACTCGTTCATGCTCAAAATTTGGTCCTTTTTGATAAAATTAGTCAATGCTTTTGATTAGTTTGATAGTGGGTACCATACCATATGTTTCTTTCATGTGAAACACTACTTTACAGTAATATGATGCTTTTCGATTAGATTGTTGTTGTGATACAAGAGCTGGATAAAAGATTATTTGTACTAAGAACTATAGGTTTTTTTTTATTAAGTGAGATGGGTTGTTCACTGAAGCTGCACAAACAGATATAGTGGGGTTTATAACTGAAGCTGCACAAATAGATTATTTTATAAGTGAAGTTTAGAAGCTTTTATTACTCCATTAATTTTCCATACAAAATTTGAAAACTTATATGGTTATTAAAATAAATAAAATATTAAAAGTCTTTAGAACAATTTTCCATTTCTTCAGTCTCGGCTACTTTGATCTGCGGCAGTTCTTTCTTTCTTTCAGTTTTTTGTTGGGTATTGCTTGCATAAATCGCTGGCAATAGTTTTTTTCAATTGCTCGAAACACCCAAACGAGAAAAAAGTAGAATTAAGAAAAAAATAGATCGGGTTAAACAGATGTGAGCAATGTCGAGACCTTGGCTTCTCGTTTTTCTAGTGTTCATAATAGTATTCACTTCTCAGTTCGAATGGAAGCAGCAATTCGGTGAAGAAATTGAACCAACCTCCACCGTTTCTGTCAAAGACCAATACGTTTCGAAACGCCAAGAATCAGTCAAAGAAAAGGTTTTGCCTATCCCTTTTCTTAGTGCAATTTTATCTTCTTTTTTTCTATCCTGAAACATTAATTATATCTTCAATTGTTGTTAATTTATATTGTTATTCATTTATCCCAATATTTGTTACCTTCCAAATGGTATAATGATTAAAAAGTGATGTGAATTATGGTTCCATTTCTTTTAGTCTTTTAATTCTACTAAGTAATTGATTGAAACAATGTTTTTTCATTTTGCCAATATGGCTTTTTCATCTTTCCTAACAAGGAAACTAGACCATAGTTTACTCCTAAAAATTGTTTAAAAAGCTTGAAATGGGTTTCGTTATAGTGTTAATTCTGATAGTGTTATTTTTCCTACTTGTTGCTAGTTCATTCTCTAGTTGATTGCTAGTTCATTAATCTGGTTAGAATTATAGAGATCTGAGTCTCTGTGGATGGGATAAACTACTCTAGAGATATACCCGAAGAAAGAAATAGAAGATTAATTATTGCTATGAATAGTCAAACCAACTGGTTTTTGTAATTTGTTATTAGTCATCAGTCTCTGGATTCTTTTTCCCTGTACTTCTGCTAGAGAGTTGAAAAAGAAGTCATTGGAGACATCACAGACTTGTTGTGTAGGAGAGTAACCATCCCTTTGTTACCTTTTAATACTTGCTTTCCCATTCTTTGAAATTACTTATAAAACAACCTTGTTTCTTTAACCTAGAAATAGCTTGCCACTTTCCATTGCCTGCAAGCACAGCAAATTGATATTCTTAAGGAGGTGTTTTGTTGCCAATTAATTAAATAAGGATACTTTGTTTATTCAGGTGTCTTTTCACTGAAGGGTAACTTCAGAAAAGACCCATTCTAGAGACCTGGGCTTCTGTTTCAATTTGCTCTGCGAAGAACAAAAGAACAACTGAACAACTAATACATTTTGCTAAATTCGGGTTTTACATTGCAAGTAATCCTCAACTTATTGGATTATTTCCTGTAGTTTATTAACTGCAGTTTATTTGAGAAAAAAATATTTTTCAAAAACAATATATTTATCTTATGTATGGTAGATTGTTTATCAATATCTGTTGTAGTATGATTTTAAATTATGTTGGAAAATAAAATTTTATTAATTTTAAGAGTATTTAAGAATAATTAATCATATTGTTAATGTATTCCATCAATAGTTAGTATAATAATTATTTTATACCTCAAAATTTACACATTCACGATTTAACAAATTTAGCCCGCAGCATTTGTGTAAATATGTAAACGATAAAGCTAGATTTGTTGACTTTTTAGAGGATTAAATTGTTTCGATTTTTTTAAAGGGATCAACTTGCTCAATATAAAAATAGAGAGGGACTAGAGAAGTTTTTTACCAATTATTTTTAAATATAGATGAATTGATTTATTTTACTTTTTAAAAAAAAGATTATTGAACTTATTTATTTGAATATAATGTCTATCTCTATTTATAATTCACTCAAAATTTTAAATCCGAGTAAAAATGTGCATGTTCTTAATACCAACTAAATTGAAGTTTAGTATATCATTATACTGGAAAGATTTTCTTTTCTTTATTGAATTATAGGTATAAATGGTAAGATTTTCTTTTCTTTATTGAATTATAGGTATAAATGGTAAGGAAATGGTTGCACTAAAACTATATATATATGGTAATGGAGTGCATTAAATATAAAATAAATAACAAAAATGAGCATCATTGCATGTGTATCAAGTATGCTTATTAAGTGGTGTTTAGGCAAATCATATTCAACAATTGGGTACCAAAGCTTTAAAGTAAACACCTCCATTATCATTATTCATTAATTAATGATTCCTCTATTTTCTTCTCTGTAACAATAGTTGGATACGGATTGATTCCTTTTTTTAAATCATTTTAAAACCTAATAAAAATACAATTGGGTTTATTTACTTATTTCATTTCCCCTTTTTGATTCTATTAAAACATTTAATATTAACTCAAGTATGTCATTAGGTATTGATTTAAGCTCTCGTTTTGATTCTATTAAAACATTTAATATTAACTTAAGTATGTCATTAGGTATTGATTTAAGCTCTCGTGTAAATAAAAATGATGTATGCTAATAAATGAAATGTTTCCTTTTGCCTGTCTTTTTGTAATACTAATAAACTACAAATAGTGTCTGCAAATCTCTTTTGTCACAATTATTTTTACCTCATTGTAATAAGTTATTGTAAGCATCTTTGACAGGTTGTAATTTCTATTTTGTGCTTTGTAAATATTCTTAATATGTATGGTACATTTTTCTTTGACAGGTTGTTAGTGATTCTTCTTCTTATTTGGCTTGTTTGATTGCTTCCTCCACCCAGGGTTGAGCATCTTGTATTCACTGAATCACTGTAAGTTATTTGGAAATTAAATTCTTTGATTTTGTTTTACCGTTATTGAAATTAGTATTGGAGAAATGTGACCCTTTTACTACGATTTGAAGATATGTAACACTGTAATATCTTGTAGTAATGGCTCGTTTGCATTTAATTGTACAAAGTGAGGCGTAAAAGAATTGGTCTTGCTATTATAATATGGTTGCAAATGTGTACAGTTGCGAGTTGGTTTTTAGTTGCATTAGGTGCCATCCATAGCCTACATACTTATAGACCAAGGATTAGATCCTATATTTTAGATTTTTATGCAAAACGAGATTATGTGAAAAGACTTGTATATGCTAGTGACGAGACATGTATTGAACAAGTTAGGATGAATAGAATTACCTTTTTTAAACTATGTGAGTGTTACCAACTTTAGAGGGATTGAAGTCGTCAAGGAACATGCTTGTTGATGAGCAAGTGGCAATGTTTTTACATATCATTTCTTATCACCTTAAAAATAGAGTTTTCAAGCATCACTTTAATAGGTCTGGGGAAACCGTTAGCAGATCATTTCAGAATGTTTTAAATGCTATCATACACTTACAAGATGTGTTATTTAAAAAGGCAGAGCCAATTACAGCTAATTCTACAAAACCAAGGTGGAAATGGTTCAAGGTATTGGAGTGGGTTCTATATATAGCTCGTACATAATTTAGTCCATTTAGATTTAAATATAGTATCTTAACTCGAGGTTTTATACATGTGATGTAGAATTGCTTAGGTGCTTTAGATGGAACCCACATCAAGATTAGGCTTCCAACAGTTGATAAATCTAGATATTAAACGCGAAAAGGTGACATAGCAACAAATATGTTAGGTGTTTGTACACCTGATATGCATTTTGTTTATGTTCTTCCTGGTTGGGAAGGTTCTGTTGCTGATGGACGAGTTCTTCAAGATGCCATTAGTAGGAGACATGGACTAAAAGTTCCTTATGGTAAAGTGTAAAATTAGAGGAATTTGAATTAATTTTTAATATCATACTTTTTTGGGAAATTGACTATGACAAATAGTTTCTTTTTATAGGTTGTTATTATCTAGTTGATGTTGGATACACAAATTGTGAGGGATTTCTTGCGCCTTTTAAAGGACAAAGATATCATTTGAATGAGTGGCGTCAGGGTTACCAGCCAAGTACTCCGGAAGAATTTTTCAATATGAAACATGCTTCAGCGTGTAATGTTATTGAAAGATGTTTTGGGTTATTAAAACTTAGATAGGGAATACTTAGGAGTCCATCATTATATCCTGTGAGGGTGCACAATAGAATCATTATTGCATGTTGTTTGCTCCATAATTTTATTTGAACCTATATGAGTCTTGATCCTATTGAAGCGGAGTTGGAAAAAGGATTACCTAGTAATGTGATAGATGATGATGAACCGAATATCGTAAATATTCATCCATCGGATGCATGGGCTACTTGGAGGATGGAACTAGCCAACCAAATGTTTGATGAATGGAAAACATCTAGAAATTAGTTAGGTTTAGGGTAAAAATAGTAAACGTTAAGTTGTTTATGTTATTTCATGTATCTAGTTTATGAAACTTTGGTGGTGTTTGAATTATTTTTTTGTATTGTACTAGACTTGTTGAATGATAATTTATTTTCTTTTGATTCATCATGTGTTATAATTTTATAAAGTGTTGACCTTTTGATGCATAGTATTGAACTTAATTTTAATTTGCACTTTTTTTCTTAAGATAATTATGTCAGGTTTTTTACAATCAAGTGCTTCTTCCCAAAATTCTCGAGGAACCAAAAGAAAATGGGTTCCAGAAGAAGATGCTGCGTTGGTTGCTTGTATGGTAGACTTGCACAATGTTAGAACCTTTAATGCAGATACGGGATTCAAAATCGGTTATTTAAATGAGTTGGAAAAAAATGTTAGAAAAAAGTTTTACCCCATGTCATGTTGAAGGCTAAACCTAATCTTGAATCGAGGATTAGGACATTGAAAAGGGATTAGCCAATCGTTTATGACATGCTTAGTGAAAAAAACAATAGCGGCTTTGGTTGAGATGAGCATAGGCAGCTTGTTGTTGCTAAAGATGCGGTGTGGAACTCATATATAAAAGTAAGAATTATTTCAAGTCTTTATTATCTTATTTTGACCAAACTTATATCTAATATAAATTCCTTATTTTTTTATAGAGTCATAAAGAAGCCGCTCAATTCAAACATCGGAGTTTCCCTTATTATGACCAACTTACTGCCATTTACGCAAAAGATCGAGCCAATGGGAAAGATGCTCAAACAGCCGCTGATATTATTGAAGAAATAGATGTTGAGGATGTGGCTACTACAAATACTTATGAAGAAAGAAGCGATTTCCATGGTGATGTTTCTTTGGATAATATGGATCTTTCAGCTACACAACCGCAACCAGGTAGAAACCAAGGTGATTCCACATTTTCAAAGAAGAAAAAAAAATTCTAATGCAAGTGATTCTTCTACTTTATTTAATGATGCTGCCACTTTATTGGCGGAAAATATATGGACCGTTGGCCTTGAAATCAGTAAGAGTATTGCCTCCGAAGTGCTAATTCAACAAAAGTCAGAAATGACCATTCAAGAAAGTGCTCTGAAATTATATCTAACATTATGTGAAGTAGAAGGTTTAACTGAAGATGAGCGCTTTCAAGCATTGAGCAAAATTCCAGATCATCCAACGCAAATGCTCATTTTCTTTAGTTTACCTTCTGCTGTGCGATTGGAATGAGTTAGAAGATTTCTTGCTGACCATTAAAAATCATGGTTGTGTTGATGATATTTTGGTAACTTTTTGTGTTTGTAATATTTGGATGGTATAATGACATGATAGAATGTCATTACAATGTAAATTTTGGTTAATATATGAATATTATGCTTGGATGTGAAATATAATTCTCAAGTTATTTATTACTTCTAATATTTTGTTTTTTATTGTAGAATAATTAAATTATTTGTTTCACTAATGATATTTTAGCACATTAAATATGTATTGCAGTTTAAAAATAATAAAGTAGATTATATATTTTTTTATAGTATATATTTTGATTCTTTTAAATTCATATAATAATAATTATATTAAAAATGCTATTAATTTATTTTTATTAAATTATATATAATAATTATTATGTTAAAATATGGTTAAATTATTTATATTTTTATTAAATTATTTTCAATAATAATCTTATTAAAATTTAATAACAATAATAATCATTTACCTAAAAAAAATTCTGCTAAAGGTATTCTGGTCTTTATGCTATTACAGCATCATTCGATTCAACTAAACACACGAATACTATTACTATTCCATTCCATTCCATTCAACCAGACAGTTGAATTACTGATTACAGCTCTATTCTATTACAACTCTATTTAATTACAGCCCTATTCCAAATCATACCTTTAGTATTAGAGCATCATTTATTAGGCCTAGGCTTCTAAGTGTTCGAAGTTGAATTTTTCTTCCGTTTGTAGAATTTTTGGCGCCTAAAGTGAAAAGTAGGCGGAAACCTGCAAAACCAACCCTTTTTTTTTTTACCGAATTTGCGGGTTATTTCTTCTTACCATGCGATCTTATTCCGCTTATTACTTGAAATTTGTTGTTTTCATTCATTAAACACACACAAAGAAATGTTTTCTGTTTAAAAAAAAACATAACAGTTACGCGCAGTGCTTGCTCTGCTCTAATAGTATGAATTCTTTTATCCCATTCGCATTAATTCACTCATTTGGTAGCTGTTCTGGCCATCAAATTTCAATAGCCGCTACTGGCAAGAACGCTGTATTAGATATAACCAATTCCAACCTTCTATGAGACCGTTGAAAGAATCCTTGCACTGTTTGTTTGGAATGGAAAGGAACAAGAAAAGCACTGCATAAAAGCAAGGGTAATGACACTTCTGTTAATTAGAAAATTACAACTATGCTTTTTATGCTTTACGGTAAAAAATGGCAGGAAATTGCATGGCGCGTATGTAGTGAATAGTGGAGCACTGAGAATGCATGCACATCCCAACAGGGGACAAACTATAAATGCAAAACACCATTAAGATAGGGGCTAAGTTTCAAAATTGTCTAAACATCTAACTTAGCACATACCAGCCTAGACACAAGCACGATAATAAAACGAGTAAACTGTTTCAGGCACTAGATTTTGAATCATCACAACTGGTACAAAGTGGTCACACAAGCAGAAGTGCCAATATCATATGTTAAACTTCTAAAACAGAAGCAACAAAATATCTACAGAGTTAAAAGTCACTACTTAACCCTACTTCCAAGGAATAAAACACATAAATATCAATTGAAAAGGTTAGCATTTTTCAGAGGTGCTGAAACTAGATAAAGAAAGGGGACAAATGACAAAAGATGTAATAGCCTGGATAACTGTAAAAATAATAGCACAAAAAGACATAACCATCCCTATTTCTTTTAGCTCTTCTGAAACTTTTCCACATATGCCTGCAACAGAATAAAAATTTGTAAGCTCAGCATGTTATGCATAAAATGGGACAGACTTAAGATGAAATAATCAAATTATGAAAAGCATTTCTACCAACTTCAACCATGGACATTGGAAATCTTTCAATGAGTTTATACTTATCTGACAATAAGCACATGATGGCTAAAATGAAAGATGGAAACAAAATGAAGGTCCCTGGCTATTAGCGAGTCATTGGGTGATAACTAATCACACAAAACAGACACATGATGGCTAAAATGAAAGATGGAAACAAAATGCTGCGCAAAAGGGAAAAGACAACAATGGAAAGGCCTTATGCTCTTCCCCCCACCCCCCCCCCCCTAAAAAAAAAACTCTAAACCCTTCAATTTAAAAGAAAGCTGCACTCACCTGTACAAGTTTGCTAAGCTTTGGTTTTGAAAATGACAGATATTGATCAATTTTTTCAGGTGTTTGCGGAATATTAGTCCCTTGAACTGTAGCAATCACTTTGTCAACAACCTTCTTCACAATGTTTTTGTAAGCCTCTTTGCCAATTTGACCTTCCTTCCATGTCGGTTTGAGGAGATCCTTGACAAACTCAACGAGTGCAAATTTAAATGCACGAATTCCCTTACTATCCTTGTTCTTCTTGGCCTCATCAGTCTTGTCATCAGCATCTCCACTCTCTGATGGGCCATTCTCCCCTTCAGCTTTCTTGGTTTCCTCAACTCCTCCATTTTTCTTCTTTGCCTCGGAACTTGCAACAGGCTCCAGCTGATTTGGCTTATGGCTATCAAAATCAGGCTCTCTTCTGGAACTGAGATCATTATGATAATCATCATCATTATTACTACACAAAAGAGATGAAGGTAACAACTTATTAGCCGATAGTTCAGGTTGGCCATCAGTATTTTTCTCTGCAACAGGCTGTATTGAAGACCCCAAAGGCTTTGTATCTGTGCCCTGCTTCTTGGCAGGCTCAATACTGTCAGATATAGGGTCATATTGTTTTGGGAAAGTAATGTCTTGATCTGGCTGTAGATTTGGCATGGAATCTGACTCAATATGACCTCCAGAGTTTGCAATAGACGTCACCTGCATTCCATTATGGGCATTAAGAGCAGCATGAAGTAATGGAAGTTGCTGCCCCTTTCCAAACAACTGAGCTAGAGAGGCTGAAAGATTGGTAAGTTGGGTGAGCTGCTCATTGCTTACCATAGTCTGAGTTGACTTAGATCCAGAATTACCATGTAATACATTTGCATCCCCAATATTTAGTTCATTGCTTCTTTTCTCCTCTTGAAACAGCAGGCCGTTTTGGGCATCTTCCATAGTCACTTCATTAGAAGGGATTGTCACTTGACTTTGTCCAACTGCATTTAAGTTTGAACAAGGTAAAGTACTAGGACTTGGCCCAGGCTGGTCAAAGCTTGGCAATGGCGTGTTGTTGATAGAAAAATTTAGAACAATGTGTGAATTGGAAGTTGTGTTAAGAGCATTGCTGACACATGGCAGTGCTACACCACTGCTGCACCTCATCAGGTGGTCCTGGTGAACGTTAGATTTCTCAGTTAACATTGGCTGCAAAGCTGCAAGCCCATCATGTACCTGACCTGAGGCCTCTTCAATTATATTCCTTTCTTGAGAATGTAAAAGTGTTTCGACAAGAGCTGGTTTTGAACCATGAGTGAGTTCCTTTTTAACAGAAGACTGTATCTTGTAATTCCACTCAGGGGACATTTCCATATCACCAAGCGACTCTTCAGCACCTTTTGGTTCAGATACGCCAATATTAACACCAGAATTTTCTATCTTCCTCGGAGTTTGTTCATCCTTGTCAATATCAACTGTTTTATACTGCACATCAGCCTCAATGTTCTTTCCACTGACATCATAGTTGTGCTGCCATCTCTCATCCATGGACCAGTTAGAGAATCTTGGTTCAGAGGCACCCTTTTTTCCAATTGTGTCCTTGCTGAACTTTGTAGCCCCTAAGTAGGCACCTGTATCACTCCATTTTGAACCAGTCCATGAGTTGCTCACATCATTTGAAGTCTCAGCATCACTCCATTTTGAACCAGTCCATGAGTTGTTTGCATCATTTGAAGCATCAAGATCACTCCATTTTGGACCAGTCCAGGATATCTCAGCTTCATTTATCACATTAGCATCACTTCTTTCAGGAGCATTCCAAGATTTATTCACATTGAATGAAGCATCTGTATCTCTCAATGTTGGACCATCCTGCAATCTATCCACATTAATGGAACTTGGACACCATACACCCCTATCACCACGTGACCTTCTATCGGGACTTGCACGTGCCTGACCATGATGAGAAAACCTACAATATTTTCCATTATGACAATTTCCAGAAGCAAAGAATTTGCAAGGAATATCACTGCTTCGACGAGCTTCACGCTCACCATCACAATCTGGAGTTCTAATTCTGTTCCGCTTGGTGTTTTCCCTTTCACTACTTATCTCATTCGTTGTTCTTCTACTGAAGCCATCAGTAGCACCATCATGAGCAAACCTACATGATGCACCCCTGCGGCAGTTACCTTTCAGATAATCAGTGCAGCAATCAGTAGATCTTCCACTCTTAACAAGGTAATCTTTACAATCATCGTGAGTGATATATTTTGAAACACCAGCTCTCTTTTGTCTATTATCCCAACCATCCTCTCGACTTTGAATATCTTGGTGAAGAAAGTGACACTGACTTCCTCTCCTGCATCTACCAGCCATAAAATCTTTACATAATTGAGTTGACACTCCAGATCTGTTTCTGGTTCTCTCATGTAATCCTGATTGCCACCGAACGCTACGAACTGGACTCCGGCTCCTGCTTCTACTTCGACTTCTGCTCCAGCTCCTACTCCTGCTTCTGAGGATAAAACTAAGATTAGGAGACAAATTAAAAATCAATATTATTCGATAGAAAGATGAGACGCAAGCAGAAAGATGAAGAAAACAGAATCCTTTATCCAAGCTACTTAAAGAGTGTCCTAAACCATTGTGTTCAAAGAATTACGGTGAGATGCAACCTCAGTAACAAAAAAGATTTTAAGATAACCAACAAGGGGGGAAATGACAAACTGGGAAAAAATAATATATTTTGTGTAGAGAAACATTTTCAACATAAAATGAAAATGCTAAAGAGAAATAATAAGTACGTGATTTTAATTTTCATACGGAACATTGAAGAATTATTACATACTGATCTCATGGAGTCAGATTTTACGAATGCTATACTAACAACCAGGACACCATCAAAAGAAGATAATAACCAAGGATAAACAGAGTAGACAATCCAACCTGTGAGACCCATTCCAATCACCTTTAGGAGAACTGTGGCGTTTTTTAAGCCTCCAATCATCAAGACCAGGTGACATTTTCATGCTGTAAGTCTCATCCCCATCCCATGGAGTTGTAGTTTTCCAATTTTTAACAAAGTCACTGTTATCATCCTTTTCGCCAACTCTGCTTCCATGTAAAGATTCCCTTGAAGGCATTCCATGATTAGATTTCATCATGTCACTGACTCCGACAACAGACCACTTGTCTTTCCTACCAACCTCTGCAGAGAAATATCCATGTTCTGATTCTCTATCATGAAAAGGCGCACTGCCTTTCGCAGACCAAGCTTTATCTCGTACATTTTCAAGAGAATATTGTTGTTCCTCTTTTGAATTCCACTTAGAACCACGTTTTCGGCTTCCACTCATCTCACCAGTAACAGGAATTCTTATCTATGCAGTATGATCTGGAAGTACGAAATTAAGACATTAATAAACTGCCACCCTCCATATGTCTCATGACAACCATTGATTTAATTCAGGATCCAATTACATGCCAATCAATCTCATGTCCACTCTGCTGCGAGATTTAATTCCCTAGGGGGCAAAAACCTGATTCCATTAAACAGATTCCAAATTTCAAAGTAACAAAAATCAAGACACGAACACAAAAATAAAGATATCCCACATTCAGAAGTCAATGTGCAGTTATAATTGCAAGCACTAGCGTACAGCATTAATATACTGTTTGAAACTAGATTCTGCTCAATTTCACTGTCTGATTTCTGCAAGACTATTTTGCCTAGGGAAACTGCTACTCAATGATAGAATAAGATAAAACGCTATACCAAATTGCTCCTAACACATGAGAGTAAATTTAATTCCGGCTCCTGGTAGGAGTCTCTGCATCTGAGGCCTGAACCAAAGACGTCATCTACGCAATATATATACATGCTCAAAGTTACATTAGGTATCTGGATCTAGAAATCAAGCTTACAGTCAAGCCAGGTTGAGTTTTCACACAAAAGCATCAGGAAAACATTCCCCTATAAGCTAGTACTTTATTTGTAAAAGTAAATTTTTTTCTTTGTGCATGCAAATTTTTTGTAAGTGTATATAACAACCCTTACAATCTAATAATCAACTATCAAATTTGATGTCCTGTTTTAAGTTGGCCATGCAAGACTTAATCTTTTTAAGCCATGCACAAAGTTAACCAATTTGAAGTGCTACAAACCAAAATTAACTTAAAAGCTGACACATATTTTGTGTGAATAAACCATGGAAGCTAATAGTCAAAACAGTGAAATGTAAAACCATACAAAAGTTTCAACAGTGTACATTAAGGTTTCTGGTTTCTTAGCACAAATATTATCAGTGTTTAGACCTTTTTTATACAGTTGATCTCTATTCAATCAATGATCTTACTTAGTACTATAATCATAAAAGGTTATGCAACTAAGGGTTCCAGCATTTACCAAATACATTTATTAACATGAACAAAAAGCAATTTTATCAATCAAATTGTTATAAATATTCAATTTAGCTGAAAACTAGCATGCATATCGCACATAACTAATTCCAGTTAGGAAAAGAGTAAAAAATAAAAAGCTATAGAATAATAGACAAAGAGTTGAAGCAACTTTTGTTGTAAGTATCATCCTTCATGTTGCACATACAAACTACATTAAGGATATATCTCTATGAAATGATGTTTCAGATTAACGAACTGCAAAACATCTTCACAGAACACATTAAAAGGGCATTTGGTTTAAGCAATGTAAGATTGTGTTTCGTAATAGGATTACGGGAATGTAAGATTACAGGGTGGAACGTACAGTATATTACATCGACTTGTTTGGTTCATTTGGATGAAATCTAAGATTCAGGAGTTTAGTTCACAAAATATAATATTACTTAAAACTACAATTTAATAAATTGATTAAAATTCAATATTTTTATATTATGGCGTCTATTGTTTCACTGTTAAGGGAAAGAGAGTTTTTTGTTTTTAATTAAACATAAATTTTATTTGGAAAAAAGGTTTAAACTAATTAAAATAATTAAAAAAAAAAGTAAATCAGTCCAAAATTTAAGATTACATACGTAATTTAAGATTACCTAAGGAATATGTGATAGTGAGATTACACCCTCTATTAGAGCATACTGACACTATTTAAGAATGTGAGATTACACGATAACCGAAATGTTGAAAATTCAAGCACCATAATATTATTCCGGAATGTAACATTAGGGGCCATAATGTAAGATTCAGCTAGCCAAACACACCCTAACATTTTCAACATAGAAGATTCAGAAAATAGTGCTTATAACTTCTCAATCCCTTCCAAGGAAATGTTAGTAATACATGATTCATCCTAAGTAAAAGATTATGTCATAGTAGAACAGCTTACTGGGCATAGCATGGCTTAAAGTTAACTTGTTACACTAGATCTCAAGTGCCACCACTTTAAAATGCATGGTAGCAAATACTATCAAGCCTTCCTTAAAATGTAATTACACATCTCATAAAGCTTTCATTAGACCATAGTCCCCCCCCCCCAAAGTCATATATGCACTTTAACTTCAAAATGAGGCAAGAGCATTTTCACCCAGCATATGTTAAAGAAAAGTGAAAGATGTGATGAATATAGTAAAATTCAGCAAAAATTGCTATACTTATATATGAAACATGTATAGACTAAAGCATTATTTTGCAGTAACCAAGTAAAGGAGAGAACATCCAAAATGAAGAAAGATGCACTCATATTGTGCCCACACCAAAAAATAAATAGATAAAATTTAAAAACTCTTCAACTCATCCAAGAGTCTAATAAAAATATCTAACCAAAAATTGGTGAGATTAAATTTTCCATAATGCGGAACATGAAGCAGTTGCAAAAGTCTAAAGGTCAAATACAAATAATGACCGAAAGCTCCATTAGCACCTTCATGAATTGTTAAGAATCCATGTGGTATGTGCAGGTACAAAGAGATAAGTGCATATTGCAGTAGCAGAAAGCTCTAGTACCCATGACCTATGCCTCAACATCATTAGGCATTGAATATCCTCAAATTTAGTAAGTATACTTGCATGACTGGGCGTAAATTTACTCAATACAGTCAAAGAATTCTAAATATCGAAAACCATACACCCATAAAGACATGAACTCTAATTGCTCTTAACAATACCACTAAAACACAAAATTTGTATAATCCTAATACATAAATATAGCAATTCTCATAATGAAGAAAACTAATTTTAAATTTTGGGACACAAGTCAAATTTGAATTATGAAGGTAAAACAAGCCACTTCCATGTAAAATCTCCAATTCAACACATAAATCATCTGGAACTTCCTGTTATACAGAAATGACCACTATAGTATATAATTTCTCAGCTTTATATCACGTAGAGAAGTACATTCAAGTTATGTACTTCTAAAAATTTGTTCCAACCAACCAAACCACAATCTTTAGCCATTTCATGCATAGAAGCAACATCTTCCTTCCAAACCCATCCTTCACTTCACAATGACAATGATATTGAACATCAAAAGGATTCATCAAAACAACATCCAAAGATTGAGAAACTCTTTATTCTTGAATTATGATCTAGATTTTTATGTGCCATGTCGAAATCTTTGGCACTCTCCACTAAACAAACTGCTATAAATGCATAATATGGGTTCATATCCAATATGTCACTTAAGGAAGGAATTCCTTTGCAAAAACAATTGCATCAGTTATGGAATGCACTTGCTAATTCCTCCAACCACTGACCTCGTAAGAAGTACTGCAGCAAAATTATGTCTGATATTAGAACCCTGGCAAATGTACTCCCATGAGATATATAGAACTATAGCATTCACAGGACTATCTAACCTGATATCCAACTCATGTTGTCTAGGAATGGAAATAAAACGTAATAAAGACAAATGCAAAGACATCACAAACCCCAATAGGAAATATTGTTAACTACCCAAATCAATACGTGCCTAAATACCATTCAGACAACGAAAAGATAGTCTACAACTATCACAACTCTATAAAATTTTAAAATATAATTGATTATGGCACACCCACGAAGTGGGTGAAAAACCAAATTATGTAACAAATATATTTATAAAAAAACTGATATAGAAAACAATTGAAGCTTTGGTTGAAATGGTGAAGTAAAGATGTTAAAAACCATATCTAAATAATATAATTTACTTTGTAAAGCAATGGTACTTTAGTCATTACTCAATTGTATTGGTGCCCGATTGACTCGTGACACCAACTTAGTCAAAGGCTTAATATATAATAAAGATTTTTCACTGGTATAACACATGATATTTTAACAAAATTTTCTGAAAAACCTATACAGTTCAACATGATGGCAATGTTGCTAGTCAGCTACAATGCCCAGTAATCCTACTATTTTTTCTTTCCATAGCAAAACATTTAGCGCAAAAGACCCCTCAGTAAGATTGAGTAACTAGCTATCTGAAAGAGTAGAATATCAGTTAGTTTAAGCTTAGAGTTTAATAATCCAATCTCCTAACTAAGAAACAAAGAAAAAGGTATGAGGTTACAATCTGCGCAAAATAACTAAAATAGCAAGTTGCTAGACTTTATTCTCATATTTTTACGCAAATATCCACTCCATCAACTGTTTCCTATTTGCTTCTAACTCTTTCAATCTAAAACAGAAAATACAATCACAAGAAAGAGAAAATTATTTAGCACACACTGCACAAGAACTCAATTGCTTGAAAAACAAACAAGAAAGGAAAAAATCCATCAAGGATTTTCAACATTCAGAATAATTCAACAACTCAATCAACTATAACCACCCTAAAAGTTCCTTACTAGAAAACGGTAAAAAAATTAAAAAGAACTTCCAAGGTCAAACCCAAAGAAACCCCAGATATCAACAGAGATCCATTAATCAAGAGAGCTAATGGAACCCTAAAAGAACCCTAACTAGTCTACCTTGTAAAATTTAACCCGAAGTTCTGTAAACAAAGACTAGTGACAAAACCCTAGAAACAATCGAAAAAGAGTCAGATAAAGAAGACTCACCTTGAGAACAAGAAGATATAAAAATGTAAGAATCGAGCAAAAGGGGAGAGAAAAGATGAGTTGAGCCGCCAATTGATCTTCAATGGAGCGAATAAGAGAATATGGAGTTCGAAAAAGTAGACTTGGTCAGCTCGAGTGCTCCACTAGGTATATATAATATTACCAATATGTTGCTAGATTTTTTTAACTTTTTTTTGGGTTAACTACAATAATATACTCTAAAATAGGCTGTCTATTATTTTGTTTACTTAAAACCATTTAATCAAGTTAAATAAAATAACTTTGCGAATTAATCATAGTTATTAAAATTTATTTTCTATTTAATAAATTGTTAACTCATTAAGTGAATATGTGTCTTTTTTTTTATTGACTTTTGACTAAAGTTACATTTATATAAACTTTATAGTAAAAAGTTTTGAATTATTGTAAGAAGGTTCTTGACACATATCAATCACTCAATATGCGACATCATCAATCTGTTAAAAGAAAACAAAAATTTGAACCATTGTGACTGATTCACATAATTATCTTATTTAGAATGACTAAATTGAAAAAAAAATTAGAGCAATAATAGGATAAAGCCTATTTTAGAGTGATCTATTTTTTCCTTTGTCCTCTTTGGGGACGTTTCCTTCTTTTCTTGTTGGAGTTTTTAGAAAAGTGACATAAATAAAAATTATTTATGATTTGTTTTGCTTTAAAAATTAATTTATTTATATATTTTGAAATATCAGTTTTTAGAAGAGCAAAACACGAAAATGTACTAAAAAGTTGATAAAATTATCTATCTCATGCATTTAATATTTAAGTAAGCTGTAAAACTAAACATGTCTTCGTCATAATAAGACCTTATCATATGAGAGTTATTGTATAGACTTGGTTTTCATAAAAAGTCCAATAACCAATTGTCACACCTCATAGATGAGCTTGGAAGTTTTGGTCTCGCAAGTGAAAGGTTCACTACTGTTCTAGCGAACTAGGTATTCGCCAAGAGTCAGACGAAGGTTTAGGTGAGCTAGGGGTTCGGCAACAGAATATCAGTAAGGGATTCACTAGTAGTAGTGTATGCCTAAAGATGTGGTAAGGGGTTTGCCAGATCCATTACCAAATTGGGTTCGCCAGTTCTCTACGAGGTAGGTTCGCTAAATGTGTTCGCGAGCTGGTGTTCACCAAACTGTTTGGTGAGCAGGGGTTCACCGGTCTTGCTGCGAACTAGGGTTCATCGGTCAAAGATACAATTAGACTCGAATTAGGAAATAAAGATTTAGTGAATCTAGGAATACTTTACGTACAAGTAACAACTTTCCTAAGTTAAATAGGGTATCTAAAGATTATCAGGACTCTTAGGTTTATAAATACGGTATTTAATTCTGTGAATTGTTCACTAAATATTTTTCCATCAAAGTATATGTTCTAAGTTCAGATCGTAGCCATCAGGGTAAGTCTCTGTCTTGTTGAGTGTGATTATCTAGGTTCACATTGCATGAATTCTATATGTCTTGTTCTGCTTAAATAATAAGTGTGAATGTTGTTGTGAACCAATCGGACCGTCTTCCAGCAAGGATAAAGGCAAAGCTAAACTTGTTTAAGTTTCTTCGTTTTCCGGTGAGTGGCCTGGAATTATTTGGAGTATGTTAACTGCCATATTGTTCGGTTTATACTAATTTATTTTCAAATACGGTTTGAAAATATGATTTTTAAAGCACAGCTTTTTGTGAGATCCCATGCAAGCTAAGGTTTCAAAGAATGTTTTCATAAATGGTTTTATAAGTTGTGTATCAGCGAAGCTCCCCTCGTGAACTTATGGATTAGGTGTGTATCAGCGAAGCTCACTTTGTGAGCTTATGGATAAGTTATGTATCAGCGAAGCTCCCATGAGCTTAATGATAAGCTGTGTATCAATGAAGCACGAGCTAGTCTTGCTACCTAAGGCAGACTCTACTCGTAACTGTGAACTGGTCTTGCAAGCTAAAGCAGACCTTGTTCAAAGAAAAGGTTTTTCTTGAAAAGTGAAAGATGGCTTCATGATTTTAGGGCAAGCCTAGACTTAGTTTTTAAAAGGTTTTTGATAAACAAAATAGGTCCCGCGATTTTAAGGCGAGCCCTACTAATAATGTTTTAAGAAAAGGCTAATGAGTTTTCAAACACTATTTTAAGCATAACCTAATGGTTTTTTTATTATTCACTGAGTTCTCAAGGAACTTACCCACTCCTTTTTTACTCCTTCCTAGGTAAGTAAGTCGCGAATAGCGTAGGCGAGGTTGATGATTGGGCAAGGACGTTCCTGAGCAGATATCGACGAACATGGGTTAAAGGCGATGGGAATATTGTTATGGGTTTTAGATTTATTTATGATTTCGTGAATCTAACATTGTTAATTCAAGATTGGATATTTTACTCTGTTTGATTTCTAGTTTATTTGATTGTGAACCATGTCTTAAGGTAACTAATTTTTTCATGAACAAAATCGATGTTATCCATGCATGAGAGTGGTTTATTAAAGGTTAAAAATGCAATTTAATAAATAAAATTAAAGTAAAATCAACTAATCTAAGCTATCATCTTCTTTACCTTTTTATCACCAAAAATTCAAGTTGGAAAAGCCATATTTTAGGGTTTGAAGCTTCAGTCACTTGCAAGCTTAATTGTAAGTTTGTTTTTGTCCCGTTTTTAATCATTTTTATATTTTTGAGACCGTTGCAGCTTAATCTAGCTAGCCCAAGGACTATTTTGTAAAACTGTTAAGGGTTTAGGGTTTTTCCATTGATGAATCTATGTGTGTTTTGATGTTTAATGGTAGAAAATGCATGCTTGTTGTTAAATAAAGAACAATTGTAAAGTGATTTTTAACAACATTGTCAAATAGGGGTTAAATTGTGAAATGTGTAATTTTTGGGCTTAAATTGTGAAATAAATGAAAGATATGGACTGCTAGGGACCAAATTGAAATTCTGCTAGCATGGGTTGTGGTTGGATTGCATGAATTTGTGATTTTATGACATAAGGACTAAATTGTAAAAAAAAGTGAAATATTAGGGGTAAAAGTGCCATTTTGTCTAGATTGAGGCGGTTTATTGAAGAAAATCTGAGATTTTTTTTAGTATATTATTATATTATATTATATTATATTATTATATTATATTATTATATTATTATATATATAAAGAAAGGAGAAAAGAAACAAAAGGATAAAAACAAAGGAAGAACAGAGAGCAAACGTGAAGGAAAGAAAGAAAAAGAGAAAACAGAGAAAAAAGGGGGAAAATTTAAGTTTGAAGCTTGGAGTTTAATTTGGTAAGTTAATTTAGCCCTTTTCTTTTAATTTTGATGCTTTATAAGTTTTAGAACAAAGTTTTGATGAATTTAAGTTGAAGTTTTTGAAGTTTTAGAGTTTTTGAATATAGCATATGATGAATAAAATGATGAATTAGTGGTTTAATTGAAAGAATTTGAAGTTAGAATTGGATAAAGGACTTAATTGTAAAACAAGCTATAAGAAAACAGTTTTGGGACAGCAGCAGTAGAGTAAGTTTGAAAATTCACCAAAAATCGTAGAAGTGGAATTAGAAGTTGAGTGAGATATGAAATTAAAGCTTATTGAGTCTATTTTCATATGAAAGAAACAAGGAAAGAAAAGAAGTTCTGTATGTTGAGATATTTAGATTTTTGTAAGATTGGTTCAGAATGAATTCGGGTTCCCCTATTTTAACTTTAGAAAATCATCAAAAATTGGATAAAAATAATTAGGGGATTAAATTTATATGTTTAGAATTCTTAATGAGTCTAGTTTCAATAGAAATAAACGAGAACATCATCTGAATCTTGTATAAAGAGATAATTAATTTTTAGTGAAGAAGGGTCAGAACTGCTAGACAGCAGAACAGGGGTGACTTTGATGAATAAACTGTACTAATTGGTTAGGCCAAAAATTCTGGAAATTTTATGGTATGAAGACATGTGAATCTAGTTTCAGAGAAAATTAATGGTTCCTCATTTGGAGCTCTGTAGCTCGAGAAATAAATAATTTAGTGACTGTGACTCAAGTAGACATCTTTGAATAAACTAAAAATAATAATAGAATTATAGAAAATGCTACATGTGAACATGAAATGTATTGAATTGATGATTGAATTTATTTATTTAGATCCGGAAAACTCAAATACGAAGCTAGATCGAGGAAAGGAAAAAGTTCCGGATTAGTAGATTTTGTAAACGAACTGATAACGAGGTAAGTTCATGTAACTTGAATTGTATTCTTAAATGCTTGAAATGTATGTTATTGATGTGAATATAATTTGAATGTTCATTGTATGAAAATTTATGAAACATTGATATATTTGGTAAAAAGGGGAAGAAATCCTGGTTGAATGAAAGGAAAATTCGATGGATCTCTGAAAAGGAATTGACGGTAAAAAGGATCTAGCCCGGACGGGTGATCCTATCTTGATATAGCCCTCCCGAAGAATATGTGAGAAATGGATTTAGCCCGGACGGGTAATCCAAATTAGGGTCTGAATTTAGCCTGGACTGGTAATTCAGATCCAAGCTCATTAGAGTAATTGTCGTTGCAGGGGATTTAGCCTGGACTGGTAATCCCGACAATACTCTATGAGTTTATATTACAGGGGATTTAGCCTGGACTGGTAATCCCGCTGTAAGGATGAGGTTCGCGGGAGTGTGCTCTCTGAAATGGAAATGTGCGCACATGAATATGAATTGACGGACCCGAATTTGTACACTAAAGTGTACCTCTGAAAATCCATCGAAATTCCGAGTAATTCAATGGGATAAATATAAAAAAAATATGGAAATTATGGTATTGATGAGCTCATCAATCATAATATATATTATTGATACATGGAAATTATTGGACTGACTTGAATGTTGAGTTTGTAAATGTTAGGGTAATAATGCATTGAATGAGTATATGAATGTTTATCGCTTGTATTGAAATTACTAGGTAAGTATAATTCTTGTTACATGGGCTTACTAAGCACAAAGTGCTTACCCTATTTCCTTTTTCCCTGTTTTGTAGTGTTAAGAGCTCGGAGGTCGGATCGGTGGGAGACTCATCACACTATCAACCCCAATATTTCGGTATTTAAAGAAACTTTAGTTTGAAAATGAATGGCATGTATAAGCTAATAAAATAGATGTTAATATGAAATGAATGTAAGGTCAGCCATTGGTATGGCTTATGTGTTTAAGTTATCTTATAAATATGCATGAATTATCTTGAAAATATGTTGAAAAAAAAAATCGTAAATTCTGGTAATGCCTCGTACCTTATTCTGACAACGAATACGGGTAGGGGGTGTTACATTTGTTGGTCTGTATTTTGGACTAAATTGAATAGAGAGATTATTAAATAAGTTAATTTTGATTACATTTAGATCAAGAAAAGTAAAATACAGACTTAGATCGGGGAAAGAACAAGGTTTTAGATTAATTGACTCGTTTTACCGTTTTTGCATCCGAGGTAAGTTCGTATGTGATAAGCTTTGTTTAATTGTATTTTAAACGCTTTGATATTGCATAAAATTGTGAGAACGACTCTACAGACAAGTTCGACGATGAATCGGCAAGTGAGAAATACCGGTTGAACCTTAGGAATAGATTAGGATACAGATGACATGTCATTACGGGTTATTATTGTTTTGGGTGCTGGTCCGAACGTCCTACTGATGGCTGTGTTATCCAACATGTGTTGCGGATTCTCGTCAGCTTGTGTGAGCAGCACCGTGTAGCTACGTCATGATCGTCAGCTTGTGTGAGCAGACCTGTTGATAGCTCGAAAGAGAGCATTATTGAGATATGATGTAACACCCCAAACCCGGCCCATTAAATCCGACCGAATTTGGAATGCCACTGCGGAACACTTTCGAAAAACATTCTTACTAAAAAAGGTAAACCGTTTAAAATTTGTTGAGTTCAATAAAACATCTTCGTGACTTGTAATATTCTAAGTAAAAATCGGAGTTCATTATAAAAATATCGGATTTAAACTTTACTTTGAGGAAATAAAACCTTTGCCATCGACATTTAAGCTATCTTTCCATAATTGGGCATAATAGTAACGATACTTAATAAATGAACTGAAATACTTTAGTGGGACTTATTACAATACACACTTAATCAGAATACGGAAAACATAAATATTTAATTCATTAACCAAGAGATTCCTTTGCATGAAAATCCACTTTTGCATGGCCACCTTTGTATCCTCTCCGACCAGGTCCAAGCTTTACGCGCAACCTGAAAGGTTTAATAATAATAGAGTGAGTCACCAAGACTCAGTGCATAGTTAAAACACATGTCCTCACTTATGGGCTTGGCCCATATCCATACAATCCATATATATATATATATATATGAAATTTGAAAACACACTATTATAAATATGATCACAAATATACAATTTCGAAGTCCAATCCACAAAGTGATCCACATATCTTTCTTTTGCACATTATTTCTTAAGGTCGTGGCTAAGCCACCGATCACATAATGATCCACATATCAATCGGTTGACTGATCATCAATCGCGAATGTAACACGAGGCTCGCATTAGTCCACTCACATAGTGTACATCACAATTCACATGCATATGCATATGCATATGTATCATGGCCACATATTACTCAAAGCAATTATACATCACACGTCATCACATTTTTATACATTCATCAATAATCAATTATTATCGCAAATCACTGACAAGTTAATATCATAACCATTAACTTGTTTTATCGATCACTTACCTTGGGTATTCACATTCTTAGCCTTTATCTCGGCTAACATGCATAACATTTATGTTTCCATAAAATAACATATACGACACATATAACAATTAACAAACAGGAGTACAGTGCGATAACTACGCACCTGACTTTAACGAGATTCTGATTTATCGAATCTAACAGCAACTAAAATCCCGAAAGCTTTTGTTATTTCTATCGATTTGCTCCTAGAACACATAACCGAAATCGGTCACACATAATACCAATATCATGGCCTTAGGCCGAATTTCACAACCACTTACCTAGCTTATTTTGATGCCGAATCACCACTCGATCTTGTGGATTAGCTCTTGAAGTCATCAAAAGTCCATTTATCTTGTTCAACAAGTCCCTTGAGCACTTCAACTCCCGAAAGACTCTTTTCATGCTCCTTAACACTAGTACAATGGAAATACATCAATATGGCCTTATACACATTCGGCCATCCCTAAAGCCAATGTCAACATTAGGTTATTACAAGGCCCAAAACATAGCTCATGGCCGAGAGTCATACTAAAATATTATCAAAATCGGCTATTACACGAACAAAGGTCCTTGGCCGAAATATACTTAATGCTTACCTAATTTTAGAAGTCCCAAAAGATTTATTTGCTTTGGTAATCACCAATCTCCTTGTATAGCCGAACCCAATGGGTTCCTTTAATGCTCCCTCCCTTCGATTAACACTAAAAGAACACATAGAAAAGCTTAAAGAACGATCGGCCATACTCAAAGCCTAACAACATGATTTGGCTCACGAAAAAGGGAAAGAGGAATCGAATGTTAACTAAAGATACTTACCAACATTTTGACTCGTCAATACCTTCCTTTGAGGATTCGGCCTATGCTCAAAAAGGCAAGGAGCATTCAGTCAAAGTGGCAATCATGAGAAAGAATGGCAAGGAAGTGTCGGTTTAGCAATAATAGCATGTTGTAAAATAAATTCGAAGGTGGCATAGGAGGAGGATTTCGATTGGAAATAACAAGGGAAAGAGATGAAGAACAAGAGCTAGCCGAAAAACTAAGCTCCATAGCTATTCCTTCCAAAACGCAACTCAGTCTCTCTCTTTCCTTCTCTCATTTTCGGCCAAGACAACAATGAAGGGAAACAAAACCAAAGTTTTGGCCAAGCTTTTCCCCAAGCACAAGGCCGGCCATGCTTTGACACTTCCAAAGCCGTCCATAACCATAGAGAAGAGAGAAGCATTGTTTAATATTCTTCCACTTCCTTTCAAACTAATTCCCACTACACCATTTTCTATATAATATAATAATAAAATAAAACCCATTACCTTAGCCATCCTTTAATAAGATAATAAAACAATAAAATGTTAAATTCTCATGCTCCCAAAACCAAGGCCGGCCACATGCTTCTTTTCTCCAAAGCCAAGACTCATGCTTGCTCAAACTAATAAAAATAATAATAAAAATAATAATACACAAGCAAAACAAAGCTATGCATTTGACCATACTTTTCTTAAGCTCAAGGCCAACTAAGTCTCTAAGCATGCGTCCCACGGTCATGCTCTCCCTTCCATTTTTCCATACAAAAAAATTATTAAAACACAATGAAATAACCAACCCATGCCGCACATGCCTCTTTTTGCTAAGTTCAATATTGTTTATTTTTTTATTCAATTTCCTTACCCATTTTCTCATATAGAATAATAATAATAAAACAATATTTAAGATATGGAATATTTTATGCAATTTTTGAGAACCATCAAATAAAATAATAATAGCAATATAACAATTTTGTTCATAATAAAATAAGATAAAAAAAAAGATAAGAAGAATTCCCCCTCCCAAAGTTGCATGCGTGCATGCTTGCTGCAGGCATTTAATGCCCATGCAGCCCTTTCACATTATCAAAAAAAGAAAACCATGCCTGCTGCCCCAGGTCTCGGACCCGAGACCTGGAGAAAGCATCTCCAAGCTTCAGCCATTTTGCTACTGAGTCTTTCTTGCCAAAATACGTCGTGCGTTTCTTTTAAACTATCTTTGGCGGGGCTCCTTAAGCTATAGTGCTGAAAGCAAAAACAAATGTCTCGTGCGCGACTCCCAGGACTCAAACACGAGTCCTCTTAGTCGCAGCTTCCCAGCAAGGTCTTTAACCATTCGGCCAATGTTCATTTTATGCTAACAATGCATTGAGATTTCTTTTAAAACCATACTTTGCTGGCTTCCTCAATTTAACGCTGGGAGCCAAAAATAAAAGCATCCGCGCCTCCAATGGGACTCGAACGCCCGACCTCGAAACCGCAATCACCCCCCTTGCGCTCTTAGCCACTCCACCACATGGAATTTCATGTTCAGCAACGTTCAAAATATTTATTTAAAACCTTCTTCGGCATTAACGCCCTTTTATAACAAAAATAAAAACTTTTGCCACATAGAAGACTCGAACCCCTGACCTCATTTTGGCGCTGACCCTTAAGTGGTACACGGAAACCACTTCACTACTGGACTTTCATGTCCATAACTTTACAAATTTTATTATTAAGGCCTCTTCAGCCAAAATTCCACTTTTAACCCTCAAATTTTCAAATTTTCAAAAGTGTCCCATTTTATTCCGGGAGTTTTAGGAACTCCAAAAACACATCAAAACCGCTCTTGAGGCCTAATACAATCGAGTTGTTTTCCAAACTTGCAACCCCTATTTCGGGATATTACATATGATATTGAGATAGCTTCAGCTATGTATTGGCACTTCGGTGCAAGATTGATTGAGATAGCTTCGGCTATAAATATTGGCACTTAAGGTGCGAGATTCCCGAGTATCCTGTATTATTCCAAATGGTTCAACAGGTATATCGAAGATATGAAATGGTGAGAATAGACATGTATCAGTACAGGTATGTACGAAACTTGTATATGCATCAAACATATGAAAGAAGTGAGCTCATGGTTATATAGATGATTGAATACATGTTAACATTGTGATTAATTATTTTGTTGTATGTTATATACATATTTTAAATGGTAAATTAAATGGTGATTTTTTATTATTATCTTCATACGAGCTTACTAAGCTTTATAGCTTACATTGTTTACTTTTCTGTGTTTTATAGTGATTTCAAAGCTAGCTCGGATTCGAGAATCGTCGGAGACTTCATCACATTATCCAACTATCATCTTGGTACTTTTGAATTTAAGTATTTTGAGTATATAACATGTATAGGAACTTTGTTCATTTCAGTGTATGTGTTGTTAATGAATTTAGTCATTTGAAATGGCTTGTAAATATTAAGAGTTTGGTTTTGCATATAGCCATGTGAGTTGGCTTAATTTGTTGGTTTGGTTGTGTCCATATATGTGTGTATAGCTTATGTTGTGAGTTTTTATTGATGGATATATGATGATTGTGGATTATAGGTATGGTGGATGTCAAATGGTTGATATTGGAGAAGATATATGCTTGTGAGTTTAAGTATAATGATACATGCTTGAAAGTGTTTAATTAGTTGAATTGTGTATGTGAATTTGGTATAAATGGAATGATCTATTTTGTGACTTGTGTGTATTATGGATAATGGTATTGAGTTAGCATGAGTTATGCATGATTTAATTGGTTTGAATGCCTATATATGCTATGTTTTGGTGCCAATTGGATTGATGTAGGTGTAAACAAAGTTGGGTGGCAAAATGACTTGGCAAATAGCCTATTTTTGTGTGTGTCTCAGCCGCGTGTGACACATGGTCAGGTTGCACGGCCGTGTGTCCCCTGGTGTTGAGTTAAAAATCAAGCCAGTATGCTTCATACAGCCTAGCACATGGGCATGTGACTTGGTCGTGTGGCATAAGTCAATATACCCTATAGGTTTGGCACGGCCTAGTGCACGGCCTAGCACACGGCCTGGAACACGGGCGTGTGTGGCCATTTCTAGGGCATATGGGCTAGTCACACAGGCGTGTGTGTTGGCCGTGTGACCTAAGTCAGAGAGTTACATGGGGTCGGACACAGGCTGAAACACGACCATATGATATTATTTTGAATGTTCGCACGACCTACGACACGGGCATGTCTTTGGCTGTGTGAGATACACGGTCGGGCCACACAGGCTTGTGTCCCCTGTATATTGAAATTTTTTTCTAAGTTTTCTAAAAATTCCTTGAGCTATCGGTTTAGTCCCAAACAACTTCTAAAGCATGTTTAGGGCCTTGTAGACTTGTATTAGGGACAATGTGATTGAGTTTGAATGATGATTGCATAAAATTTGAAAATGTATGTGAAATGAATGTTTAATTTTTTTATAAGTCCAGTAATACTTTGTAACCCTATTTCGACATTGAATACGGGTGAGGGTTGTTACATTTATTGGTATTAGAGCTACGGTGTAATCGATTCTCGGACTAACGTAGCGTATGTGAGAGTCTAGCTATACATGCCATATATATAACCTGTGATAGTGTGATATCTCTTGATAGTTTAAATCGTGTTTTCGTATAGTAAATGGATCTCAATTGAGCTATAGCTGATGATGTTGAAAGTAATGCGCCAGCCTCCATTCACAGAGTAGCGCAATCGGAGTGTAGACCCGTATCGGGTAGCTAAGAAGGAGAGGCTAAAGAAGCCTTCTTACAATTGATGAACGAGTGGTTTACGAAGTTTATTCGAACAAATCCGATTGCTCAACAACCTCCACCCCACCTAATCCCCAACTAGTTCCCGTAGTCCCTCAAGGTGTGGAACTTTTATGATTGAATAAACATCTAGTTGATAAGATCCAGAAATACAGGGTCGAAGAGTTCAGAGCTATTGTCGACGACGATCTTGAGAGAGCCGGGTTTTGGCTTGAAAACACTATCAGAGTATTTAATGAGCTTTCGTGCACGCCAGATGAGTGTTTAAAATGTGACGTTTCATTTTTGAGGGACACCGCATATCAGTGGTGGAATACTCTAGTATCAGTGGTGCCAAGTGAAAGGGTCACCTGGGAATTCTTTGAAGCTGAGTTCAGAAAGAAATATATCAGTCAACGGTTCATTGATCAAAAGCGAAAGGAGTTTTTGGAACTGAAACAGGGCCATATGTCTGTGACCGAATACGAGCGAGAGTTTGTTAGGTTTAGTAAATATGCTCGAGAATGTGTATCAACCGAAGCCATTATGTGTAAAAGGTTCGAAGATGGGTTGAATGAGGATATCAGATTGTTAGTTGGGATTCTATAGTTGAAAGAATTTGTTGTCCTTGTTGACAGAGCCTGTAAAGCCGAAGAACTTGACAAAGAAAAGAGAAAGGTAGATTTTGAGGCTAGAGATTTGAGAAACAGATCGATGAATAAACCATATCAATCTTCGTTAAAGAAATTAAGAGATTCTTATACTCGTTCGAATGCTTCAATCGGATATCTAAACAGAGATCGTGGAAATCAATATTTAATTCCTAAAACTCAAGCTACACCAGTATCGAGTGTTGGTAGTGTGAGAAACAATAAACCCGAGTGTCAACAATGTGGTCGACAACATTTTGGAGATTGTTGGATGAATAATAACAATAAAGCCTATTTCAGATGTGGTTTGCAAGAACACTTTATTCATGATTGTCCTTAGTTATCCGGGAAAGATAATCTTCAGACTTCAAGGCCGAGTAATACAGTTGCAGGGGTAGACCACCTCGAAATGCTGGAAATGTGATTAGTAGTAAAAGTGCGACAAAAGATTCGACTGTGAGATCTGAGGCTAGAGCACAAGCTAGAGCTTACGCTATTCACGCTCGCGAAGAGGCGTCGTCACTAGATGTTATCACCGGTACATTTCCTCTATGACACTAATGTAATTGCATTGATTGATCCTGGATCGACTCATTCTTATATCTATATGAATTTGGTGTCTAGTAAGAGTTTTCCTATTGAGTCTAATGAGTTTGTGATTAAAGTATTGAACCCTTAGGCAAATATGTTCTAATTGATAAAGTTTGCAAGAATTATCCTTTAATGACACAGGGTTACTATTTTTCGGCAAATTTGATGTTATTACCGTTTGATGAATTTGATGTAATTCTGGGTATGGGTTGGTTAACGCTACATGATGCTGTTGTGAATTGTAGACGAAAGACTATTGAATTAAAATGTCAGAATAGTGAAATCAATAGAATTGAATCAGATGAGTCGAGTTAATTGCCTGTTGTGATTTCATCTATGTCAGCTCAGAGATGTGTGAGAAAAGGTTGCGAAGCTTACCTTGTTTATGTACCAGATACAAAAGTGTCTGAATAAAAAATTGAATCAGTGCCAGTTGTCTGTGAGTATCTGGATGTGTTTACAGAAGAGCTACCGGGGTTACCACCGATCAGAGAGGTCGAGTTTGCCATTGAATTGGTACCAGGAACATCGCCAATATCTATAGCTCCGTATAGAATGGCTCGGATAGAATTGAAATAATTGAAAGCTCAATTGCAAGAGTTAACAGATAGAGGTTTCGTACGACCTAGTTTTTCGCCCTGGGGTGCACCAGTGTTGTTTGTAAAGAAGAAAGACGGATCGATGAGACTATGTATTGATTATCGTCAGCTCAACAAGGTTACGATAAAGAAGAAGTATCCTTTGCCGATAATTGATGATTTGTTTGATCAGTTGAAAGGAGCAATAATGTTTTCGAAAATTGATATGTGGTCTGGTTATTATCAGTTGAGAGTTAAAGATTCGGATGTGCCGAAAACTACGTTTAGAACGAGGTACAGGCATTATGAATTTCTTATTATGCCTTTTGGATTAACTAATGCTCCTGCAGTTTTTATGGATTTGATGAATCGAATATTTAGACCGTATTTAGACAGATTTGTAGTTGTATTTATTGATGACATTTTGATCTATTCACGAGATGAGTCTAAGCACGCCGACCATTTAAGGATTGTGTTACAAACCTTGAGATACAAGCAGCTATTTGCTAAATTTAGCAAATGCGAGTTTTGGCTCTTAGAGGTCGGATTTTTGGGACATATTGTTTCAGCGAAAGGTATACAAGTTGACCCGAGCAAGATATCAGCAGTTGTTGATTGGAAACCACCAAGAAATGTGTCTGAAGTTAGAGGCTTTCTGGGATTAGCTGGCTACTATCAACGTTTTGTTAAAAGATTCTCAATGATTGCTACACCAATGACTAGATTGCTACACAAAGATGTGAAATTCGAGTGGTTAGAGAAATGTCAACAGAGTTTTGAACAGTTGAAAGTATTGTTAACTGAGGCACCAGTTTTGGTTCAACCTGAGTCAGGTAAAGAGTTTGTGACTTTTAGCAACGTGTCATTGAACGGTTTGGGTTGTGTATTGATGCAAGAAGGCAAAGTGATAGCTTATGCTTCCAGACAATTAAAGCCGCATGAAAAGAATTATCCGACGCATGACTTAGAATTGGTTGCTATTGTATTTGCATTGAAAATTTAGCGACATCATTTATACGGTGAAAAGTGTCATATCTTTACCGATCACAAGAGCTTAAAGCATATAATGACTCAAAAAGATTTGAATTTCCGTCAACGAAGTTGGCTCGAGTTGCTAAAAGACTATGAGTTAATAATTGATTATCATCCGGGGAAAGTGTAACAGCCCGAAAATGACCCCAAATCGGAACTGTGGTTTCGGGACCACGAATCCGGGTCGAAAAAATAATTTTAATATTATTTTTCTTGTTAAATATTTACAATTGGCTATGTGCTAAATTTTCGTGAATTTATTTACTTGTTTGTATGTTTAATTTTAGTTAAGGGATTAAATTGAGTAAGTAAGAAAAGTAGCTATCATGATAATAAGGGGTCAATTTTAATAGTTTTCTTTTCATATAGGGATTTGAGTGGAAAATTTTCCCTTAAGGATATAGTGGACGGTAATGACTTGAGAAATTAGTGGGGGAAATGTTATATTATAATTTAAAATGTAGTAAGTGGGTTGTAATAAAATATATTTTATGATATAACAATATAATAAGAAAAACATGATAACATAGGAATTATCACCATCTTTTTCTCTTTGGGACCGAAACAAAAAGAAGAAAGGAAGGGTATGAGCACTTGACATTCGGCCATTTGCATGTTCAATTAAGGTGAGAGTTTGTAGTTGATTTCTTGAATTTTAAGCATTTTTGAGATTGTTGTCGAGAAATGTATATAGCCCATGTTCGAAAATTTGAGTTGGTTGTGTAAAATGAATGTTGCCATGGATGAAAAGCTTAATGTTTGTATAATTGTGGATAGAAAATGATAGATGAATGTTAGATTAACAAGCTTCTCTTTAGTATATTGATGACATTTAGCCTAAGGGATTAATTATAAATAATAAAAATTTCGAGGGGATTAAATGGCAAAAAGAATGGAAGAAATGAGTTGAGATAGGGACTAGAAGTATTCGGCCCTCAATAAGTAGGATTAAATTCTTGATATTTTGCATTTGGAGTTTTAAGGATTAAATTGTAAACATTGTAAATTTTTGGGGTAAATTCGGTAAAATGAATAATGGTATAATTTTTTTTATTGAATTGGATGGATATGTTTTTGAATGAGTTCAATTTGAATTATTTAGATCAAGTACAAAAGGAGAAGGATTTGGATCAGGGAAAAACAAAATTAAACGAATAGTCGGGAAGCTAAATTCATCGACTTTCAAGGTAAGTTTAAGCAATTGGATTGGATTATATTTTTAAATTATGTTATGCTGGTATATATTAATGATTTTATCTTGTTTATATCTTGAGGCTGAATGTATTGATGGAATTTGCATAAAATGGCCGAATGTATGATTGATAAATGTTTGAGAAAGCTTGATTTGCTTATCGAGTGGTTTTAATATATATGTTTGTAACATAAGATGAGTGTGTATAAGAATGGAATGAGAAATGATTATTTAAAGATGGAGGTTATAAGTTATATGATTAATATGCGTGTCGAATGTAGTAGTGAGTATTTAAGCAAATGTGGTAATTGTTAACTTATAGCTATGTGCGTAAATATTTGACTACAGGTGTAATACGTATTAAGGAAATCGGTTGATAGGGCATTGTGTGTGCGAGATTGTAACCGAGCACTGTGTGTGCGAGATCGATTGATGGGGCACTATGTGTGCGAGACTGTAACCGAGCACTGTGTGTGTGAGATCGGTTGATGGGGCACTGTGTGTGCGAAATTGTAACCAAGCACTGTGTGTGCGAGATTGGTTGTTTGAGCATTATATGTACAAATGGATATACCGAGCTCTGTGTGTGCGAATTCGGTTATATGGCAATATGCTACTTGAGTTGCACTATGTGTGCGGATTTATGAAGCTTACAATAGCAAAAACAAATAAAATGAGACATCCGGGAAATGGTCAATAGGTAATAAAGTATGACAATTGAATAGCTTAATGCTAAAGGTAAGTTGATGTGTACATGATAGTATAGTATTGAGATGTTGCAATTAATTGTTGAGTTTGTTTAAAGAGAAGATGATATGTTCATATGTGATTTCGAGACTTGTTGAATTAGTGAATGATGACTGGAAACATGTTATTGGTATTATATTGAAGTATTCATTGATATCTAAGTCATATTGATTTAATTCGAATAACAATTATACTTAGATTTCTCGTATTAATGCTTAAACTTACTAAGCTATGATAGCTTAAGGTATGTGTCTTTGTGATTATTTTATAGACCTTAAAGGCTAGCTTGAGCTCGGGGATCTCCGTTGAAGTCAAATACACTATCACCAACTTTTGGTATCTTAAGCTATGACTCTTTTGAATTCGTGGCATGTATAGGCTAGGTCTCTTTAGTTTATATTTTGAATGGTAAAAACTTGTATTCAAGCCATGCGAAAATGGCTATACTTTTGTGGTTAGGTAGGGTATAGTCATGTTTGAAATTGGTGCCCCTAAAATGAATGCTTGAGTATTAAATACAAACTATCTTGTAAGGTCATTCAATACTAAGATATGCATGATAATTGAACTCACAAACTTGATTTTGTATAGAGTGTATAATATATTTCAGTCGATGAATATTCATAGGATATATGCGTGTATCTGATTTGTAATACTAGTAATGGTGTTAATGATTCAAATATATCTTTTTGATTCATATGTATGCGAGTCGGAGATTTTATAAATGGATCGAATATGGTATATATATATATATATATATATATATATAACACTTAGGATGATGATGTTATGTTTCTATAGGTCAATTTTATATGTATTAATGTGATTAAATATGAATGATATATATATATATATATAGTACCTTGTGTATGCGTATATTATAGGTGATATAGAACAGATTAAATTTTTTTTATGTGTATTATTCATAAGTATTAGGCAATAGGTTGTTTTTGTATGGAGTTTGGACTAACTTGTTGATTGGTCAAAAATGTCCGGTTTTGCATCACCAATAATAAACCATGATGGATCTATTCAATAAGGTGTATGTATATATATATATATATATATACACATAGAACAAAGTTGAATGGGATAAGAAACTTATGAAATAAATGAATGGAATTTAGTTTTGTAACTGGGGTTTGAACGAATGTAGGAGGAAATGTATGCTTAATAATGGGTTTAAGATGTATGATTAGTGGATAGTAGATGTGTTTTATTAATGATTGAGAGTCACATATCTATTGATCATTGCGTTATACATGGCTATACGATTAGTGATTATCTATTGATAATTACTTACCAAGTATTATTTCTGATGTGGGTGTATTAACTTGTATTGATTCAGTAATACTCTTAACCCTAATCCGGCGACAGATATGGGTTAGGGGCGTTACAAAAAGTGAATGTAGTTGCGGATGCTCTGAGTAGAAAATCATTATTTGCTTTGCGAGCGATGAATACACAATTATCTTTATTTGATGATGGTTTGATTCTAGTAGAGTTAGAAGCTAAATTGGTATTCCTTCAGCAAATTTGTGAAGCTCAGAAGTGTGATAATGAGTTGCAAGCTAAAAGCGTACAGTGCGAGTAGACTACTGATTCAGAGTATCATCGGATCCAATGACTATTTAATGTTCCCAGGTAGAATTTGCGTACCAAAGAATTCTGAGCTTATTCAGAAAATTTTACACGAAGCACATAGTGGTTGTTTATCTGTTCATCTGGGAAGTACTAAAATGTATAATGATTTGAAACAGTTGTACTGGTGGTCGGGTATGAAAAGGGACATTTCAGAGTTTTTGTCGAGATGTTTAGTTTGTCAACAAGTTAAAGTTAAACATCAGGTGCCTTCGGGTTTGCTACAACTAGTGATGATACCGAAATGAAAATGGGATAGAGTTACGATGGATTTCGTATCGGGTTTGCCCCTGTCTCCAAAAAAGAAAGATGCTATTTGGGTTGTTGTTGATCAACTAACGAAATCAACACATTTCATTCCAGTACGTATAAAATATTTGCTTGATAAATTGGCTGAAATGTACATTTTTGAGGTCGTTAAATTACACGGGGTGCCAGTTTCGATTATTTCGGATAGAGATTTGAGGTTTACATCGTGATTTTGGAAAAAATTGCAAGAAGCTTTGGGTACGTAGTTACACTTTAGTACTGCATTTCATCCGCAAATCGATGGTCAGTCTGAGAGAGTAATTCAGATTCTCGAAGATATGCTTCATTATTGTGTTTTAGAATTTGAAGACAATTGGGAGAAATATTTACCATTGGTTGAATTCGCGTATAATAACAGTTTTCAATCGAGCATAAAGATGGCATTGTATGAAGCTTTGTATGGTCGCAAATGTCGAACTCCATTGTATTGGGCAACGCTTAGTGAGAAAAAGATTCACGGGGTTGATTTGGTTAGAGAAACTGAAGAGAAAGTGAAAGTAATTCGCGATTATTTGAAAGCAGCTTCAGATCGACAGAAATCATACGCGGATTTGAAACAAAAAGACATTGAATTTCATATCGGCGACAAAGTATTTCTAAAAGTATCTTCGTGGAAAAAAATTCTTCGATTTGATCGTAAAGGCAAATTGAGTCTGCGATTCATCGGGCCGTATGAGATTATCAAAAGAATAGGGCCAGTGGCATATCGGCTAGCTTTACCGTCAGAGTTAGAAAGATTCACAATGTATTTCATGTGCCGATGTTACGACGGTATCGATTAGATCCATCGCATGTAATTTCTCCGGCAGAGATTGAAATTCAACCTGATATGACTTACAACGAAGATCCTAGTAGAATTTTAACTCGAGAGGTTAAAGAGTTGAGAAATAAATGCATAGCTTTAGTAAAGGTTCTGTGGCAACGTCACTGTGTCGTAAAGGCTACATGGGAACCCGAGGAAGCTATGAGAAAACAGTACCCTAACCTTTTTTTTGGTAAGATTTTCGGGGACGAAAATCCCTAAAGGGGAGAGAGTTGTCATAGCCTGTTTTTAGTCAAATCGAAACAATGGTTCTGAGACCACAAATTTGAATTTGAAATAATTATTTTATTATTATTTTAATTTTTACAGTATGATAGTATGTTTGTGTGAAAGTTTCGCTAAGAAAATTTATCGTTTGAATGTTTAATTTGATAAAAATGACTAAATCGCGTAAAGTGCAAAAATGATGTTCTATTAGCTAAAAGGATTTAATAGCTATGAAATTAATTGTTTGAAGGGTTTATGTTGTAATTAGACCACTAATAGCATGAGTGGACAAATTATAGACATAATTAGATGATTTATAATGTTTTTACTAAAGGTTAAAATGTAATTTAATAAATAAAATTAAAGTAAAATAAACTAATCTAAGTGATCATCTTCTTCACATTTTTATTCTACTGAAATTCAGTTGGAAAAGTCATATTTTAGGTTTTGAAGCTTCAGTCACTTGCAAGCTTACTTGTAAGTTCGTTTTTGTCTCGTTTTTAATGATTTTTATGTTTTTGAGATCATTGCAACTTAATCTAGCTAGCCCAGGGACTATTTTGCAAAATTATTAAAGGTTTAGGGTTTTGCCATTGATTAATCTATGTGTGTTTTGATGTTTAATGGTAGAAAATGCATGCTTGTTGTTAAATAAACAACAATTGTAAAGTGATTTTTGACAAAATTGTCAAATAGGGGTTAAATTGTGAAATGTGTAATTTTTGGGGTTAAATTGTGAAATAAATGAAAGATATGGACTCTTAAGGATCAAATTGAAATTCGGCTAGCATGGGTTGTGGTTGAATTGCATGAATTTGTGATTTTATGACATAAGGACTAAATTGTAAAAAAAAGTGAAATATTAGGGGTAAAAGTGTAAAGTGGCTTTAAAATGTATTTTGGACTAAATTGAATAGAGAGATTATTAAATAAGTTAATTTTGATTACATTTAGATCAAGAAAACGAAATACAAACTTAGGTCGGGGAAAGAACAAGGTTTTGGATTAATCGACTCGTTTTACCGTTTTTGCATCCGAGGTAAGTTCGTATGTGATAAGCTTTGTTTAATTGTATTTTAAATGCTTTGATATTGCATAAAATTGTGAGTACGACTCTACGGACATGTTCGACGATGAATCGGCAAGTGAGAAATCCCGGTTGAACCTTAGGAATAGATTAGGATACGAATGACATGTCATTAGTGGTTATTATTGTTTTGGGTGCTGGTCTGAACGTCCTACCGGTGGCTGAGTTATCCAGCATGTGTTGCAGATTCTCGTCAGCTTGTGTGAGCAGGACTGTGTAGCTACGTCATGACTACTAGCTTATGTGAGCAAACCCATTGATAGCTCGAGAGTGAGCATTATTGAGACATGATATTGAGATAGCTTCGGCTATGTATTGGCACTTCGGTGCAAGATTTATTGAGATAGCTTTGGCTATATATATTGGCACTTGGGGTGCGAGATTCTCGAGTATCCTGTATTATTCCAAATGGTTCAACGGGTATATCAAAGATATGAAATGGTGAGAATAGATACGTATTAGTACAGGTATGTACGGAAACTGTATATGCATCGAACATATGAAAGAAGTGAGCTTATGGTTATGTAGATGATTAAATACATGTTAACATTGTGATTAATTATTTTGTGGTATGTTATATGCATATTTTAAATGGTAAATGAAATAGTGAGTTTTGTTTATTATCTTCATACGAGCTTACTAAGCTTTATAGCTTACATTATTTATTTTTTCGTGTTTTATAGTGATTTCAAAGCTAGCTCAGATTCGGGAATCATCGGAGACTTCATCACACTATCCAACTATCATCTTTGTACTTTTGAATTTAAGTATTTTTAGTATATGGCACGTATAAGAACTTTGGTCATTTTGGTGTATGTGTTGTTAATGAATTTAGTCATTTGAAATGGCTTGTAAATATTAAGAGTTTGGTTTTGTATATAGCCATGTGAGTTGGCTTAATTTGTTGGTTGTATAGCTTATGTTGTAGGTTTCTATTGATGGATATATGATGATTGTTGATTATAGGTATGGTGGATGTCAAATGATTGATATTGGAGAAGATATATACTTGTGAGTTTGAGTATAATGATACATGTTTGAAAGTGTTTAATTAGTTGAATTGTATATGTGAATTTGGTATAAATGGAATGACCTATTTTGTGACTTGTGTGTATTGTGGATAATGGTATTGAGTTAGAATGAGTTATGCTTGATTTAATTTGTTTGAATGCCTATATATGTTATGTTTGGTGCCAATTGGATTGATGTAGGTGTAAACAAAGTTGGGTGGCAAAAATGGCTTGGCAAATAGCCTATTTTTGTCCACACGGGCAGAGACACGGGTGTGTGTCTCAGCCGCGTATGACATACGGTCAGGATGCATGGCCATGTGTCCCCTGGTGTTGAGTTAAAAATTAAGTCAGTATGCTCCACACGTCCTAACATGTAACCCCCCGACTTTTGGGCCTAGAAGAAATGAGCTTCGTGTATCGGAGGGATTGGAATTTAGCTGTGCAAGTGAATAACAAAAAAGTATGTTTGCTTTAGTGGTTAAGGGTCCTGAGAAGTATTGGAGAAGTCATGGGTTCAACCTGGGCTTTAGCAAAAATTTTGGGTTTAAGTGGATAAAACCCTGGATGCTTGGATGTAGGCCTTTTAAATTATTGTGTTAAAAAAATGACATAAAGAAGCATGTGGTCTAGTGGTTGTGGCGTCATTAAGGTTGCAAGGGAGCCTAGGTTCAAGTCTTGGCTCTTGCAATTTGTTTTGGTTTTTCTTTTAAAGGAATCTGGACTTTGGTCTTTAGACCTTTTAATTTATTGAAGGTAAATTGTGACACAAGGAGTCTATTGGTAAAGGCGGCAAGTGGCGTGTGGAGTGTTATAGTGGTCTGAGGTTCGAATCCCATGGCATGCAATAAAGGGGTTTTATTTTATGTCTCTGTGGCGAGAGAGGTAGAGTTGGATTCAAACTCTGCAGAGGTGGTTGGAGACTTGGTCATCAAATTTGAATGGATTCGAATGGGAGGCTAGGAGCAAATCAAGGAGAAATCGATGGAGAGGTTGAAGGAGCTGGGATGTGAAGAAGTCATAGCCGAATTTGGGAGAGCTTGAGTAGGGGGATTTTCGGCTAAGGGCATGTCATTTGGCGCATTTTGGCAGTTGGTGAGAGTGTAGAAGCCAGATTCTTTCTCTATAATTTCGGGATTTTTTCTTTTTCGTTTCGGGTTTTCCTCTCTTTGTGTCATCTCGTGCAGTATTTTTGACCTTTCGGGTTTTTCCCTTTTCAGTTCACTTCTGCTGAATACACTTCCTCTCCCTCCCTCTTCTTTCTATTGCTTTCTCTTTTTATTTCTTTCTTCCCTCTTCTCCCTTTCTTCTCCTAAGCCGAATACCATCCCTGTTCCGTGGTGCCAAATTCTCCCTTGAAGCCTTTCTTTCTTCTCCACATCTTTCTTTATTGGTATTGGTAAGGGGGTACTACAACCACTTTATTGTTTCGTTCTTAGTCAGATTTCTTTTGGCTTTATTAAATTTCCCTTCTTTTTCTCTTGGGGGTCGAATGCATGGTTTTCTTTTAACAACTTTTGATCCGCCGAATCGTGTTAGGAGGGGGATCGCCCTTAATCAGCAGGGAGGCGCTAGTATCGCTTAGTTCTAGCAAGGTGAGTGGTTGTGGTTTAAGTTAATAAAGGTGGTGGATTAAGAATATGCGTTAACCTTATTGGTTGTAAATCTGATATGATATTTTGGTTGATTATAGGATTTGGAGAGCGTGGATCTTAGCTAGTTTGGTGAACAAGTGTGTAATCATACACCTAGTATTATTACCGTTAAACGAAGGACAGTGGTGTGTACTCACACCCCTGTGTTACTGTAGATCGGCAAAATGCCGAAAAGCCAAAAATACGGTGTATGACGCCACACGAGCGTGCGATCGCACGTGTGGTAAACCGAGTCCATGAACATGGGCGCTATTCTGTAGGGGCCGCTATGAGCGTTCTCATAGGCTTGGGTTGTAGTGGGCCTTGTTGGGCCGAAATAGGCCATGTGGGCCCATTGGGCTCATGGGCCCCACATGGGTAAAATCTTCGGTAAGCGAATAATAATGGACTGGGCTGCGAAGCTTGTATAGCCGTGACGGAATTTGGCTTGAATGGACCACACGAGCGTGTGGGCCCACTTGAGTTGAGTATTGGGCCTTGGGCCCAACTACACTATTTTGGCCATATAAGTTATCCGAGTTGCTCGAGATGACTGTAGGCCTTTGGAAAGGTCGTAAACTGTACCGAGACCCCTAATGAGTAAAATGATTGAAATATCCCTATAAGTAAAATGACCAAAATACCCTTGTAGGGTAAAATTACCGAAATACTCCTGATTTGTGAAATTACCAAAATACCCCTGATTTGTAAAATTACCGAAATACCCTTAATTTGTGAAATTACCGACATACCCTCAATTTGTAAAATTACCGAAATACCCCCAATTTGTAAAATTATCGAAATACCCTCGAATTGTGAAATTATCAAAATACCCTTAATTTGTGAAATTACAAAAATAACCCTAATTTTTGAAATTACCAAAATACCCTCTGGGTTGCAAAGTTACCTAAATACCGCTATAGGGTAGGATTACCAAAATACCCTTATAGGATAAAATGTCTATTTTGCCCTTGTGGGTAAAGGACTAACTTATGCTATGATTTGACTGGGATTGTATGACTGTGTTTTAACTGACTTGACTGTGGTTGTGTGACTGATATATTTTTAATACATGTTTAAATGACTGTTACTGAGCATGGCCATTTTATATACACGTGTAATGATTGAGCATGACATACATGACATATTGCATGGGGTTGGGACATTGATACGGAAGAAGTTCTGATAGGGTCGCACGGGTCTCATGAGACAACTGTGGCTCCAGTATTGATTTGTTAAGGTCGCACGGGTCGCATGAGACGACTGTGGGTCCAGTATTGATTTGTTAAGGTCGCACGGGTAGCATGAGACGACTGTGGATCGACGGACGGCTTAAAGCCTCGTAATCTGATTTTGGCTCTGTGCCAACCTAAATATGGCTCTGTGCCATCTTGATTATGGCTTTGTGCCAATCGTATTTACCCGTGGCTATATGCCTAACATATATATTGATGACTCTGGGTCGATCATAATTACCCGTGGCTCTGTGCCGATTATATTACTGTTTTTGATGGCTATGTGCCAAATTTATTACAGTTACCAATAACTTTGTGCCATCCTGATTATGGCTCTGTGCCATCCTGATTATGGTTTATAACCATTTTGTTTATGGCTTTTAGCCATTCTGTACATGGCGCCAAGCCGTTCTATTGACTTAGTGCCGCAACTGGTGCTAAGCTTGGTGTGTTGGCTGGGTGGGTCGATTTTATCCCCACAGGAGTGTAGGGTTGGTACGGGTGGTGTGTTGGCTGGATCGGGGTGGGATGCATCCTCATACTGTTGCATATTTGTTTATGAGATTTGTCATTGTACTTGGCTTAGGGCCACTTGTTCTGTATTGGTTTGGGCTGGGCCCAATTGATTCTGTTATGGGCTGTGACCCAAACGATATTGTAGTGGGTTTTGGCCCACGTATGCTCTGAATTGGACTGTACTGTTACTGTTAAAGGGCTTTGGCCCAGACTGTTTCGGTTTCTATTTCTGTACACTGATTGTTACTCTAATAAGGGGATTACACACTGAGTTTTCATAAACTCACCCCGTTTTAACTGTGCAGGAATCCCCAGCATTAGGAGGATCGGTGCTGTGAGGGACTCGGAGGTGACCACATGACTAAGGCTGTTATGCTTTGGACTTTATATATGTTTTTAAATTTCGTTTTGGGTTTTAACTTCTGTAACAAGGCCTCTCTGGATTTAATTCTGAACTTGGGATTTTGTTACGTTTTATATCTGCTAGACGTTGACTAGTTTTCAACCCAATTACTATTTTTAAAACATACGTTTTAAACTTCTTTACCTTAAATTAGCTTCCGCAACTAAAAGAGGTTTTCAACGAAGTTAATAACTTTTTTTAACAGTGATTAACTTTTCGATGTACCACGTTTTGAAATTGAATGAACACAAACTGAAACTTTAGTTTTTAAATAAAAGGAGGGTTTTCAATGAAAACATGGTTTTCGAAAAACACTTCAATGTGACATGCCAGATTCGGGCCTAACTTCTGGGCCGGGTTTGGGGTGTTACATAGTACTCGGGCATGTGACTTGGTCGTGTGGCATAAGTCAGAATACCCTACAGGTTTGGCACGGCCTAGCACACGGCTTGGAACACTGGCGTGTGTGGCCATTTGTAGGGCACACGGGCTAGTCACACGGGCGTGTGTGTTGGCCGTGTGACCCAAGTCAGAAAGTTACACTGGGTCAGACACGGGTTGAGACACGACCATGTGATATTATTTCGAATGTCCGCACGGCTTAAGACACGGGCGTGTCTTTGGCCGTGTGAGATACACGGCTGGGCCACACGGGCCTGTGTCCCCTATATATTGAAATTTTTTTCTAAGTTTTCTAAAAATTTCTTGAGCTATCGGTTTAGTCCCAAACCACTTCTAAAGCATGTTTAGGGCCTTGTAGACTTGTATTAGGGACAATGTGATTGAGTTTGAATGATGATTGCATGAAATTTGAAAATGTATGTGAAATGAATGTTTAATTGTTTTATAATTCTGGTAATACTCCGTAACCGTATTCCGGCGTTGAATACGGGTAAGGGGCGTTACATATCATACCCACAAAGGCTGTGTAGGAAAATATTTATGAAATGAAAAATTAACCAATTTTGTGTTTGAAATTATATTGGTTTGAAGTGGTTTTATAAGAACTAAAAATCAACTAAGTAATTTAACTAAAAAAATAAAAATAAATTATTCCAATGCATGATTTCTAAAAGATGAGTTTAATCAATATGACATAAATGTGTTAGATCAATTTTATTTTTTAACTTTGAATAATTAAAGCTGTGTTTATGTTGGTACGAATAATTTCACGACAACTCAGTAATTTGCTAACTAATGCACATACTTACCTACTAAAACCCAATAACATCTTGACCATATCTTTCTGTCAATTCATACGGTTAATCGAATTTTAATAAGCAAGTAAAAGATTAAGTGAAATAACAATATATCTCTATATTGAAACAATTTAATCACAATAATCTTGCAAGTTATGTAAGGCTAATATACTGTTTAATATCGTCACTAATTTAACCCTCAGCTATATTAGAAGATTAAACATGCACCAATTAAATATTGTGTCGATTAATTACAATTTTAATCCGTTTAAATAATTAATTCAATTGTTACCCCTTTTCTCTTCATCAGGCTTGTAACACCCCAAACTCGGTCAAAACGTTACGACCGAATCTGGATTGCTACAGAGGAATTAAATTTGAAAACTTTGAAAAACATCGCGACTTAAGAAATTATCTTGTTTGGTGAATTCATGTTGAGGGATTTTTACTTAGTATTATATATTTTATTTAATTTTATTTAAGTAGATTAGGTACTAAAAACAGGATTATTTCATCAAAACCGAACTTAGAAGAATGTTTGAATGGTGACAATTGAGATGTCTATTGAGGTGCGTGATCTCTTTGAAAATATTAGTTGTCATGTTAAGAAAAATCCCAAGTTTTAATTATTTACGGCTTGTTATCCACTTATTGTAAATTTAAAAAAAAAACTTCTTTTTATGCTTTAAGAAAACCCCGTTTCTTTTTAAGTAATTCATAGCATGTATGAAATCAGCTTATAAACAAATCCCGAAATAAAGTTAAAGCGGCCTTATTACAAGTTAAAATCCCAGAATAGAAATAAATTTAAAATAAAGTTCGAATTTACTAAAGAAATTGCAACGCATGGCCACCTCGAGTCCGTCACGGCCCAAAACCCGCCATCTACTGATTACCTGCAAAATTAGCAAAGGGTTGAGTCATCAAGACTCAGTGTGTAAATCCTCGTATAACGCGAACTGGACCTTAGCCCATTCAAAACAGCACATGTCAACATGTATGCAATGCAGCCCAACCCAGTTTAACTCTCCATCAAAACACCCGTGGCTTTATGCCACTGTGGTTCATGACCACCGTGGTCCTAGACCACTCGTGACAAAGTCACTATAATATGTACTCGTGGGGCCAACCCACTGTGGTACTTGACCACCGTGACGATCTCTGATTTATTATGCATACGTGGGGCCAACCCACTGTGGTACTTGACCACCGAGACAAGTCACTAATTAGATTATCCGTGGTTTCAACCACCGTGGTACTTAGACCACTAGTGACAATAGTCACTCGTGACAGTCACTGATTCTCCCTCCTCCTTTCATTCAATCCCGAGCCCATGCTCTTTACATCGTGCACAATGTGTATGCAACCAATATCACAGTGTAACAGATAACATAACATCAAAAATACATACACGCATACTATCAAGAATATCAATATCGAAGAACTTACCCGGCGTCTCCAACCTTACCCATAAGGGTATTTTGCCTACCCCATCAGTCATTTCGGCTTACAATCATTACAGTTAATAACACAATCAACAAAGAAGGCGTGTGAGTAATACACACCTGATAACATGTAACACTAGGCTTTCTACGTCGATGCTTCCACTAGCAGGGACGACGGCTGTTTGCCTATCCCAAGTAGACATCGGCTCTCTACCACAACCTGGCGAAAAGTCCAAAACCGCCGACACCGATCGCCTTTTGAACTTAGGAGCCGCAACTATGGGTTCGCTCCCTTCCCTCGATTGACCAACACTTGCATCCATGGAGAAACTTGATCAATACAATACCATAACAGAATCACGGTTAGCTAACAACGATATCGAACTAAGGTGACGAATCGTTCGAGATCAATCAAACGAATAGAACAAAAGGGTAACTCCTTACCTTTGAACTAACGCAAATAATCAAAACTGCTTGGAAAGGAACTCTTGGCAACTAGGGAAGTTTTAGCACTTCTCTTCCTGGTATTCGGCCACTTGATCAATGACAAGCCGAACACTTGCAGGTTGGTTTGCGAAACCAAATGGGTCCCTAATCAATTCCCAGTTGGAACCGATTCACAAAAATAAAACAAAGGAAGTGGCCTTTCGGCCAAACGGTTCGATAAAGACCTTTTTCCATACATTCGACCACACCCACTTACCAAGTTTCTCTCGAAAGTAGGCCACACGATGAAGAGATGATGGAGATGTGCCCTTTTACAATCGGCCAATGCCCCAATAAGTGAGTTAGAAACTTCGGTTTAACCAAACCACAGAGAAAAAGAGAAGAACGAGAAGAAAAGAGGAGAAGGCTCCTTACCGAAACGAGAGTATGCCGAATGGAGAGTCTATAATCGGCTACTAGCAGAATTAATAGAAAGGGTGCAGGTTCGGTTATGAAGAAGAAACAGGTAGCAAAAGGTCCAGGGAGATTTGGCCAAAGAGGAGAAAAGAAAATGAAGCGCAAGAAAGAAAAAGATGCAGAGAAGGGTTTCGGCTTTGGAAGATAGAGTAGCAAAGAGAAGAAGAAGAAAGTTGAACGACAAAGAGGGGATGATAATGGTGCAAGATTCGGCCAACACCTTCAAGTCAAAGAGAATAGGTGACGCACAAGAAAGAAGATGGAGGTTCGGCTATAGAAAAATATGAAGAGAAAAGAAAGATGAGAGAATAAGAGTTGAAAAAAATGCCACAGTTTCTTTGGTAAAGCAAAAACAAAACGAATACAAATGACCAAAATTCCAAGAAGAAAAGAAAACTCTAGCTCAAAAGATGCTAGCCACCAAACGACACTATAACACACCCTTATGACCGATTGAACCACACTCAAAAGAAAAGAGCTAAGTGCCACAAGCCTTAAGAATTTCGGCACACACCTTAGCTTAGCACTAAACCAATTTCTCGCCCTCTTCAAGCTTCCCACAACCGGCCATCACTTCCACCACTTGAAATCCCTTAATTTCCTCCCCCTTCAGTCATTCAAACTTTGTTGACCCGTTCAAACCCCACCAACACCTCATGTCCACCAATTCAAACGGTTTGACTCCTTCCACCAACCACTTTGGAGAGTCCCTACCTCAAGCCACCACTTTAGCTCCCCAGACGCAAAAATAAAGCCTCCAAGTGAGGTTTGTGGGATTCGAACCTCCTCCCTGCTGCTTCCCCCTTGTGACGCCACTTTCCTGCACTCTAAGTGGCGTCCCCTTGCCACTTTACCACTCCTTTTCTTGTGTCATCAAACACAAGTATTAATACTTAAGACCTGCCTCTGCCAGCTCTCCCCTAAAGTGTCTAAAAACAAAATTTCTACCAAGGCTCGAGCTTAACCCTGAGCCTTCCTAGGACCCCCAAACACATCAAAATGACAACCAAAACATGCCAACACACAGTAACACACAATAATACAGGGCCCCTAATTCCAGGATGTTACAGTTCCACCTCCTTAAAGAAATTTTAGCCTCGAAAGTTACCTAGTCAAAAGAGATTAGGGTATTGCCGTCACATCACATCCTCTGGCTCCCACGTAGCTTCCTCTGAACCGTGATTCCGCCACAACACTTTAACCAATGAGGCCGTCTTTCTCCGCAACACTTTAACATCTCGGTCTATGATCTGCATTGGTTCCTCTTCAAAGGATAAATCAGGTCTTACCTCGATTTCTTCCACCGGTACAATGTAAATGGGTCCGAACGGTAGTGCTTTAGCATCGAGACATAGAATACATCATGTATCTACCCCAATTTCAGAGGTAACTCGAGCTGATACTGGTCCCACACATTTCAACATACGATAAGGCCCGATGAATCTAGGGCTCAGCTTGCCCTTTCGACCAAACCTTAAGACTTTCTTCCACGGTGAAACTTTTAGAAAAAGCTGATCACCCACTGCAAATTCTATATCCTTACGCTTCAGATCAGCGTAAGATTTCTGCCTGTCGGAAGCTTCCTTCAACCGCATCCGAATCAACTTAACCTTTTCCTCTGTTTCAGAAACCAACTCCTGACAAACATCTGACGCTCGTCCAACTATGTCCAACATGTAGGAGTGCAACATTTCCGACCATACAACGCTTCATAGGGCGCCATCTGAATACTAGACTCGTAGCTGTTGTTGTATGCGAATTCTGCCAACGGTAGGAACTCCTCCCAACTACCCCTGAAGTCAATGACGCAGCCTCTCAACATGTCTTCCAATATCTGAATTACCCTTTCCGACTGACCATCAGTCTGCGGATGAAACGTTGTGCTGAAATCCAATCTCGTACCCAGCGCTTGATGCAACGCCTTCCAGAACCTCGACGTAAACCTGGGGTCTCTATCTGATATGATAGACACAGGTACCCCATGCAACCTCACAATCTCCGCCACATAAAGTTTGGCTAATTTTTGTAATGAATAATCAACCTGAACCGCTATGAAGTGAGCGGACTTCGTCAACTGATCGACAACTACCCACACTGAATCTTTCTTCGTGGGCGTAAGGGGTAGCCCACTCACAAAGTCCATCGTTATCCTATCCCACTTCCAAAGTGGAATCTTTACTGGCTGTAGCAACCTCGAAGGCAATTGGTGTTCCGCTTTCACCTACTGACACGTCAAGCATTTACCCACATACTCAGTCACTTCCTGCTTCAGACCCAACCACCAAAACTGTTCTCGCAGATCCCTATACATCTTACTTCCACCAGGATGCATAACGTATGGGCTACTATGCGCTTTCTGTAGAATCTTCTGTCTCAATTCAGAATCCTTCGGCATACAAGCCCTTCCCCAAAATCATAATACCCCATTACTATTCACACTAAAATCTACTGTCTCACCACCTGCTACAAGCCGAAATTTCGCACTCAACGATTCATCAGACAATTGCTTCTCTTTTATCTGACTAATCCAAGAAGGTTTCACTTGAAGTTCAGCTAATAAACTCCCATCATTATACAAGCTGAGATGAGCAAACATTGCCCTCAAGTCCGAGATCACCCTACGGCTTAACGCGTCTGCCACTACATTAGCTTTACCCGGGTGGTACTCAATCAAACAATCATAGTCCTTTAACAACTCGATCCACCTCTGCTGCCTTAAATTCAACTCCTTTTGGGTAAGGAGATATTTTAGGCTCTTGTGGTCTGTATAAATGATGGATTTCTCCCCATACAGATAATGTCTCCAGATCTTCAGTGCAAACACTACTACAGCCAACTCCAGATCATGCATGGGATAATTCACTTCATGTGGTCTCAATTGCCGAGACGCATATGCCACCACTTTCCCTTCTTGCATTAACACACACCCCAACCCTATGTACGACGCATCACAGTAAACGACAAACTCCTTCTTAGCCTCAGGCTGAATCAATACTGGAGCCTCAGTCAAGATTCTCTTCAGCTTCTCAAAGCTTTCTTGTTGCTTATCTGACCAGACAAACGGTACCCCTTTCCATAACAACTTGGTTAACGGTACGGCTATTAGCGAGAATCCCTCAACAAACCTCCTGTAATACCCAGCCAACCCAAGAAAACTCCGAATTTCTGCCACAGACTTAGGCAGTTTCCAATCCAACACGGCTTCAATTTTCCGGGGATCAACCCTAATCCCCTCAGCAGACACAACATGTCCCAGAAAGGTAACTTCCTTTAGCCAAAATTCACATTTACTGAATTTGGCGTACAACTATTTCTCTCTCAGAATTTGCAGAACCACCCGAAGATGCGAATCATGCTCCTCTTCCAAACTTGAATAGACCAAAATATAGTCTATGAAAACCATGGCAAACCGGTCTAGATAGGGTTGGAATACCAGGTTCATCATGTCCATAAACGCAGCTGGTGCATTCGTCAACCCAAACGGCATCACCAAGAACTCGTAGTGCCCATAACGAGTTCGAAAAGCTGTCTTATGAATATCTGCCTCCTTGACCTTAAGTTGGTGATAACCTGACCTCAAGTCTATCTTTGAAAAGACCGAAGCGCCTCGCAACTGATCGAATAGATCGTCTATCCTAGGCAACGGGTACTTGTTCTTAATCGTCAACTTGTTCAACTACCTATAATCAATGGACATCCACATCGACCCGCCATTCTTCTTAACAAACAACACCGATGCTTCCCAAGGTGACACACTGGGTCGGATGAAACCCCGGTCCAACAGTTCCTGAATTTGGGCTTTCAGTTCCACCAACTCCTTCGGCGCCATTCTATATGGGGCAATAGACACTGGCGCTGTTCTCAGAAGAAGATCAATACCGAATTCCACCTCACGATCCGGAGGTAACCCTGAAAGCTATTCTGGAAAAACATCACAGAACTCCTTCACTGTTCTGACATCCCCTACAGTCAACTCCTTGGCCTCCAAAGTTCGAACAAAAGTTAAGAATGCCTCGCATCCTTTTCTCACCATTCTTTCAGCCTTTAAAGCGAACACTACATTAGACAAGTAGTTCCTCCTTTCACCTATCACTACCACCTCATCATCCTCAGGAGTCCTGAACACCATACGCTTAGTAGCACAATCCAAGTTTGCTCGATACCTCACTAACCAGTCCATGCCTAAGATCAAATCGAACTCGCCAAATGGCAGTTCCATCAAGTCAGCCGGGAAAACCATTCCTTGTACTTCTAATGGCACGCTCCTAAAGAGTTTGTTTACCACTACAGATTGTCCTAAAGGGCTAATTACAGTCATCTCCCTAGAAGCAATATCAGAGTCTATGTTCAGAGTTCCAGATACAGTACTAGCAACATAGGAATGTGTTGACCCAATATCAATCAGTGCAGTAAAAGGCAATCTGTAAATAAGGAACGTACCGTTTATGACGTCTGGTGCATCACCCTCCTCTCGGCGTCTAGCTGAATAAACCAACCCCTGGCTGTCTTGCATCTGTGTTCCCAGCACCTCTGCCCGGTGCTCCACGTCCATGACCAAGACCATTTCCTCCTCTGGCCGGACCACGACCTCTCTGTGGCTGCTGACCACCTTTACCAGGCTGAACGTAACTTTGACCGGTTGGTCGCGCTCTGTTTGGCTCCTGTGGGCAATCTCTTACCCGATGATCCACTGATCTACATCTGAATTATCCATTACTTCTTGCCCAGCATTCTCCAAAATGAAACTTCCCACACGTAGCACATTGCTGTGGCCGACCAGCAACAACAGACCTCGCAGTTCGATTCGGCCTATCCAACCTAAGCCTCTTCTAAAAATTCCCAGTAGACCTTGACAGTCCAAAACTTCTCTTATTCCTACCCTTGTCCCTATCCTGATTCTGCCTTTCAGATCGCTTTGCCTCTTCATCTATCTTGGCCTTCTCAACCAAAATAGCAAACTCCCTTTCCCGTTGTGGAGCTATCAGTACTCGCAACTCGTCTCTCAGACCATCTTCAAATCGGACACAACGCTCATGATCGGTTGACACAATGCCCCGGGAATACCGGCTAAGACGTAGGAATTTCGCCTTATACTCGCCCACTGACTTACTCCCTTGAACCAAGTTAAGGAATGCCTTACGTTGTGCGTCCACATAGCTCGACCCAATGTATTTCCCTTGGAACGCAGACTTAAAGAAGTCCCAGGTAATGCGATCCGCTGCTGTACCATCCCTAACAGTGAGCTACTACTAGTAAGCCTCATCTCGGAGAAGAGACACAACTCCTTTCAGTTTCTCCTCTGTAGTGCAGTTAATATCATCCATAATCCATTCCACTGCTTCTAACCAGTACTCGGCTACATTAGGAGCCACACCAGAAACGCCCTTAAACATTTCAGCCCCGTTCGATCAAAGTCGCTCCGACATAGATTTTCGAGCCACTGATCCCATGCTCGCTCTAGCCGCTCTCTCCAGAACGCGTAACATAGCCTGAGACATAGCATCGTCTCTACCAATTTGATCCTGAAATTTCGCTTTCGCAACTGGCGATGCGTACACTTCACCTTCCGGCCCATACCCAATTCCTAAGGCTCAGCCCCAACATCTCGGCCTCTTCTATGGCCTCACATACCGCATCCACGTCCTCTAGTACTCATTTCTACTAATGCGATTTTAATCTAATTAAGAGTTTTATGAGTTAGTGTTTTCTTCCACTGTTTATTACAGAGTAGTTTTATGGAAATAGCATTATGAGCAGTTCTCGTCAATTCATGCATACGTAAGGTTTCAGTCTTTAGAGTGGAATTTCTTAGCACAAATAGTCATAGCACACTACACTCACTTCATACAAAACAACCAAAAGTCAGAAGACTTACCGTGCAGATTTGGTGCCGGAGACTCGGGTGCCATGCTTCCAGAAAACATATATGTTTTTAAACCATTTTCTAAACCATCTTTTGAAATATTTTTAAACCCCATACCCACAGTCGAGTTTTTGAAACCTAGGCTCTGATACCACAATTGTAACACCCCAAACCCGGTCAAAACGTTACGACCGAATCTCGATTGCTACAGAGGAATTAAATTTGAAAACTTTGGAAAACATCGCGACTTGAGAAATTATCTTGTTTGGTGAATTCATGTTGAGGGATTTTTACTTAGTATTATATATTTTATTTCATTTTATTTAAGTAGATTAGGTGCTAAAAATAGGCATATTTCATCAAAACCAAACTTAGAAGAATGTTTGAATGGTGACAATTGAGATGTATATTGTGGTGCGTGATTTCTTTGAAAATATTAGTTGTAATGGTAAGAAAAATCCCAAGTTTTAATTATTTACAGCTTGTTATCCGGTTGTTGTAAATTTGAAAAAAAAACTTCTTTTTATGCTTTAAGAAAACCCCATTTCTTTTTAAGTAATTCATAGCATGTATAAAATTAGCTTATAAACAAATCCCGAAATAAAGTTAAAGCGGCCTTATTACAAGTTAAAATCCCAGAATAGAAATAAATTTAAAATAAAGTTCAAATTTACTAAAGAAATTGCAACGCATGGCCACCTCGAGTCCATCACGGCCCAAAACCCCGCCATCTACTGATTACCTGCAAAATTAGCAAAGGGGTGAGTCATCGAGACTCAGTGTGTAAATCCCCGTATAATGCGAACTGGACCTTAGCCCATTCAAAACAGCACATGTCACATGTATGCAGTGTAGCCCAACCCAGTTTAACTCTCCATCCAAAACACCCGTGGCATTATGCCACTGTGGTTCATGACCACCGTTGTAATATCCTAGATATAGGCATGTGCATTTATATGTGGTGTTTGTTTCATATGTTAAAATTTGGAAATTTAGGTTTAGAGCTGAGGCTTAAATTACATATTCTGTTTAAGCTTACTTGGGTTAAAATAAAGTTCTAAGTAGTTTAATGAGCATTTTGGGCTTGAGGCCCAAAAGGAAATGATGCCGTAAGGAGGAAGAGGAGTTGGCGTCAAAAGGCAAGGGGAAGAGGCCCAACTTGTGGCCACCTGAAGCCCAAGTTTTGGGTCTAAAATTCGGCACCTAGGAGCCTTAGGGGTGGACGGCACACTTGCTACAATTTAGGGATTTTAATTCTTTTATTTTCTTGATAAATAGGAAGATAATAAAGAGAAAGATGAGGGCTATTTTTAAGGAGATAAGGGATTAAGATAACAAGAAAGATAAAAGCTATCAGACGACAGCAGAGTTGGCCGAAAATCCAACTCTGGGAGGGGGAGTGTATTGCCGAAATCTATATAAGCCAAGTGATCATCCTTTCATTCAATTTTTCTCTCTTCTTCCTCACCTAGCCGAAATTCTGCTAACAAGATCTCTTCATCTTTTTCTTCCCTCTGCCGAAATCTTCACTTGGTTCTTCCTCTGAAATTGTTCTTTCTTTTCTTCCTCTATTAGGCCGAATTCTCTAACAACTCTTTTCTCATTCTTTTCAAACACTTAAGCTGAATTCTCCTTGCCCATATTTCTTCCTTCCATAGCCGAACCTTCAAGGATTCATCCCTTTTTTCCCGAAGTTACAGAAAAGTCAAAAACACGAGATCTAGTCTTCTGTAGATGTGCCGAAATCATTCTGAGGAACTTACCTGTGTCGAAATTTTGAAGAAAACAATAGGTATGTGTCGATCTTAAGTTCCAATATTTTCTCCGGCTTTTCAAGTTTTCTAGCCGGATGGCTATGTAGTGACTAATTAAAGGTTTTCTTCTTTTCGGCATCTCGGATCTGAAGGGAAGTACAACGCCTAGATCTTTAAGTTAAGAGATCAGTAATACTCAAGTCGTGTTATTTCAAGGTAAGGGATCTATTAGTAGTTAACGTGTAAATTGAGATTTTATTAACCTTGGTCGAATATTGAATGGCTAAATCTTCGTATGATTTTCCAGTTTTTGAGCAAGGCTTTACACTGAGGGTAGTAGATTTGGATATCAACTAAGGATAGTAGATTTCGCGATATCAGGTGTGTAATACTTCCCCACCATCTAGAACTGATTATTATTATATGTTCATAAGTTTATATGTTGTGATAAATGCCGATATCTCGGTTTAATGTTGGAAACTCGAAAAGGGTGAAGCAAATCACCAGGTCAGTGAATGTTTTGACTTTATATGATAAAAGTATACTGATTTTATGATTGCATGGGTTGGGTTTGATGAAAGGAGGAAGTTATACGTTATATGTGTAGCGGTTTATACCGTGATCTATTATATGTTGTAGCGGCTAATGCCGTGATCTGTTATAAGGGCTTCGGCCATAATATGTTGATGAGCAGAATGACTGCCATCTTGGCGTGTAGCGGTGTGGGTCGATTGTAGAAATCCCCAATGGTGTGAACGGTTGGTACGGGGGCGTGTAGCGGATGGAAACCTAGGCAAATGGGTTGGGCCTTGCATATTATTTGTTATTTAAATGAATGAAATTATTAATCAGTTTTATGGGCCTAAGGCCCAAAATCTAGTGGTGCATGAGGGTTGCACACTGAGTCTGGCGACTCACCCTTTTAATTAACATTTCAGGTGATACCTAGTGCTTCGGTCCGGGCTGGAGAGGAACGCAAGGTGGCCATGCAGAAGAATATGAAGATTTGGCGAAAGGGACTCCAGTCAATTATTTTATATTATATTTTCATTAATGGATTTTAAACTTCGATGTAATAAGGCCATGGGCCACTAGCTTATATTTAGTTTTATTATGGGCTTTATTACTTTTAGTTATCTAAATTTTTATTTTAATTAAACTAAGGCATGTAATTAAGTATGGGTTTTATTTTACAAAGGCATATCCTTTATAAAATATATTTGGGCTTTTCTGAAAATTCGACATGTTTGACAAAATTTTTTTTAGTGACATACCAGATCCGGTCGTGGTGTTTGGGTCGGGTTTGGGGTGTTACAAATTGGTATTAGAGTCAGGTTCAAAACTCGGCTTTGGGGTTTTTGGGCTCAAAACGTTTTCTAAAAATGGGCTTTTGAAATATATATATATATATATATATATATATATATATATATTTTAAGGATAATAGGTCTGTTAGCTCAGCATGGCACCTGCGTCTCCGGCCCAAGTCCGCCAGGTAAATACTCCGAACCATTGTGTGATCTTTATATATGTGGGCTTAGTGGGCCTAGTGGGACGTAGACTAAGTTAAGAATTAGAACTTGATGGACTTTAGGCTTAGTACAAACTACTTCTTAAAAATTTATAAAGCTTAATTTCACTGAACAAACCCGTTAACGAGCCGCAAGGCTAGGGTGTGGTAACCGTCATACGCATGTCTAGGAAGGATTCGGAAGAGCCTGGTATTTAAGCAGTCCTAGTGACTCACCTCCTCTTCGTTGGAATCCTACCTGGTGCGTAGTGACTGTTCACCTTAGCCAGGTTAGGGTGTGGCAATGGGCATACGCATGTTTAGGAGTGGATTCAGGGAGAGCTTGGTACTTAAGTAGTCCTAGCGACTCACCTCCTCTTCACTAGAATCCTACCTGGTGCGTAGTGACTATTCACCCTAGTTACAAGGACTTGTGGATGGGCTAAACCCTATGACTAAAACCCGAAAGGGACCAACCACCCTATTTTCTTTTTGAAAAAAAATTACCCGAAAATCTCACGTTTACAAGAATAACCCGGACCATGAAACTAGATTTTACCAAAAGTACCCTAGTTTAAAAAAAAATCAAAGTTTGAAAAATTACCAAACTACCCTTATTTTGCAAAATGACCAAAATACCCCTATGGGTAAAATTACCGAAATACCCCCCGGATTTCAAAATTACCGAAATACCCCCAGATTTCAAAATTACTGAAATACCCCCGAATTTCCAAAATTACCGAAATACCCCTGGGATTGCAAAATTACCAAAACACCCCTATTTCACAAAATCACCAAGGACCCTATTTTGAAAAATTACGAAAATACCCCTATAGGATAAAATTACGAAAATACCCCTGGGTAGCGGAAAACAACAACAATGACAACAACAACAATTTTCTATAATGAACGCGAGTTCATGAATGTTGATGATTGAATGAATGAACTTGAGACTGTAGTGTGTGTATGAATTCGAAAGAACTACTCTTTAAAACTATTAATCATAAGACTGTTCGCAATAAATTAGTGGAAAGAAGTAATGATTCATAAAATTCTTAATCAGATAAACGCAACTCGGAAGAATGAGTACAAGGGGTCGAGGATGTCCACCGCGTAGACGCGGTAGGGGTAGGATGACCTTGTCTGAGCCAGTAGGGTCTGGCCATGGGTCAGGAAACGAACTGCCGGATCCCCCAGCTATGGAGGGAAAGTTACGAGATCAAGCGACCGGAGATGATGCTGTATCCCAGGTGATGTTGCGAGTCCTTGAGAGAGTTGCTGGAGTAGGTATGGGCATAGGAGCCCTGAAATCTGCGCCAGAGCGGCTTAAGGCCAATGGAGCAGAAGTGTTTAGGGGAGTTTCTGGTGTAGCCCCTCACACAGCTGAGCGACTGAGCGTATAATGGATGACTTAGATCTTACGGTGGAGGAGAAGTTGAAAGGGGTCGTGTCTCTTCTTCGAGACGATGCTTACCAGTGGTGGCTCACGGTGAAAGAAGGTACTGTTGCAGATCTGATTGACTGGGATTTCTTTAAGGAGTCATTCCAGGGAAAGTATGTTGGGGCCAGTTATATCGATGCACAAAGGAAGGCATTCTTGAACTTGGTACAGGGAAGTAAGACTGTGACTGAATATGAGGCAGAGTTTCTGCGTTTGAGCCACTACGCTCGGGGAATGGTAGCAACGGAGTATGAACATTGTGTTCGGTTCGAGGATAGGCTGCGAAATGAGTTAAGGGTTCTGATAGCACCGCAGTGAGAGAGAGTTTTTGCTGTTTTGGTAGATAAGGTTAAAATAGCTGAGGAAGTGAAACGGGTTGAGAAACAAGAAAGGGATAAGGATCGGGGTAAGAGTAAGAGGAGTTTTGGGCCATCAAGAGCATTTGGGAATTTTCAGAAGAGGCCTAGGGCTGATGGGCCAGTTCGTGCTCCGACAAGTCAAAACCAAGCATGTTCTACATGTGGGAGGACGCATTATGGGGAGTGCAGAATAAAAACAGGTGGATGCTTTAGGTGTGGATCCACAGAACATCTGATTAAGGACTGTCCCCAGATGGATCGAGGGCAGCCAGCGGGCCGAGGTGCTGATCAAGTGAGGATAGGTGATCAGCCTAGACCAAGGGGTCGTGGTGCAGGTAGAGGAGGAAATGGGGCTGGTCGAGGTCGTGGAGCACTTGGTAGAGGTGCAGGTAATGTAGATGCAAGGCAGCCGGGTCTAGTTTATGCAGTTCGTCGACAGAAGGATGGTGACGCACCGGATGTCATAACCGGTACGTTTCTTATAGCTAACCACCCTTTTCTTGTTTTGATTGATATTGGGTCAACCCACCCCTATGTTGCATGTTCCATATCTGAGACCTTAAGTATAGATCCTGAAACAACTACTAGGAAGATGACTGTGGTTAGTCCCCTAGGACAATCCAGGGTAGTGGACAAGCTATTTAAGGATGTACCTTTAGAGACTCAAGGGGTAGTGTTTCCGGCAGACTTAATGGAATTGCCATTTGGAGAGTTTGATCTTATCCTAGGAATGGATTGGTTGTCAAAGCATCGTGTTAAGTTGGATTGTGGGACTAAGCGCATGGTGTTAAGTACCCCGGAAGGCGGGGAGGTGGTTGTGTTAGGAGAAAGAAGGAACTATTTGTCCAACGTAGTGTCGGCCTTGAAAGCTGTTAAGATGATTCGGAAGGGATGTAACACCTTTTTAGCTTTTATTAGTGCTTTGGATGCTAAAGAGGTGACTGTCGATGAGGTTCGAACAGTCAAGGATTTCGCAGACGTCTTTCCGGGGGAGTTGCCAGGATTGCCCCCGGATCGCGAGGTGGAGTTTGGAATAGAACTACTCCCGGGTACAGCTCCGGTATCTATTGCCCCTTATCGAATGGCGCCGAAGGAGCTGGTGGAGCTCAAAGCTCAGATTTAGGAGCTATTGGATTGAGGATTCATCCGACCGAGTGTGTCCCCATGGGGAGCGCCAGTTCTATTCGTGAAAAAGAAGGACGAATCCATGCGTATGTGCGTGGACTATCGTCAACTGAATAAGTTGACGATTAAGAATAAGTACCCATTACCGAGAATCAACGATTTGTTCGACCAGCTCAAAGGAGCTTCGGTCTTTTCTAAGATTGATTTAAGGTCGGGATATCATCAATTAAGGGTTAAAGAAGGAGATATTCATAAGACAGCGTTTCGGACGCGGTACGGTCATTATGAGTTTTTGGTAATGCCGTTCGGTTTGACGAACGCGCCAGCAGCATTTATGGATATGATGAATCGGGTGTTTCAGCCATACCTTGATCGGTTCGTCGTAGTGTTTATCGACGATATATTGGTTTATTCCAAGTCTGAGGAGGAGCATAATGCACATCTCCGAGTGGTGTTGCAAATTCTGAAGGAAAAGCAGCTATACGCAAAGTTCAGTAAGTGTGAGTTCTGGCTGAAGGAGGTGACTTTTCTAGGGCATGTAGTTTCCGCCGAGGGGATTAAGGTAAACCCTCGAAAAATCGAAGCTGTGTTAAATTGGAAATCGCTGAAGTCTGTGGCGGAAATTCGAAGTTTCTTAGGATTAGCTGGATATTCGAAGGTTCGTTGAGGGGTTCTCTTCAATCGCGGCACCATTAACTAAGTTGTTGAGGAAGGGAGTATCTTTTGTGTGGACTGACAAACAACAAGAGAGCTTTGAGAGGTTGAAGAGAATTCTGACAGAAGCACCGGTGTTAATTCAGCCAGAAGCGGGAAAAGAATTTACCGTCTATTGTGATGCGTCACACACAGGGTTAGGGTGTGTGCTGATGCAAGATGGGAAAGTTGTGGCAAACGCATCTCGACAATTGAGACCGCATGAGTTGAACTACCCTACGCATGATTTGGAATTGGCGGCGGTAGTGTTTGCTCTGAAGATTTGGAGGCATTATCTGTACGGGGAAAAGTCGGTAATTTACACCGACCATAAAAGTTTGAAGTATCTCCTTACTCAGAAGAAGTTAAATTTACGACAACGTAGGTGGATCAAGCTCTTGAAGGACTATGATTGCTCGATTGAATACCATCCCGGCAAGGCCAATGTGGTGGCGGATGTGTTGAGTAGGAAGGTGATAACAGACCTAAGGGCGATGTTCACTCATCTTAGTTTGTATGAGGATGGTAGTTTGGTGGCTGAGCTACAAGTAAGACCTATGTGGACAAGTCTAATCAAGGAGAAGCAACTTTTAGATGATGTTTTAAGTACTCGAATCCGGCAAGTGCAGGAAGGTGAAGTAGGGGACTACAGTCTGAACAATGATGGAGTTTTGTGTTTCCGTGGGAAGGTTTGTATGCCAAAAGATGATGAGCATAAAGCAGATGATTCTTCGGGAACCGCATAGTAGCTCTGTAACACCCCAAACCCGGCCCATTCACTACGACCGAATTTGAAATGTCACTGCAGAAAACGTTTGAAAAATATTTTGACTTAGAGGTGAAAACGTATAAATTTATTATCTTTAGAAAAAAAACATCGTGTATTTAAAATTTCTAAATAAATTAAGTTGTTACAAAATATTCAGATTTAAAACTTTAATATAAAATTCTTATGATATGAAGTGTTAGAATTAAAACATAAAAACATTTCCAAATAATAATGTAAATGTCAATCTACCTTAACATAAATAAAATTCCCAAATACTTTAAATGGCCCTTATTACAATAAATACTCATTCATAAATACTAAAAATATAAAATATTTAAAACAAGTAAAACATCTTCTGCATGGGCCACCTCGTATCCACTCCAACCCGGTCCAAGCTTTATGCATCACCTGTAAGGTTTGAGAAAAATTGGGTGAGTCAAACAGACTCAGTGCATAGCTATTTCACATGTCTCCATTTATGGGCTTGGCCCATTTCCACACAGTCCACATACATATCATGCAATTATGAAGCCCAACCCATCCTAATGTCCATCCATCACACCTACCTTGGCAGACCTGCTGCCCAAGGCCGTGGCTAATCCATCGATCAACCAAGTGATCCCACATATCTTACCTTGGCAAACCTGTTGCTCAAGGCCGTGGCTAAGCCACCGATCACATAAGTGATCCCACATATCAATCAGTCTACGGTGATGCACACAGCTATCAACCGCCGAGATGGGCACCTAGCCAACACCTCCCTTGATGAAGCACATAGCTAACATCAAGCGCCAATGTAGCACAAGGCTATCATTAGACCACGTACATAATGTACACCCTTTCCTTCTTTGTTCATCCCAAATCCCATGCGTAGATATGTCATGCCACAATATCATTAAAATAAGCATACATCTCATGCTATCACAATTTCATACGTATACCATAGGAAACTTATTGTCATAAAGTACTAACCTGTTTAATCGCTTACCCACCATGGGTATCCACCTTTTTAGCCATTAATTCGGCTACCATGCACATCATATACATACATATAATAACACAATTAAACATTCAAGAGACAGTGCGATAACTACGCACCTGTTTAGCACAGTTTACTCAATCCCGAACTACTTGTATCTAACACGATGAACGGGGTTTTTCCTCCTCCCTTAATGCTGATTTGGTCTCCTACCAAATCCCGAAGGCTTTGCTTATTCCTTACGGATCTAAATCCCGAAAGCTTTTTTTAATCTAGCCGACTTGCCCCTAAAAGCCATAATCGAAAATAGTCAACACTTAAATGTTATCAATCACTTACCTTGATGTTCCAAAACCCGATAGATCTCTTTTAAGGCTCCTTAGCGTCGGCTACACACCAAAGAACACATAATCATGGCTTAAAGAATATTCGGCCATCCCTAGGCCTATCCTCATGATTTCGGCACACTAGCAAAAAAAGCACAAAACTGAATGATAATGAAAGAACTTACCACTACACGTTGAAGAGAATAGAAGATCACAAGCACGTAGTCGACAGCCCCTCCAATAAAGATTCGACTATGGTGTTTCGGCACTTTTAATAATAGAGAAATAGAGTAGAAAATGAGGCTTTATGGTTCGGCTATGGCCCTTAAAAGAGGGTTGAAATATTCGGCTATCAAAATAAAAGAAGAGAGTTTCCGAAAGAGGGATAGGTTCGGCCAAAACACCAAATAGAAGAGAAGAAGAAAACGCCAATGGCTTTAAGGGTCTTTGAAGTTTCGGTCACAAAACAAAAGCCAAAACTAGGTGGCTGTTTCACAAAAAGAAGTCGGCACAATGGAGGATTTCAATTTCGACACAAAGGAAATAAAGAAACAAACAAAAAAAAATGCCAAAGAAGATCACCCTCCTATTTATACTATACATTTTCGGCACTTAACTCCCCCCCTTTCACAGCCGAATTTTGCCAACCAAAGAGACCCATAATTGGCCACTAAAACAGCTCCTATCATATCCCAAAATTTTCTCCTTTATCCCCTTAATCAAATAATCAAAATAAAATCACAATTATCCTTCACCTAATTTCCTATATTATCTCTTATCCTATCATATTCCCTTAATCAACTCCTCATTTATCACCTTAATAAAAAAAATAACAATAATCCTACATTAATCCCTTATCACTCTCCTAAATTATCTTTTAATCACCTATTTAATCTAAATAAAATAAAGCAACAATTATCCTACCTTACTGCAGCCGAATTTTAAAAAGGAAAAAATCCAAAGCTTATCCCATCCTTGCAAAACCCATGTGCCGTCCAACACTCCCCCCTCCACCTTGACGTCACATGCCAAAAACAAAAGCACTCCTTACTACCCAAGTGATTCGAACCTGAGCCTTCCTCCACCTTCTTGAGGCGTCACTTGCCCAAGCCTTAAGTAGCGCCTTGCAGCCACTTTACCACATGATTTCTTTGGCATAAATCCCCTAAAAATTCCTTTAAAACCTCCTTAGCCCAGTTCCCCTTTTGACGCAAAATAAAAGTCTCTAATGCTTCCCACGTTGCTCGAACCTCTTCCCTCCTGCACTCCCCTTGACGCAAGCCTCCAAGCCCCTAAGATAGCGTCCCAAGCCACTTTACCAAGGCACTCTTTGTGCCAAAAACTCCACACAAATTCTCTTAAAGACCTCTTTCACCTAGCTCCCCTTTTTGACTTAAAATCCAACATTTTCCCAAAGGTTCCACCTTCATCCTAGAGTTCTAAAAACCCTTAAAACACCTCCAAACATACTTAAAGCCTACTAACACTTGAGTTATGCTCCAAACGCATAACCCCTAATCTAGGATGTTATAAGCCCCTATGCTATGCATCCTGGAGGAGTTAAGATGTATCGGGATTTGTGAGACCAGTTCTGGTGGTCGGGTTTGAAACGAGAAGTTACGGAATATGTGGGGAAGTGTTTGAAGTGTCAGCAAGTCAAAGCTGAGCACCAGTTGCCTTCGGGATTGTTGCAGCCGGTAAAGATTCCCCAATGGAAATGGGAGAGAATCACAATGGATTTCATTAGTGGGTTACCCCTTACGCCCACTAAGAAAGATTCAATTTGGGTAATTGTGGATCGACTGATGAAGTCTGCTCACTTCATACCGATTCGAGTGGACTTTTCTCTACAAAAGTTGGCTAAGTTGTACGTGGCTGAGGTTGTAAGATTACATGGTGTACCGGTGTCGATCATATCGGATCGGGACCCTAGGTTCATGTCACAATTTTGGAAGGCTCTTCATCAGGCAATGGGGACAAGTTTAGACTTCAGTATCACTTTTCACCCACAGACTGATGGTCAGTCTGAAAGGGTAATTCAGATCTTGGAGGATATCCTAAGGGGTTGCATCATCGATTTTAGGGGTAGTTGGGAGGACCATTTACCGTTGGCTGAATTCGCGTACAATAATAGCTATCAAGCTAGTATTCAAATGGCGCCGTATGAAGCATTATATGGAAGGAGATGTCGTACTCCAACTTGTTGGACGGAGTTGGGTGAACGTCAGGTATGGGGTCCGGAACTAGTTTCGGAAACGGAGGAAAAGTTAAGTTAATACGGACTCGATTGAAGGAAGCATCTGATCGGCAAAAATCTTATGCGGATCTAAAGTGGAAGGAGGTGGAATTCGCAGTAGGAGACCAAGTCTTCTTGAAGGTATCTCCGTGGAAGAAAGTAATGAGGTTTGGACGAAAGGGTAAGCTAAGTCCCCGGTTTATTGGGCCTTATAGGGTGTTAGAACGTGTGGGGCCAGTGGCCTATCGTTTGGAGTTGCCTTTAGAGTTGGAGCAGATACATGACGTATTCCATGTCTCGATGCTGAGACGTTATCGATCTGATCCATCGCACATAGTGCCAGTGGAAGAAATTGAAGTAAGGCCAGATTTATCTTTTGAGGAGGAACCAGTACGAGTTTTGGATCGAGATATAAAAGTGTTGAGAAGGAAGTCCGTTCCTTTGGTCAAAGTTCTATGGTGAAATCACGGCACAGAAGAGGCGACATGGGAGCCAGAGGCTGTTATGCGACAGCAGTATCCCCATCTCTTTTGATCAGGTAAATTTCGAGGACGAAATTTATTTTAAGAGGGGTAAAACTGTAATATCCTAAATATAGGCCTGTGCATTTATATGTGGTGTTTGTTTCATATGTTAAAATTTGGAAATTTAGGTTTAGGCCTGTTTAAGCTTACTTGGGTTAAAATAAAGTTCTAAGTAGTTTAATGAGCATTTTGGGCTTAAGGCCCAAAAGGAAATGATGCCATAAGGAGGAAGAGGAGTTGGCATCAAAAGGCAAGGGGAAAAGGCCCAACTTGTGGCCACCTGAAGCCCAAGTTTTGGGTCTAAAATTCGGCACCTAGGAGCCTTAGGGGTGGACGGCACACTTGCTACAATTTAGGGATTTTAATTCTTTTATTTTCTTGATAAATAGGAAGATAATAAAGAGAAAGATGAGGGCTATTTTTAAGGAGATAAGGGATTAAGATAACAAGAAAGCTAAAAGCTATCAGATGGCAGCAGAGTTGGCCGAAAATCCAACTCTGGGAGGGGGAGTGTATTGCCGAAATCTATATAAGCCAAGTGATCATCCTTTCATTCAATTTTTCTCTCTTCTTCCTCACCTAGCCGAAATTGTGCTAACAAGATCTCTTCATCTTTTTCTTCCCTCTGCCGAAATCTTCACTTGGTTCTTCCTCTGAAATTGTTCTTCCTTTTCTTCCTCTATTAGGCTGAATTCTCTAACAACTCTTTTCTCATTCTTTTCAAACACTTAAGCTGAATTCATCTTGCCCATATTTCTTCCTTCCATAGCCGAACCTTCAAGGATTCATCCCCTTTTTCCCGAAGTTACACAAAAGCCGAAAACATGAGATCTAGTCTTCTATAGATGTGCCGAAATCATTCTGAGGAACTTACCTGTGCCGAAATTTTGAAGAAAATAATAGGTATGTGTCGATCTCAAGGTTTCTAGCCGAATGGCTATGTAGTGACTAATTAAAGGTTTTCTTCTTTTCCGCATCTCGGATCTGAAGGGAAGTACAACGCCTAGATCTTTAAGTCAAGAGATCAGTAATACTCAAGTCGTGTTATTTCAAGGTAAGGGATCTATTAGTAGTTAACTTGTAAATTGAGATTTTATTAACCTTGGCCGAATATTGAAGGGCTAAATCTTCGTATGATTTTCCGGTTTTTGAGCAAGGCTTTACACTGAGGGTAGTAGATTTGGATATCAACTAAGGATAGTAGATTTCGCGATATCAGGTGTATAATACTTCCCCACCATCTAGAACTGATTATTATTATATGTTCATAAGTTTATATGTTGTGATAAATGCCGATATCTCGGTTTAATGTTGGAAACCCGAAAAGGGTGAAGCAAATCACCAGGTCAGTGAATGTTTTGACTTTATATGATAAAAGTATACTGATTTTATGATTGCATGGGTTGGGTTTGATGAAAGGAGGAAGTTATACATTATATGTGTAGCGGTTTATATCGTGATCTATTATATGTTGTGGCGGCTAATGCCGTGATCTGTTATAAGGGCTTCGGCCATAATATGTTGATGAGCAGCATAACTGCCATCTTGGCGTGTAGCGGTGTGGGTCGATTGTAGAAATCCCCAATGGTGTGAACGGTTGGTACGGGGGCCCAAAATGAATGAAATTATTAATCAGTTTTATAGGCCTAAGGCCCAAAATCTAGTGGTGCATGGGGGTTGCACACTGAGTCTCGCGACTCACCCTTTTAATTAACATTTCAGGTGATACCTAGTGCTTCGGACCGGGCTGGAGAGGAACGCAAGGTGGCCATGCAGAAGAATATGAAGATTTGGCGAAAAGGACTCCAGTCAATTATTTTATATTGTATTTTCCTTAATGGATTTTAAACTTCGATGTAATAAGGCCATGGGCCACTAGCTTATATTTAGTTTTATTATGGGCTTTATTACTTTTAGTTATCTAAATTTTTATTTTAATTAAACTAAGGCATGTAATTAAGTATGGGTTTTATTTTACAAAGGCATATTCTTTATAAAATATATTTGGGCTTTTCTAAAAATTTGACATGTTTGACAAAATTTTTTTTAGTGACATACCAGATCCGGTCGTGGTGTTTGGGCCAGGTTTGGGGTGTTACAACCGTGGTCCTAGACCACTCGTGACAAAGTCACTATAATATGTACTCGTGGGGCCAACCCATTGTGGTACTTGACCATCGAGACAAGTCACTGATTAGATTATCCGTGGTTTCAACCACCTTGGTACTTAGACCACTCGTGACAATAGTCACTCATGACAGTAGTCACTGATTCTCCCTCCTCCTTTCATTCAATCCCGAGCCCATGCTCTTTACATTGTGCACAATGTATATGCAACCAATATCACAGTGTAACATATAACATAACATCAAAAATACATACACGCATACTATCAAGAATATCAATATCGAAGAACTTACCCGGCGTCTCCAACCTTACCCATAAGGGTATTTTGCCTACCCCATCAGTCATTTCGGCTTACAGTCATTACAGTTAATAACACAATCAACAAAGAAGGCGTGTGAGTAATACACACCTGATAACACGTAACACTAGGCTTTCTACATCGACGCTTCCACTAGCAGGGACGACAGCTGTTTGCCTATCCCAAGCAAACGTCGGCTCTCTACCACAACCCAGCGGAAAGTCCAAAACCGCCGACACCGATCGCCTTTTGAACTTAGGAGCCGCAACTATGGGTTCCCTCCCTTCCCTCGATTGACCGACACTTGCATACGTGGAGAAACTTGATCAATACAATACCATAACAGAACCACGGTTAACTAACAACGATATCGAACTAAGGTGACGAATCGTTCGAGATCAATCAAACAAATAGAACAAAAGGGTAACTCCTTACCTTTGAACTAATGCAAATAAGCAAAACTGCTTGGAAAGGAACTCTTGGCAACTGGGGAAGTTTTAATACTTCTCTTCCCGGTATTCGGCCACTTGATCAACAACAAGCTGAACACTTACAGGTTGGTTTGTGAAACCAAATGGGTCCTTAATCAATTCCCAGTTAGAACCGATTCACAAAAATAAAACAAAGGAAGTGGCCTTTTGGCCAAATGATTCGATAAAGACCCTTTTCCATACATTCGGCCACACCCACTTACCAAGTTTCTCTCGAAAGTAGGCCACACGATGAAGAGATGATGGAGATGTGCCCCTCTACAATCAGTCAATGCCCTAAATAAGTGAGTTAGAAACTTTGGTTTAACCAAACCATAGAGAAAAAGAGAAAAAGAGAAGAAAAGAGGAGAAGGCTCCTTACCGAAGCGAGAGTATGCCGAATGGAGAGTCTATAATCAGCTACTAGCAGAATCAATAGAAAGGGTGCATGTCCGGTTATGAAGAAGAAACAGGTAGCAAAAGGTCTAGGGAGATTCGGCCAAAGAGGAGAAAAGAAAATGAAGCGCAAGAAAGGAGAAGATGCAGAGAAGGGTTTCGGCTTTGGAAGATAGAGTAGCAAAGAGAAGAAGAAGAAAGTTGAACGACAAAGAGGGGATGATAATGGTGCAAGATTCGGCCAACACCTACAAGTCAAAGAGAATAGGTGACGCACAAGAAAGAAGATAGAGGTTCAGCTATAGGAAAATATGAAGAGAAAAGAAAGATGAGAGAATAAGAGTTGAAAAAAATGCCACATTTCTTTGGTAAAGCAAAAACAAAACGAATGCAAATGACCAAAATTCCAAGAAGAAAAGAAAACTCTAGCTCAAAAGATGCTAGCCACCAAATGGCACTATAACACACCCCTATGACCGATTGAACCACACTCAAAAGAAAAGAGCCAAGTGCCACAAGCCTTAAGAATTTCGACACACACCTTAGCTTAGCACTAAACTGATTTCTCCCCCTCTTCAAGCTTCCCACAACCGGCCATCACTTCCACCACTTGAAATCCCTTGATTTCCTCCCCCTTTCACTCATTCAAACTTTGTTGACCCGTTCAAACCCCACCAACACCTCATGTCCACCAATTCAAATGGTTTGACTCCTTCCACCAACCACCTTGGAGAGTCCCTGCCGCAAGCCACCACTTTAGCTCCCCAGACGCAAAAATAAAGCCTCCAAGTGAGGTTTGTGGGATTTGAACCTCCTCCCTGCTGCTTCCCCCTTGTGACGCCACTTTCTTGCACTCTAAGTGGCGTCCCCTTGCCACTTTACCACTCATTTTCTTTTGTCATCAAACACAAGTATTAATACTTAATACATACTTCTGCCATCTCTCCCCTAAAGTGTCTAGAAACAAAATTTCTACCAAGGCTCGAGCTTAACCCCGAGCCTTCCCAGGACCCCCAAACACATCAAAATGACAACCAAAACATGCCAACACACAGTAACACACAATAATGCAGGGCCCTTAATTCCAGGATGTTACAAGGCTTGTAATTAATTTTAACCCAATTTGTGTTGGATCAAAATTAATTATAAAATATGTTCAATAATTATTATTGGACCGTCCATGACTGGAAAAATAATTAGCTTTACTCTTGGGCCACTTGATATAAGAATTGCCTCAATGGTTCAAGCTTCTCAAAGTGACTGTCGAGCTGATTTTCTCTCTTTGTGAAAAATTGTCAAAAATAAATCAAATTTGTGTAAATTTATTATAAAATTAACTAAAATTCAATATGTTCATAATTTAAGTGCAATTTAATTATTTAATGATTAAAATATGAATTTTGACAAAAATTACTACGAAACTGTATGAATTAGAGCTAAAAAGGAGTTGAAAAAGTCTATATATTTTTGTGTCTTCACACCCCAAAACTTAATTCATTGTTCATCCCAAGTAATGCACAAATTGCAAAAGAAGTTGCTTGAAATCACCTTTGAAAGATTTCTTCAGAAATTATTTCTCCCCACAATTATAAGTTTAGTGTAATTATGCCCAAGAACAAGAATTTTGAAATTATGCAACTCAAGTATACATATTGTTCAAATTATTCTCAATTATTATCATGATAGCAAGAATAGACTAAATGCTTTCTCAATAAAGATATGCTAAATTATTACCAAATTTTTAGTCCCTCCTTTAAGACTAAATTGCAATCAGTAAGTTTAATTTATGTCTTCATATGTTGAACTTAGTAATTTCTCTCCACTGATGTAGCTAGCATAAAAATCTGAATAAATAAGTCTTTTAAATAGGTTGTAACGTGGCTAGGCTAAGGAAATTAAAGATAGATAATTTTAAGCTAAAAACCCTAGACTCAGCCTGCATCAGACCTTCGAAATAAAAACCTTCAAATTCACCAACTCATTTTGCATTTGCGTTCACATGCTCTTTGTACATCTATTTCTTTTGAGTACATACTGTAACACCCCAAACCCGGCCTAGACGTTATGGCCGAATTTGGCGGTGTTACATTGAAGTGTTTAGCGTAAAACTTGTTGTCGTTGAAATCCTCAAGATCAATTACTCATTTTGTTATTAAACGGTGATTCTAAAAAGGGTTGTTCATTTCCAAAGCGTGCATCATTAAAAGCTAATCACTTTTAAAACGTTACTAATTTTCAAAATCTCATTTATTGCAGAAGTTTTTAAGAAATGTTGCAAAAACATGGTGTCTTTGAAAACAATTACCTTTTGAAAACCCGCCTTTTTCTACAACTAGCAGTTTATATCAAACTAAATAAATAAAAACCCCAATTTAAAGTTTATAACTTTAAAGAGGCCTTATTACTTAAAAATACCCAAATTCAGTTACTTATAAATCAAAAGCTAAAAACGAAAGCTGATGCGGTTGTGTGGCCATCATCGAGTCCCTCGCAGCATCGACCCGCCTATGACTGGGGATTATCTGTACAGTTAAATAGAGGGGTGAGTTTATGAAAACTTAGTGTGTAATCCCCTAACAAGCAAACAGTCAATTAAACAATCGATAAATGCAGTTTGGGCCTGATCCAGTTATAATACTAGTCCAGTTCAGTGTGGGCCTAAGCCCTTTCCGGTAACAGTAAACTATTGGGCTTGAGCCCAGCACAATGCCAGTAATTAGTAGGGCCTTTGCCCAATTTCAATATTAGTATCAGTGGGGCCTTGGCCCATAACAGTAATAGATATCAGTCATGCAGTGAACAGTATGTGATATCATTAATCAATGCAGTAACAGTACAATATCATTAATCAGTGCAGATATGTAGTCAGAAATCCTACCCAACCCAGCCTGTACACACCACTCGTCCCGCCAAACACACCATGTGGCTATAAAATCGACCCACCCAGCCAGACACACCAAGATTAGCACCGGTTGCGGCACTAAACAGTATTGCAGTAAAGTTACCAGTAAAATAAACGACATATAGCCATCATTAGGTCTATAGTCATCTTGGGTGACCCGTGCGACCTTATCAATACAATACACTTCCTCCAAATATAACAACCCATCCCCATGCAATATGTCGTGACATAATATCATACGTGTATGCAAAATGTCATGCTCAATCATAGTCATACATATCATAGAGCAAATCAGTCATACATATCATAAGTCCATAATAGTCATTTCATCTCCTAGGGGTAAAATAGTCATTTTACCCTATGGGGGTATTTCGGTCATTTTACCCTATGGGGGTATTTCGGTCATTTTACCCTATCGGGGTATTTCGGTCATCATTTCGACCCAACATGACCCAAAACATCCTAAGCCCATGAGATCGTTCATGATGGCCTCTATAGACAAACATCCCTGTTTCGCAGGCTCGGATTGCCACACGTGCGATCGCACGCCCGTGTGGCATCAAATGCCATATTTTTCGGCTTTTGCTGACTTACGATTAAAACAGTGTGAGTATACACTTTTTTGACTTTTTCACCGATTACCATTTATAGAGTACTGTTACACACCTAATATGATTTGCAGTTTCTCATCGTTCCGAACACTCTTATTCCGAAAATCAATGATCATCGCACACTTGGTTCCCAGGCAATGTGCCAATCAACCTCGACCACCACCTACACAAAAGTCACCATCTCTATATTAGACTCATACTTGACAAACCATCTCAATTGCATCCCAGTTACCACTCAATAATGTTTCTTAAAAAGTAACAAATGACTCCTTATCATACCATAACCACTTACCAACAATAATAAAACAGATTGTAGATTAGAGATGTAGCGTACAAAGAACCAAGAATCGGGATTAATCTATCAGTATTCAGCCAATGAAGAGCACTTGAGGGAGAGGAAGAGAAAAATTATACGCTTCTAATTGATCAACGAAACCTTGCTAAAGCCGAGAGCAAAAATAAAAAGGTGCGATGGATGCTCAGCCAAAGTAACAACGTAACAAGGAAAAGAACAGAGAAAAAGAAAAGAGGGGAGAGTCTTCGACAGAGCTTAAAAAAGAATAAGGGAGAATCAGTTAGGAGAGAAAGCCGAAAAGAAAAATGGTGAGGGAGGAGAGAAGCGGAATTCGGCCAAGGTTGAAAGAAAAGTGTAAAACCAAAACTCAAGAATTGGAAGAGAGCATAAAAGATTCTGCAAAGAGAGAAGATGATCAACAAACAAAACAAAAATCAAAGACCACCAAAACTAAAAGGTACCTGACAACACTAGCAAAATTCGGTACTGAGGAAAAACCAAAAGTCGGCAAAGGATAATGACAAACACAATTATGGCCAAAACTAAAATGAAGAGAACTCTCCAAATTTCACTCAGCCACCAAAAAAATGAAAGAAAAGGAATGAAACCCGAATTCTAACTCTCACTAAATCGACAATAACCCCAAGTCCCTCCCCCAATTCGGCTACACACTCTCCATCAACTTCCTATCCCTTAATTTTCTCCTATTATCTCTCTACAACAGCAACCTCCCCAAATCCCAATATTCTCTTCTCAAATCTCTCCAAATATCCCTCCTTAATTCTCTCTATGACCAGTTCAAACTCCATTTAGCAGTATTTCAATCCAACTCTACCACCCCACATGAATTAGGCAGTAAAATAAATACTCCCTTTTTGATGCGCCACCACTCGAACCTTAGACCCCATGTACACTCTAGACGCCCCTTACCACTAGACCAACAACTCCTTTGTATCATATTTTAACCATAATAATTTAAGAATCTACTATCTAGATCCAAGGATTTTATTTACTTAAAATAAAAATTTTGCCCAAGCCAAAGCTTGAACCTCTGACTTCTCATACAATTCCAAACACTCCTAAATCACTTAACCACTGAAGCAGACATTCATTTACGTCACTTTCTTGCAGAACTAAATCTTTATGTGTAGTCTCCTAACTGTTCCCTTGTTCAAAACCTATTTCTTCTAGGCCCAAAATTCGGGGCGTTACACATACGCTCTTTCTTTTCTCTCTTTTTTTTGAGCATATTACTGTATGTAATATAATTTTAAGCATTTGATACTTCTTCTCAACTCCTCCAAATTTATTTTCAGAGAATATTCTGGATAGACTAAGTCTAATGTTTGAGGCAATTTAGAGACAATTATGAGAGAAGGGATGGCTTATTATTGAAAATGTTCAAATAAAATCATGTCATATAGTCTCAAAGTTGGATTTTAAGGGATATATATTCGTTGAGGTTAGCTTGAAAGGCCCAAACAGTCCAAACAAAAGTTTTCCTAAGTTATTTTCAGAATTCCATGCCTTCTAGGATTTCACCTCAAGAAATTACCAAGTAAATTTTAGAGACTTAAACTTTCATGCGTGCTTAACTTTCCCAAGGAATTAAAAACTTTATGGTTTGATTTACATACTTTATTGAGAGTAACATTTATGTCACATTTCAGCTAACATAGTAATTATTGAGATAATAGAATTTTATTTATACTAAAGTTTAACATAATTACCACAAATTCAAATTTTTGAACAAAATAGAACTTAATCATAATTATAAGAAAAATGTATTCTGAAAAAAAATTTTCAATTTTTGGTCCCCCACTTAAGATGAACAATATCCCCTTGTTAAAAATAGTAGAGAAATTGAAAATATAGAAGTAAATAGATACTTACACTAGGTAGGATCCCAGAAAGAGGAGGTGAGTCAAATTTGACTACTTAAATACCAAGCTCTTCCTAGATCCATTCCTAGACATGTATATATCTATTGACACACTCCTTATTTTGCAAATTGTTCACTTTTATTGATGATTTCTCCTCTTATTTTATTATGTGTGAAATAAATATCCTAAAAGAACTTAAGCCTAAAAGCTTAATATATCTTAAGAAATAAAATGATATAAAGTAAAGCCAAGATCCCCCATTTATTTATTTGCAGACCCCTTAGAATTCGATCCATCTTTTGCTTCATCGTCCTTATTTTTGCTTGAATCGCCTCATTCCTTCCTCGAAATTGGAGTCCATGGATCAAATATAAAGTTTGGAAATTCAGGCACAAAAACAAATGGGTCATGAAATGTTTTTGTAAAAGCGTCTCTCATTGCTTCGTCCCATATTTTTTAGTATCTTCAATAAGCTTATTGATACCACTGTTGCATTATGTCTATCAACTTTGACAGCTCATCACGAAGATCTAGGCGAGGCGAATGAGTTCTAAACGTTGTGGTTGCCATGTTAGGTTCGGAGATTGGTTCATTTGGCTCTGCCAAATCAGGAATTTCAACTGGCCGTATTGGTTCTGTCTTTGTAGGAACTTCTTCTTCTTCAAGTTCATCGTTCGATTCAACTTGTCGTTGCAAAATAGAATTTCCTGCTACTTAAAAAAGGTCCCAATCTGTGATTATGCCTTGGCTATACCCTATCTTCTTTACGTTTGCAAGAATTTTAGCTTTCAAGCACAAAACTATTATCATAAAGGGAAAGTAAGTTGGACTAGAATGTCTAGCAGCACAATTTTGAATATCTCTTAGAATGATCTTTCCCACATCAATGGTCTTCGTTGTCATATTTGAGTATAGCAAGACCATTTGTTCTACTGAAATTGTAGTCCATATGAGATAGACATAAGATTGAACAGAATAAAATAAAACCATACATTTGCTAATGGTGTCAAATATTTTCAATGACAAGCGTGAATCCCATGCTTTGACACAATCCATTTAGAACCCAAAACTGTAAGTTCTTTTAAAATTTATTGCAATTTCTCGGCCTCAATATTTTCCATTAAGGAAGAATATTTGTCATTTTAAAAATTAGGTAAATTAAAGAATTCATTAATAGTGAAACACCTCACACCCGGCCCACGAGCCTGGACCGGATCTGGTATGTTCCTCGACGTAAACCGGTTCAAGATTCTTTTGTTACTTTGAAAAACTGTGTGTTTTGAAGATACTTTGCTTGTGGGTTGGGCTCGAGTTGAAAACAAGTTGATTTTTATATTAAAAACCCATTTATTTCAGGTGATAAAATATTTAAAGTTTATTTTAAATTGAATTGACTTAATCTTTAACTAACATAAATTCGTAACATAGTAATTAAAGCAACAATAAAAGTCATCACTATGGCTTTATTACATAAAACAAAACCCAAAATAAAATTTGCAGAGTACTTAAATAAAATATAATGTCCAAATTAAATAAAAATTTAAGCTGAGCATGGCCACCACAAGTTCTGCCGTCCCGGTCCATCACTGTTCATCACCTGAAACATGTTCCCACAACGGGGTGAGTCAACAGACTCAATGTGTAACCAACACTAAAGTTTAATAGATTTAGGCATACCATACATATCATGTTCACATAATAATTCAAGATAATGATGCAATCCCGAACCCATACCTAGATGCCATCCGCTACACATCCCCGTACCAACCTGCACACCGTGGGGACTACTAAGTCAACCCTCCTTCCGCTACACTCCATCGAAAGGCAGTCGCTGCAGTCGACGTGCTCATCGCCCATATAAAATTCGTGGCATAGCCACCAGATTAAATAATTGTGTCATGAGACACCACATTCAGATAATGTAACCGAAGTTACCACATTCAGATAATGTGACCGAAGTCACCACATTCAGATAGTGAGACCGAAGTCACCACATTCACTTCCCCTTTCTCATATAACCTGAATGCCCCATATTATTCATATCATGCATATCATACTTAAAATTCACATTCATGTCACTTTTCACATGTTAAATATAACATATTTCGTAACCCTAGTATGAGTAGGAAACGTACCTGAGTACTTTGTACCGTAACACGGTACCTTAGCCATATTTACATTCTTAAAAACATGCACATATTAAATATTGCCATAAAACATATTAAGAATTAGTGCGGATTACACACCTGATTATCTTAGTAATTCACTGAAGTCTCAAAATCCGATCTACTGCCCTAGATCTTAATCCCTACATTCGGCCAACCTTAATATATTAGCATAAAGCCTATTCGGCTATAAAACCAAATCCTAGTAGGATTTGTATTCTTAAAACTTACCTTTGATGCCGATTTCACTATTAACCAAATCCTGAAAACTTTGTGCTATTCCTTCCTTCAATCAGCCATCATTGAATCAATTAACTTGGTTAGTTTTCGGCTTTTGAACATTAAAAGAACATATCTAGATACTAATTTAGGCCTTAGCCGAATATACATAGGTGCTTACCTTCCAAATCTTAAATCCCGAATTGGATTCTTGCTTCCTTAATGTTGTCGAAACTCCTATAACCATATGTTAGATTTAATCTAACATTAAAACATAAAACATGGCCTTTGGTCGAATATGTACTTACCTTGGTTGGCTAGATCTCGGACTATCACCCTTAAAAGTCGACACTAGCAAAGATCCCGAAATCTCTCCTTAATATTTCAGTCAAAGAATAAAAATAAGAATTAGCCTTTGAAGTTTCGACAAGTCCTTAAAGGAAAGAATAGAAATCAAACTTGATCTTACCTTACAGAAGAAATCGATTGCACCTTTGTTTGTAGCCCTTTAAAGGTTCGGCTATGAAGACTTGGAGACTAGATGGCTATAGTCACCCATGTATTCGGCTTCAACCGAATGGAAAAGAGAGGGATATACACTTAGAAAGAATCGGCAATGTGGACTTAGGGAGAAGAGGAATTCGGTTTAACAAAAGAAAAAGAAGAGAAGAGAGGAGAGCACTAAGAAATTCGGCAGAGAGAAGAGGAGGAAGAAAAATTGATGAGTAGCCTTATTTTTTTCCTCTTATAGCCGAAATTACTACTCAGAATCCCTTACTTGGCCACCACTCTTTTATTTGATAGCTTTATCCTTTTAATTATCACAAAATAAAAGAATTTAATCCAACCATTATCTCTTGATAATAATGATAAATAAATCCATTATTTATCCCTTACTTATCTTTTAAAAATAAAAGAATAAAAGCTCCTAAAGAATAGCCTTGTGCCGTCCACCTCTCTGCTTCTAGAAGCAAAAATAAAAATCTCTTTTATTTGCTTCCCAAGTGACTCGAACCCTGGCCCAAATACACAAGCTGGTGGCGTCACTTGCTGGGCTTTTAAGTGGTGCATTCAACCAACTTTGACAAGCCTGTTTGTGTGTCAAATTCTTCCTATTAATTTTCTTAAGGCCACCTTGCCTTAATTTCCTCTTTTTAAACCTTAAAACTTGACATTTCTTTACATTTCCAAGTTTCCAAAAATTTTCGTTTGCCTCCTTTAAACTTAACATTTCCTTACATTTCCAAGTTTCCCGAAATGTTTACTTTCCTCTTTTGAATCAGTTCTAAATCATTTCTTTACATTTCCTAGTTTCCAAAAATGTTCACTTTCCTCTTTTAAACTTCACATTTCCATACATTTCCAGGTTTCCAAAAATGTTCAAAATGCATTCATAACACAGAAGACATGTCATTTCATACAATTAAACCAAAAATGCATAGGCCCTTTTCAGGATGTTACAGTTCTACCCCCCTAAAATAATTTCGTCCTCGAAATTTCCTAGCTAAAATAATTGAGGGTATTGCTGTCGCATTGTCTCTTCTGGTTCCCACGAAGCTTCCTCTGATCCATGATTGCGCCATAACACTTTGACTAGAGGAACTGACTTCCTCCGTAACACTTTCACATCACGTTCCAATATCTGAATTGGCTCCTCCTCGTAGGATAGGTCTGGCCTTAGCTCTACTTCTTCAATTGGTACCACATGAGATGGATCCGATCGATAACGACGTAACATGGATACATGAAATACGTCGTGCATCTGCTGCAACTCTGGTGGCAACTCTAACTGGTATGCCACTGGTCCAACTCGTTTCGATACCCGATAAGGCCCTATAAACCTTGGGCTTAACTTCCCTTTGCGACCAAACCTCATCACCTTCTTCCAAGGCGAGACCTTAAGGAATACTTGATCTCCTACATCAAATTCTATCTCTTTTCGTTTGAGATCTGCGTACGACTTCTGCCTAAACAGAGGCTTCCTTTAACCGTGCCCTGATTATCTCAACCTTTTCTTCAGTTTCTGCCACTAACTCTGGACCCAAAACCCGACGTTCTTCTAACTCAGTCCAACAAGTAGGAGTTCGACACTTCTGACCATACAACGCTTCATATGGTGCCATCCGAATGCTAGCTTGATAGCTGTTGTTGTAGGCAACTCTGCTAAAGGCAAATAGTCTTCCCAACTTCCTCAGAAATCCATCACACAGCCTCTCAACATATCCTCCAACACTTGTATAACCCGTTCAGACTGCCCGTCTGATTGTGGATGAAAAGCCGTAGTGAAGTCCAACTTAGTGCCTAAAGCTTGATGAAGTGCCCTCCAAAACCGAGACGTGAACCTTGGGTCTCTATCCGAAATAATTGACACCGGTACTCCATGTAACCTTACAATTTCCGCTACATATAATTTGGCCAACTTCTGAAGAGAATAATCAACTCTTACCGGAATGAAGTGCGCAGACTTGGTCAAACGGTCCACTATTACCCATACCGAGTCCTTCTTAGTAGGCGTAAGGGGAAGCCCACTAACGAAGTCCATGGTAATTCTTTCCCACTTCCACTGCGGAATCTCGATTGGCTGAAGCAATCCTGATGGAACTTGGTGTTCAGCCTTAACTTGCTGACACGTCAGACATTTCCCCACAAATTTAGTAACTTCCCGTTTAAGATTAGGCCACCAAAATTGTTCCCTTAGATCTCTGTACAACTTAATGCCTCCGGGATGCATAGCATAAGGACTACCATGCGCCTCCTGAAGAATCCTTTGTCTTAACTCTTCGTCCTTCGGCATACAGACTTTTCCTTTGTAACACAATACTCCTTCAATATTAACACCATAATCCTCTAACTCTCCGTTCTGTACTTGCTGTAACTTGGCACTTAAGTCCTTATCAGCCAACTGTCCCTCTTTTACCTCGTTGAGCCATGTGGGCTTGACTTGCAACTCTGCCAACAGGCTTCCATCATCATACAAACTTAAATGAGCGAACATAGCCCTTAGATCTGACACAACCTTCCGACTTAGGGCATCAGCTACCACATTCGCCTTGCCCGGGTGGTACTCTATCGAGCAATCATAATCCTTCAATAACTCCACCCACCTTCGCTGCCTCAAGTTCAACTCCTTCTGAGTCAACAGATACTTAAGGCTCTTGTGGTCTGTGTAGATCACTGACCTTTCTCCATAGAGATAGTGCCTCCACACCTTAAGGGCGAAAACCACTGCTGCCAATTCCAAGTCATGGGTTGGGTAGTTAACCTCATGCGGCCTTAACTGTCGAGACGCATAAGCGACTACTTTTCCTTCTTGCATTAGCACACAGCCTAATCCCGTGTGAATACCACAAAATCCTTTCCTGCCTCCGGCTGAATTAACACTGGAGCTTCCGTCAACACTCTCTTAAGCTTTTCAAAGCTCTCCTGTTGCTTATCAGTCCATTCAAAGGGTACTTCCTTCCTTAGCAATTTTGTCAAAGGCGCGGCTATTGACGAGAACCCTTCCACGAACCTTCTGTAATAGCCTGCCAAACCCAAGAAACTTCGGATCTCAGCTACAGACTTAGGTGGTTTCCAATCCAACACTGCGTCGATCTTCCTAGGATCCACTCTTATTCCCTCTGCGGATACCACGTGCCCTAAGAATGCCACCTCTTTAAGCCAGAATTCACACTTGCTGAATTTGGCATAGAGCTTCTTCTCCCTTAATACTTCCAACACCACCCGTAGGTGCTCATCATGCTCCTCTTCAGACTTGGAGTACACCAAAATATCGTCGATGAACACAACGACGAACCTATCCAAATAGGGTTGGAAAACTCGGTTCATCATATCCATGAACGCGGCTGGAGCATTCATCAACCCAAACGGCATTACTACAAATTCAAAATGGTCGTATCTTGTCCTAAAAGCGGTCTTATAGATATCTGCCTCCTTCACCTTCAACTGATGATATCCCAACCTTAAGTCTATCTTCGAGAATACTGCGGCCCCTTTCAACTGATCGAACAAGTCATCGATCCTTGGCAAAGGATACTTGTTCTTGATGGTCAGCTTATTCAACTGACGGTAATCTATACACATCCGCATAGTTCCGTCCTTTTTCTTCACAAACAGAACCGGTGCTCCCCATGGAGATACACTGGGTCAAATGAACCCACGATCCAACAACTCTTGAATTTGAGCCTTGAGCTCAACTAACTCCTTTGGTGCCATTCGATACGGGGCAATTGACACAGGAGCTGTTCCCGGCAGCAAGTCAATTCCAAATTCCACCTCCTTATCTGGGGGTATTCCTGGTAATTCCTCCGGGAACACATCTTCAAAGTCCCTTACCGTTCTAACTCCACTGACACCTTCTTCCTTTCCACCCAATGTACTTACGAAGGCTAAGAACGCCTTGCACCCTTTCCTAACCATTTCCTCAGCCTTCAACGCTGAAACTATGTTAGACAGGTAGTTTCTTCTTTCTCCGATCACTACTACTACTTCATCCTCCGGGGTCCTTAGTTCCATACGTTTAGCCGCACAATCTAACACGGCTCGGTGCTCTACTAGCCAGTCCATTCCAAGTATGAGTTCAAACTCCCCAAAGGGTAGTTCCATTAAGTCAGCCCGAAAGTTCACTCCCTGAATCTCTAGGGGTACATTCCGAAAGATCTTATCCACCACTACAGTTTGGCCTAATGGGCTTACTACAGTCATCTGCCTATCAGAAAGTTCAGAGTCTAGGCCTAGTGTTTCCACTACACTATATGCAACATAAGAATGGGTCGAGCCCATATCAATCAGAGCAAAATAGGGCTTGCCATAAATAAAGAACGTACCGATTATAACATTCGGCGTGTCTCCATCCTCCCTCCGGTGAACTGCATAAACCAAACCCGGTTGCCTTGCCTCAGCATTAGCAGCACCTCTGCCCTATGTTCTACGTCCTCTGCCAGCACCATTACCTCTGTTATTCGAACCACGACCTCGTTGAGGCTGCTGTCCACCTCTACCAGTCTGACTAACATTCTGAGCTGCTGGTCGACTTTCATCTGGTTTCTTAGGACAATCCTTGAGCATATGGACCCACACCTAAAACATCCTCCCGTCTTTTTCCAACACTCCCCTAAATGCTTCTTTCCATAATGATCACAAGGACGATACTGCCATCCTGTACCAGCTTGCTGATTTCACGGCCCATCAACTCTAGTCCTCTTTTGAACCTTCCCAGACGATCCAAAACCTCTTTTTGGCCTATTCCGATCCATAGTCTGCTTTGTAGCATCCTTAATTCCCTCGGCTACCTTGGCCTTTTCTACTAAAGCAGAAAACTCCCGCTCCTGATGTGGTGCTATCAATAATCTCAAATCATCCCTTAGTCCGTCCTCAAAATGGACACAGCGTTCATGCTCAGTTGCCACTACTCCTCGAGCGTATCGGCTCAACCTCAGGAATTCAGCTTCATATTCTGCAACGGACTTGTTCCCTTGAACCAGCCCCAGAAAAGCCTTCCTTTGCTCATCAGTATACCTTGTTCCAACGTATTTCTTCTGATATGCTTCCTTAACATAATCCCAGGTCAGATCCTCAGCTGTGGCACCATCCCGAACAGTTAACCACCATTGATACGCTTCATCGCGTAGCAGTGCCACCATTCCTTTTAACTTCTCCTCTGGGGTCAGATCGATCTCATCCATAATTCGCTCAGTTGCTTCCAACCAATATTCAGCCGTACTGGGTGCCACACCAGATACTCTTCTAAACATTTCAGCTCCATTAGCGCAGAGCCGCTCAGGCACAGACTTTCGAGCTCCCGAATTTCCTCCTGCACCATCCACCAACTCAAGAACTCGCAGCACAGCCTGCGACACAGCATCTTCCCCTGTCTGAGCTTGCTGCTCAACATTAACAGCTGGAGGTGGTGGTGGTGGTGGTATCTCATTGTCAGACCCTTGACCCGATCTAACGGGTTCCGACACGGTCATCCTTCCTCTACCGTATCCACGACGGCCACGTCCTCTAGTACTCATTTCTATCGTCGCGATCTGATTAAAAAGTTTTATGAATTAGTCCTTGTTTCACTTATTACCCGCGAAGAAGTTTTATGAAAAGAATTTTAGAAGTGGTTCTTTCGTATTCATACATGCACACAGTCTTTACATTCATACATTCATCCATCAAACAATTATGAACTTTCGTTCATTCAGAGAAATGTTGTAGTTCGCATTGTTGTTGTTTTTCCACTACCCAGGGGTATTTTCGTAATTTGTCCTACAGGGGTATTTTCGTAATTTTTTTTCAAAAGAAAAAGTTCCTTGGTGATTTTGTCAAAAAGTATTTTGGAATTTTTAGATTCCCGGGGTGTTTTGGAAAATTTTGAAATCTGGGGGTATTTCGGTAATTTTGGAGCTCGGGGGTATTTTGGTAATAAACCAGGGTAAATTTGTAAAGTTTAATATTTCCGGGGTATTTCCAAATTTTGCAAAACTTTGGGAGTTCTTTTTGAGAATTGCACTTTCCAAAACGGTAATGTTGCAAAAATTTTGGAAATCAGGGTCATTTTGGTAATTTTGTAAGTTAGGGGCAATTTTGTAATTTTCCAAAATCAAGGTATTTTTGTTATTTTGAAAATTAGGGTTTTTGGACCTTTAGAAAATAATGAAATTTTGGTAAAACTGTTGGGTATTTGGACATTTTATAAACCAAGGGCATTTTTGTAATTTTACCACTCGGGGTACTTTTGTAATTTCATAAATCAGAAATTTTTCGGGAAATATTTTATTCAAAACAATTTTATCAGCTCAAAAGAGTGGTTTGTTGAATTTTTAAAACTAGGGTTTCCATAAAAACACGGCTAGTTCCCTTTCGGGTTTTAGTTAGTGTGTTTAGCCTATGACCCAGGCCTCTTGGTCAGGGTGAACCAAAGCTACGCTCCAGGTAGGATTCAAATGGAGAGGAGGTGAGTCACACGGACTGCTTAAGTACCAAGCTCCCACTGAAACCATTCCTAGACATGCGCACAGAGGTTGCCACACCCGCTGAGTCATCTTGGTTAGGGTGAACCGAAGCTACGCACCAGGTAGGATTCCAGCGAAGAGGAGGTGAGTCACTAGGACTGCTTAAATACCAAGCTCTTCCGGATCCAATCCTAGACATGCGCACAGGGGTTACCACACTCTAACTCGGTTGACTTAGCCATAGGTTTGTTTAGTTAGGCATTTAAGTCTTATGTAGTAGTTGGGGTAGACTAGTCCTAGGGTTCAATTACCTATCATTCTATTCTACGTTCCATTCCTTTTCTACCCTTCTATAAATCACATAATCACACAGATGGTTAGGGGTACTTACCTGGTGGACTACGGGTCGGAGACTTAGGTGCCATGCCATAAAACCTGCTTAAAAACTTTCTCAAAATCCATTTGGGCCTTAATTTTAAAACATTGTGGGCTTTAAACCCCAGGCTGAGAGTTTAAAACTGGGCTCTGATACCAAATTGAAACACCCCACACCCGGCCCATGAGCCTGGACCGGATCTGGTATGTTCCTCGACGTAAACCGGTTCAAGATTCTTTTGTTACTTTGAAAAACTGTGTGTTTTGAAGATACTTTGCTTGTGGGTTGGGCTTGAGTTGAAAACAAGTTGATTTTTATATTAAAAACCCATTTATTTCAGGTGACAAAATATTTAAAGTTTATTTTAAATTGAATTGACTTAATCTTTAACTAACATAAATTCGTAACATAGTAATTAAAACAACAATAAAAGTCATCACTATGGCCTTATTACATAAAACAAAACCCAAAATAAAATTTGCAGAGTACTTAAATAAAATATAATGTCCAAATTAAATAAAACTTTAAGCTGAGCATGGCCACCACAAGTTCTGCCGTCCCGGTCCATCACTGTTCATCACCTGAAACATGTTCCCACAACGGGGTGAGTCAACAGACTCAATGTGTAACCAACACTAAAGTTTAATAGATTTAGGCATACCATACATATCATGTTCACATAATAATTCAAGATAATGATGCAATCCCGAACCCATACCTAGATGCCATCCGCTACACATCCCCGTACCAACCTGCACACCGTGGGGACTACTAAGTCAACCCTCCTTCCGCTACACTCCATCGAAGGCAGTCGCTGCAGTCGACGTGCTCATCGCCCATATAAAATTCGTGGCATAGCCACCAGATTAAATAATTGTGTCATGAGACACCACATTTAGATAATGTAACCGAAGTTACCACATTCAGATAATGTGACCGAAGTCACCACATTCAGATAGTGAGACCGAAGTCACCACATTCACTTCCCCTTTCTCATATAACCCGAATGCCCCATATTATTCATATCATGCATATCATACTTAAAATTCACATTCATGTCACTTTTCACATGTTAAATATAACATATTTCGTAATCCTAGTATGAGTAGGAAACGTACCTGAGTACTTTGTACCGTAACACGGTACCTTAGCCATATTTACATTCTTAAAAACATGCACATATTAAATATTGCCATAAAACATATTAAGAATTAGTGCGGATTACACACCTGATTATCTTAGCAATTCACTGAAGTCTCAAAATCCGATCTACTGCCCTAGATCTTAATCCCTACATTCGGCCAACCTTAATATATTAGCATAAAGCCTATTCGGCTATAAAACCAAATCCTAGTAGGATTTGTATTCTTAAAACTTACCTTTGATGCCGATTTCACTGTTAACCAAATCCTAAAAACTTTGTGCTATTCCTTCCTTCAATCGGCCATCATTGAATCAATTAACTTGGTTAGTTTTCGGCTTTTGAACATTTAAAGAACATATCTAGATACTAATCTAGGCCTTAGCCGAATATACATAGGTGCTTACCTTCCAAATCTTAAATCCCGAATTGGATTCTTGCTTCCTTAATGCTGTCGAAATTCCTATAACCATATGTTAGATTTAATCTAACATTAAAACATAAAACATGGCCTTTGGCCGAATATGTACTTACCTTGGTTGGCTAGATCTCGGACTATCACCCTTAAAAGTCAACACTAGCAAAGATCCCGAAATCTCTCCTTAATATTTCGGTCAAAGAATAAAAATAAGAATTAGCCTTTGAAGTTTCGACAAGTCCTTAAAGGAAAGAATAGAAATCAAACTTGATCTTACCTTACTGAAGAAATCGATTGCACCTTTGTTTGTAGCCCTTTAAAGGTTCGGCTATGAAGACTTGGAGACTAGATGGCTATAGTCACCCATGTATTCGGCTTCAACCGAATGGAAAAGAGAGGGATATGCACTTAGAAAGAATCGGCAATGTGGACTTAGGGAGAAGAGGAATTCGGTTTAACAAAAGAAAAAGAAGAGAAGAGAGGAGAGCACTAAGAAATTTGGCAGAGAGAAGAGGAGGAAAAAAATTGATGAGTAGCCCTATTTTTTTCCTCTTATAGCCGAAATTACTACTCAGAATCCCTTACTTGGCCACCACTCTTTTATTTGATAGCTTTATCCTTTTAATTATCACAAAATAAAAGAATTTAATCCAACCATTATCTCTTGATAATAATGATAAATAAATCCATTATTTATCCCTTACTTATCTTTTAAAAATAAAAGAATAAAAGCTCCTAAAGAATAGCCTTGTGCCGTCCACCTCTCTGCTTCTAGAAGCAAAAATAAAAATCTCTTTTATTTGCTTCCCAAGTGACTCGAACCCTGGCCCAAATACACAAGCTGGTGGCGTCACTTGCTGGGCTTTTAAGTGGTGCCTTCAAGCCACTTTGACAAGCCTGTTTGTGTGTCAAATTCTTCCTATTAATTTTCTTAAGGCCACCTTGCCTTAATTTCCTCTTTTCAAACCTTAAAACTTGACATTTCTTTACATTTCCAAGTTTCCAAAAATTTTCGTTTGCCTCCTTTAAACTTTACATTTCCTTACATTTCCAAGTTTCCCGAAATGTTTACTTTCCTCTTTTGAATCATTTCTAAATCATTTCTTTACATTTCCTAGTTTCCAAAAATGTTCACTTTCCTCTTTTAAACTTCACATTTCTATACATTTCTAGGTTTCCAAAAATGTTCAAAGTGCATTCATAACACATAAGACATGTCATTTCATACAATTAAACCAAAAATGCATAGGCCCTTTTCAGGATGTTACAAATAGTATTTGAGTTTATTGGTACCTTGATTCCTCAGATAGAGACTTCTGTTAATTCACTTGAGGTCAAATTTGCATAAAATTCCTGAATTAACTCTTCATCTACACTAGGTCTTTTCTCACAAAACACTTCCTAATTTAAAGCTTCAACAACTTGTCAAATACTCACCATGAAATTAGTATAGTTGCTTTCTTTCAATGTAAAACCTTTCTTTGGAAGCATTTATTAATTTTTGAAGATGCTGTCGTATCTTACTTTGGCTTCTTCACAATGGAATTTGTTTTGTGATTCTTCAACTTGGACAGAGGCACGAGTTCTTTTGCGAGGCATGATTGAACCTGAATATTACAAAAGATGGAAACAAATAACAATTTCCCAAAATTTAATTAGAAATAAAGGATTAACAATTTAATAAATTGAAATATTAATCAATTAAAAAATTAAAATTTTGGGAAGATATTTCATACCACCTTTGTAAAAAATAAGAACTTAAGAAAATAATGAGATTGTGAAGCAAATAGTGTTGGGTTAGGGTTGGTTGGAGGGTGATTGATTGGTGACTTGATGGTTGCAGTAAGTTGCGACGATGGAGTGGTGCAAAGGGAGTAACGGATCGCGCGGTTGGTGTGTGCGATGCAAGGGCACGAGCGGGCTATTGAGCAAGGAGCAGGGGCGTGCGAGGGAGCAAGTGTGCGCACAGCTAGGTGCTGGTTGTGCTTGGCGCGTCAGTTGCTGGTTGGTATGAAGGGTGCACAGTTGCTGCTAGTTGAAAAGATGGCTGATGGTTGTAAAGGGTTGGAAGGTATGGTGTGCAACGGTGGAAAAAGAGAAGAAATATGGAGCTGAAAGTGAAGTGAATAGAGAAGAAAAGTAGTGGTATTTAAAGTGAAAGAAATGAGTTTAACTCAAATTCTAAAGAAAAATAATAATAAAATAGTATTACTCCTAATGCTATACAATAACAATTAATATATATTAAAAAATATATCAATATATTATTTGTTGGTATCTTATTTATTTAAAAATAAAAAATCTTAGGTAAAATAATGATCAATTCTAATCCTATAAAAGGTTAATAATAATTAATATACAATTATATATTAATTTTTATTATCCTATTTATTAAAAATAAAAATTGAAAACATTTAATTTAGCTGTTTTAAAATATTTACAGAAAAAGACAACTAATTTCAATATTTACAAAAATGACAGCCAATTATTGCAAATAATTCAATTAAGTACCTTGACTTTAAAGATAATTTGAAAATTGTGTAGAAAACTTAAACTTGGATCAAAATCAACCCTTTTATTCAACAAATTAAAATTTTATTTTGCCACTTAGGAAATATTTTCTCGAAAAATTATGTTAAATTCAATTCCCAGGAAAGATTTGTAACACCCCAAAATTGGGTTTAGAAGTTTCGAGGATATTTTAGGAATTTTAGCTTATATGTGCTCGGAATTTCTTAAAGTTGGTAATCGATAGTGTTTTCGACGATGGCTATTAGGAAATTAAGTCAATTTCTAAGAATGAGCTTTAAATACCTTTAATTTAGAAAATAGGATTGATTTGTAAAAAGGGTGAAAACTTTGGGTTTTTACAAAGCAATGTAACCAAATTTTAAAATTCACCCTATATCTTCCCCCACCTAGTTTATTTTCACGTTAACTTCTCCCTTTTATTTGCTTTTGCCGTCCCAGGCTCCCCCAATTCCTCCCATTCTATTTTTTTGTCAAACCTAAATTCCTTTGATTCCTATCACTTTCCAATTCATTAAACCTCCATAAAATCCAAGAAAAACACCCCAAAACACCATAGGTTCCTCCATTGTCAAGCTTGTGGGTTTTTTGGGTTTTCGATTAAATGCTAGGCTTTTCGTCATCTAAGATAATGATTCAGCTCCTAAATAGTTTTAAATGTTATTTAGTCTTTAAATTGAGCTTTTAGCCATTAAATTGTATTTTTAAATAAAAGCCGAAAATTAGGTCGCTAATGGTGGATTTCGGGATTTAGGTAAAAGCGTGGTTTCAAAATGTTTTTCAATTAGTTTTGACATTATTAGAAGGTTTCTAAGCCTTCCTTAAATTTTTGTTAAAGAATTCCAATGTTTTAATGAATTTTAGTGAAAATAGTCATAACATGTCGAAAACTTTCGATACTATGAATTTGGTAGTTTTACGTAGTTTGAAGGTTGAGAATTTTTTGTAGGTGAATAATTAGATGAATGGAATTTGTTTTAGGAAAAAAGATTAAGTATAGACCTAGATAATTGGAATTCAAGTTTGCTATGTCAAAGGTTTCGATTACAAGAGAATTTATCTTAGGCTTGTGTTTTGATTGTTTGAAGTGAATTTTTGGCTGATTATTGATTGTGTATATTGTGTGGATATTATGTATGAAGCATCAAAATTGTTGAAGCCTTCTACAAGCAAGGTGAAAGGCAATGAAAAGCTAATTTAGGCTTTCGTAATTAGGTGAAAATGCGAACGGTGAGTGTTTGGAATCGCTACTTGTAGACACGATTCATAATATTAATTGGGAGCTTAAGTGTAACACTCCTAACCTGTCTCTGTCGCCAAATTAGGGTTATGGAGCATTACTGTACAATAAACAATATTTACACATCATATCATTCAACATATTAATAATATCATAAACCATTCATTCACATGCATACTGTCCCTAAATCGAGCCATCAAGGACCTAAAAATAGCTTAGGAGCAATTCAGAACTTATTTGAAACAATTTGGAAAATTTAGGAAAAAGTTTCAAAAATTTGAAACAGGGATCACACAGCTGTGTGGCCAGGTCATGTGGAATCATCTAGGCCTTGTTACTTTCGAACAAGGGACACACGGTCATGTCCCAGCCCGTGTCCTCACCTATGTAACTCACTGAGTAGGGTCACATGGCCATGTCACACGCCCGTGTGCCAGGCCATGTAACTCTTTGAGTTACCCCAAACGTCTGCATGCCAGGCCATGTAACTCATTGAATTGAACCCTAAGAAAACTTCTGATGACACACGACCGTATGCCTCACACGAACTTACCTCGATTAGAGTTCACACAAACTTACCTCGATAACTACAGTGTATGTAACATCCCAAAAATCGGGGGCTATTAGAATCAGGTTTGTGAATTGAGAGGGAGTGACCATGACTTAATTTTTAAGATTATCTATGCATTTTTAGGAAATAAATGAGTTATTGGTTTGTTGGATAAGTGTTAGTGAAACATTCCTTGAAACCGAAGTTCAAATCCCTTCTCTTTCACCATTTTTATTATTTAGCAAATTTTGTGTTAAACCCTAGTACGCAACATGCCTTGTTTTTTAAATAAATATTGCAGAATTATTTCAAGAATGAGAAAAAATCCTAATGGTTAAAAGAAATAAGAGAAAGCATAGAAATTAAATGATGTCCCAAGTTCGAATCCTTTCCCTTGCGAAATAATTTAATTTTTGGCAAAAATCCATTGTTTTTAATGTGTGTGCCACCCAAGCCTTGTAACCCTAAGTATAAATGTTAATTTTTCACAAATAATCAGCCTTTACTCCTCCTAATTGCCCTAGCCGTTCATATCCTCCTTTCCTTCTGTTTGATTTGATTTTATTTTTCCTTTCCTCCATTAATGCCGTCGCCTACACCTCCCATTTTACAATCTCTTTATTTTTCTTTTTGCATCAAGATTGTGCACCATCTTATTTATTATATTGATTCCATTTATCCTTATCTAAGTCAGCCCCAAATTTGAAATCTTGAACCCCAGGATCAATCCCGAACATTGCCAGGAAAGTGTCATTGCCGTTTCTCTCAACTAGCTTGGGTAAGATATCTTTTCTCTTCAATTTCTTGATTAATCTTGTCAATTAAAAACAAAAATTTTCATATCTATAGTTTGGGTGATTTTAAAGGTATTTTTCCAGATTTTAATGAGATCTTAAACAGTTTTAAAATTCAGCCCCAATTTTGGCCACCATGGGTGGTGGTGCGTGTACCTATGTGCAAGAAAGGGGGCTATTTAGTTTCTTGGTTCTTGTTTATATTTTTCCCACCTTAATTTGAGTTCTTGAACCCTCCTAATCATTTTTTAAACCCATTTCAATTAGGAAAAAATGTTCTTGATCGATTGGCCATTCGAAACCCACAAATCGTGAAGCGTAAGTGCAGTTAAGGGTAACTAGTTTGTTATTTCGACATAGTTGTTGGGTAAAGGTTATGGATTGATTAAATGAAGGAACTTAATAATTAATTAGCTACTAACTTTCTAGTATATTATTGGATTAGGTGCTGACCCAAATGCCGCAAATCATCTGTAAAGGTGAAGAACGATTGTACTTATAGTTCCCATCGATACAGTGTAAGGAATCTAACTAGTTTGGATTCATAAAATAATTATAATTTCAAGGATTGGTTTGAACTCATAAGTGGGTGTTTCGGGGCTGGTTTAATGGTAAATTTATTGAATTTATACTGAATTTTTGTTTAGGTTCGTTTAAGGAATTATTAAGGAAAATTGGAAGATTCGCTAGTGTGCTGTGAGGAAGCGAAAAATAAGGTGTGGGTCCTAAAATCATAAAATTGTTTTAAAATGTTAAATATCATGTCATATTTGATGAATTAGCTTGATAATTGGATTGACTTAATAGCCAAATTATTGGTTTTGTGAGTGGTCGAACCAGGTATATTTCGAGCATTAAAAAGATTGACATGTTGGCAAAATTGCTAGTTTGATAGTATGAAGGTTTGATTGAGTTTGTATTTGCATATTTGAGTTATGAGATATGAGAATGTTTGACTAAATGATATAATGTGTTGAGATATTAAGCTTATGTATGATTTAAATGCATGAGATATTTGTTATATTGTGTACTGAAAAGGGTGTTATTTATGCACAATGGAAATCCATAAAGTATGTGAAATTGAACGATATTGATTGATACCAACACAATGGTAATTTGAAAGATTGGAACACTGTTTCCATTTACTTAAAGTATATGATTATTGGGGACATGCTAAGCATGTCAAATGAATATGAAAAGTATTGAGATATGATTATGTATGAGATTGTGCGACATATTGCATATGCATTGGGTTGGGATTTTGTGGTTGACGGAGGAGTTCTGTGGAGTATTGGCTGCATATTAAGTCTGCATTATTCGTAGTTAGTGCATTGTACCTGGAGTACCGAGGAGAATGGTGAATTATCACATTTTTTACTGGAAAAATTTTCTGCATATTGTTATCTGTGGTTTTAACCACAACAGGCTTAAGCCCATAAATGTTTTGGAGTTCGGATGATGGGTTCTGGGGAACTCGTGGTGTGTAGCGGATGGTATAGGTAGGAACTTTTTTGCATTGCATCATGTGCACGGCATATTTGAATATTATTGATTTATGCTACTTATTATATTTTTTTTGTATTGAATGGTATCAGAATTAATGATTGTCACTCAAATGAATGACGACCTATGCTCATACACCATTTGACATCAATTTGATAATGGCTATGTAACGATATGAAATTCCTATGATAGTTCTATTTTCTTCTGCTAAAGCTAATCTGTTTCACTGTATCCGATATTTATGTTTGTTTAAATAATTGTTCGACTTACACTAAGCTTTTCATTAATTGGCCTAAGCATGTGTGCGTCGCAGCCAGGCTAGTAATACCCACCTAACGGTAAGTTTCACTCGTACGGGCCCACGGGCCCATTGGGCCTATACGACCCATTTTGGCCCAAGCCCATGAAATCGCTCATGGTGGCAGTTTCTTAATGTAGGCCCACATTTCGTGGGCTCGGCTGATCACATGTGCATTCACTTGCCCATGTGGCCAAAAGCCCAATCTTTCAGCTTTTTGGCTTCTCGGTATTTCAGCATTTCGGCTTTTGCCATTATAGTCTATACAGTGTGAAAAACACACTTTACCGGCTTTTACGCTTATTACCATTTGCAGGGTACGGTTACAAACCTTTTTCCAGCTTTTAAGCCGATTATCATTTACGAAAAATAGTTACACACCTATTCGTGATAACGAGTGAACAGTTCACCACCCAAAGCCTACATTCATTCAAGATATACAGTTAGTCTACCAATCGCTAGTGTTCACCAACACTTAATTCCCAAATCACCAAACACCACCTACCTTGAACGAATGGATATGGCTTAATGATCTTAGGTTGTTGGCCAAAATCGACAACCTGATCCTTGTCGATTAACTGTATCAACAATAGACCTATCAATCAGGATTGTTCATATATGTGGCCTACATTCACAAATGTAAGCCCACAGAACACAAAAAATATTCGGCTTATACCAAAAGAAGGTAAGATAACACATTTACCTTAATTAAACGTTGAAAGAAATAGGTTTAGATTGCTTCAACAACACTTGCACTCCTTCCCTCCTCAGGAAACCCAGATACACATCACGAGGAAGGAATCGAAAGTCGACAATTAGAGGACAAGAAGAAAGAACATTCAAATTTAAGTTAAAAGTAAAAGAGTACACTTGAACACATACCGATTGACAGAAAACTCTTGCCACACCGAACAACACACCAACGGCAGTGTAAGGGAGTAACCAATAACTGTAGAACCGACAGAAAAAGGGATGATGGGAAAAAGGATATACGGCACTGCTCAAGGGAGAAGGAAGAAATGGTATTCAGTTTAGGGTATTAGGATGAGCACGTTAGAAAGAATAAGAAAACTAAAAGAAAGAAAGAAAAGAAAAGAAAAAAATGCCAAAGTAGAAAAATACCCAAATGGCCAATGCGTAAAACGACTACCAAAACAAGCTTGAAACCAAAAGAGAGAAAAAGCATAATAGGAATTGTAACAGCCCGATTTAGGGCCTAGTTGGAATGGTGCGAGACCACAAATCCAAAGTAGTAATATGAGTTTTTAAAGTATTTGAGATGTTTGCATGATGATATGAAAGTTTCATGTAAAAATTTTATGGAAATTTCCATAAAAGGGTCAATTACGACTAAATTGCAAAAGTTGCAAAATATGAGTTTCTAGAAGCTTTTTGTATGAAATAGCTTTAGAATATTAATTAGAAGTCCTTAAATAGCAATTTTCCCAAATTATAATTTTTGGACAAAATTAGACATGAGTTAGAAATTTGTAAAAGTTTAATAAGAAGGCATTTTGGTCATTTATCTATTAAATGATTAAAAAGGGAAAAAGATGATAAAAATTTTTATTCATCTTCTTCCTTGTGCCAAAATTGGAGAGACTCCAGATCTAGGGTTCTTCAAATTTTTAAAGCTTGCTAGTAAGTGCATCCTAGCCCCGTTTTTAATATTCTTCGTATTTTTGGAGTCATCGTATTATGAATTAGCTATTTTTAGCTATAAAATGAGCTAAGATGCATGTTCAAAAATCTACCCATGTATGACATGTTTTTAAAATGATATTTTATGGAAGATTATGAGAGTTTGATGTTAGAAAAACATCTTTTCCTTAGTGAATTTCATGAAAAATGATAGTATGGACTAATTTGTAATAGTTATGAAATTGGTCATACATACTAGAAATAGTGAGAATTGATGATTGCTGTAGTAGAGAAAATGAATCAGCTAAGCATGACGTTTAAGAAAGTTGAATGAAAATCATTTTACGAGCCTAGGGGCAAAAATGTAATTATGAGAAAGTTTAGGGGCAAAATAGTAATTTTTCCAAAGTATAAGTTAAGAGTTAATTTAGTCAATGTGAGTATTAAATGATCTAAATTATTATTATAGATCAAGAAAAATGAAGCCCGGATCGAAACCGAGGCAAGAACAAAGTCGAGGACTAAATTGCATATCGACATACATTTTGTATATTGAGGTAAGTTTGTATGACTTCTAAGCTTTATGATTACTATTAATGAATTGCTTAATGTAATGTACATTATTACCATAGAAATGCTTAATGCTATGTTAAATAAAGAAATCAATGAGATTAAGCATGAGAAAGTCCCGATTGAAGTTGAATTACTTAGGATACTCGATCTACCACATGAGATAAGAAAGTCCGTATAAGACCAAGCCAAGGCATGGCATCGGCAATCAAGCAAAGTTATCATGTAAGTCCAAGACAAGTCTTGGCAATGAAGAGTTATTATTAGATGAAGACCTATGTAAGCCCAAGCCAAGGCATGGAATTGGTGAGTCTCCAAGCAAAGATGTCATGTAAGTCCAAGACAAGTCTTGGCATTGAAAAGCTATCATGAGATAGAAATCCCATGTAAGTCCAAGCCCAGGCATGGCATTGGTGAGTAACAAGGAAGATTTCAAGTAAGTCCAAGCCAAGGCTCGGCATTGACCAGTTCATGAGTAAAGATACCAAATAAGACCATGTCAAGACATGGCAATGGTAAGTTCCTAAGAGAACACACAAGGAATACTTTAAGTAAGTCCATGTCAAGACATGGCATCGATACCAAGATGAGAGATCCCATGTAAGACCATATCCAGGATATGGCTTTGGCATCAAGTTATATGTGGGATGAGATTTAGTATCCTTGGTTATTCATAGAAATTCATCGGGCAAATGAGTAAAGCTTAAATGAGTAAAGCTTAAATGAGATAGCAAGAAAATTAAGTAAGCAAAGCTATTATCAAGTTGGAAATGAGTATTATTCATGTTATGAATGATGAATTAGAGATTATGATTATTATAGTAAAGTATGCTGGTCTATGTGATCAAGTGATACAGGTACCTTGTTTACCTCACGAGCATGAGACTAGTAAGTATCATGAGATATGTAAGAATCAGTAAGAGTAAGTAAGCTTAAATAGATGAAATTATGATGCCATTGTTTATGCCAAATGGGTTATGTTAAACAAGTATGATGTTATGTGAATTATATGCAAACTTACTAAGCTAAATGCTTACGTCTTTTATTCTTTCTTTCCATGTAGTCCCGCCAAGCTAATCTCGTGGATCATCGTCATTGGAGCTCAGAGCACACTATCAATCGCTATTTTGGTATAGCCAAGATGTTTATATTAAGTACGGCATGTATAGGAATATTTCATTTTGAGAATATGTCTATTCTTTTGTATATGGCTAAGTGATTGGCCAAGATTGACTAAGTATATATGTTTATCGATATCAATGAAGCATGTAGTTTTATTCATGAAAGATGTAGTAATTTGAGTTGTTGGATTGAATATGAGATTGATCTTGATTTTAGGGTGGTATTTGGTTTGGTAAATAGCCTTCCAGTGCCCACATGAATAGACACATGGGCTTGTGTCTAGGCCGTGCGTCCCCTGCACCTTAGTACTTTAAGTTAGATTAGACCACGTCTAAGTCCACGGGCGTGTCAAGGCCGTGTGAATATAGTCAGTGTCGACCATGGTTGGAAGACATGGGCGTGTCTTAGGGGTACACGGGCGTGTCCCAAGCCACATGGGCGTGTGACCCTTGTTTTAAGGAAAAGTTTTCGATTGAATTCTGAAAGTTTCCAGATATATGTTTAAGGCCTCGTAGGCCTATGAAATGTACGAGTTGTTTAAGAAAGAGAAGTTTTTAATTCGGAACGAAATTTTATAGCCCGTAAATACAAGTTTAAGCAAGTTCAAGCATAGTAATGTCTCGAATCCGGTCTTAGCCTCGGACTCGGGTATGGGGTGTTACAGGAATAGCTAACGAAAAGCAAATAAACAAAAGCTAGACAATTTTGGCACTAAATGCCTATGACCGAATTGGCACCAAAGGAAATCCTACTTTTGGCAAACACTACCACTCCCCTACTCCTTGATCCACTCCTTGTAACACCCCAAACCTGGCCCATACGTTACGTGAAACACCCCAAACCCGGCCCACAAGCCTCGACCAGATCTGGTATGTTCCTCGAGTAAAGCGATTCAAAACTTGGTTGTTTTTGAATAAAATTTGTCTTGTGTTGGGTTCGAGTTGAAAAGTCTAAATCTTGTTAAAGCTTTAATTTCGTACTTGAAAATCATAAATTAGAAGTATTGCCGAATTTGTGATAAGTTATCAAACCGTTTAGAATTTATTTATTTATTTTTGAACACATCACTTAAACTTTGGTTTGAGAAAAATTGTATCATACTGAAATAAATAACATGCATGCATAAACAGTTTCTACTAGTGGCCTTATTACACCGAAAACAAAACCTAAACTAAATTTAAAGTACTTAAAATAAAAAGTCCAAATGAATTAATCTCGTGCTGAGCATGACCACCACTAAGCTCCTGCCGACCCGGTCCATTACTGAGCGTCAGGGGTGAGTCAAACAGACTCAATGTGTACAACCAACACTAAGTCCCAACGGTTCAGGCATAACATATCATACATATACACATAGCAAATAAATTTAATGATGCAATCCCGAACCCATGCCTAGATACCATCCGCTACACATCACCCGTACCAACCATCACACCGTGGGGACTACTAAGTCGACCCTCCATCCGCTATACACCATTGAAGGCAGTCGCTGCAGTCGACGTGCTCATCGCCCTTATACATTGTGGCATAGCCACCAGATAATTACTCGTGACATAAGTCACCGCATTCAGATTACGTGACAGAAGCCACCACATTCAGATATTTGTGGTATAAACCACCAAATCACTTCCCCTTATCATAATTTCCCATATGCCCCATGTTATACAAATCATGCAATATCATGCCTTATGCCTTATTTCACATTCTTATCACATTCACATATGTGCCATATATTATACTCATAGTAGGAGTAGGTAAACGTACATGAGTACTTTGTACCATTGCATGGTACTTTAGCCATATTCTTACACTTTCATGTTAACACATATAATAAATTAAAGCCGTAAACCCATTAAGATTTAGTGTGGGTACACACCCGGTTTACTTAGCGAATTCACTGAAATCCCGAAGAATCCTGATCTACTGCTCTAGATCTTGGTTCCTATAATCAGCCATTACTAGGCATATTAGCAAAACCTATTCGGTTATATAACCAAATCCCGAAAGATTATCACAACTTAAATTCTCACCTTGCTGTCGATTTGACCACTAACCAAATCCCGAAAACTTGGTGATACCTCTTCTTGCAATCGGTTAGGCACTAAATCACCTAAATGGTTAGTTTTCGGCTTTTGGAATAACATACGAAACAGATTCATAACATTACTATAGCCTTAGCCGATTGTATATATGTACTTACCTAGCGATCTAAAATCCCGAAATCCTTGTATACCACTGTCGACTTCCCCTAAATAACCATAGTCAGATCGGTTAACATAATAACCAATATGGCCGAATATTACACCTCCTTACCTTGCGGTTCCAAATCCCGAAAACTTGTCACTTGGCTTGTGGAGATGTCAAAATACCTATAGGTACATGTTAGATAAATTTCTAACATTTAATCATAACAAATGGCCCTTGGCCGAATACATGACTTACCTTAGATATTGAAATCCCGAAAATCTTCTCCTTCTAGTCGACTAGAGACAACTCCCGCAATCTCCTTCAAAGTTTCGGCCCCAAAATAATAATGGTATTAGTTCCTAGATCTAAAAGATAAAGGAATGGAAATCGAGCAACACTTGTTCTTACCCTTAATGTTGTAGTCGACAGCACCTTTGCCTGGCCCAAAAGATATTCGGCTTTGATGAGCACTAGAGAGTTTCAGTTTTAACAAGGAAAGAAAAGAGAGAGTATGAAACTTAGAGGGAATCGGCAAGGGCTTAGGAGGATCTTATTTTCGGCTTTTGATGCTATGAAGAATTCGGCTAGAAAAGAAAATTTTGAGAAAAGAAGAGAAGGGAAATTCGGCCAGAGAGAAAGAGATGAGAAAATAACAGAAAACAAGGAAAAAGATGAACACTCTGCTGATAAATTCGGCTACCTACTCAAACACTAGCCTCACCTTGTTATTCTCCTATTTTATCTCTTATCACCTTTTCAAATTAATAAAATTAATCCATCAATTATCCCTTATCTAGCCGAATTTTAAAAAGGATTAAACTCCTCCCTTAAGTTCCTTAGTGCCATCCACCTCCTTTGCTCCTTGCAGCAAAATAAAATTCTTTTATTTGCTTCCCATGCGACTCGAACTTAGGCCCTTGCCCACTGCATGTGGCGTGACATACTGAGGCCCTAAGTAGCGCCTCCAAGCCACCTAGACAAGCCCATCTTTGTGTCTAATTTCCCCTATTTATTTTCTTAAGGCCTATCAGGCTTAGCTCCCCTTTTAAACTTAAAAATCTAATAATTTCTAAGGCATTTGTCTACACACTAAGGTTCACAAAATTCATAAAACACATTCACAGCACACATAGGCATACTATTTCATATAATTTAGTATTAATGCATAAGCCATAATCCAGGATATTACAGTTCTACCCCCTTAAAATAATTTCGTCCTCGAAATTACCTGGCAAAAATAAATGAGGGTATTGCTGTTGCATTGCTTCTTCTGGCTCCCACGAAGCTTCTTCCGATCCATGATTACGCCATAACACCTTGACTAGAGGAACTGACTTCCTCCGCAACACTTTCACATCTCGTTCCAAAATCTGAATCGGCTCCTCCTCGTATGACAAATCAGGCCGTAGCTCCACCTCTTCCACCGGAACTACATGAGATGGATCCGATCGATAACGACATAGCATGGACACATGGAATACGTCGTGCATCTGCTTCAACTCCAGTGGCAACTCTAACTGGTATGCCACTGGTCCAACTCGCTTCAATACCCGATAAGGTCCTATAAACCTTGGACTTAACTTCCCTTTGCGTCCAAATCTCATCACCTTCTTCCAAGGCGACACTTTAAGGAACACTTGATCTCCCACATCAAATTCTATTTCCTTCCGTTTGAGATCTGCGTACGACTTCTGTCTATCAGATGCTTCCTTTAACCGAGCTCGAATTACACTAACCTTCTCTTCAGATTCCGCTACTAACTCTGGACCCAAAACTCGGTGTTCCCCTAATTTCGTCCAACACGTAGGAGTGCGACACTTCCATCCATACAACGCTTCATACGGTGCCATCCGAATACTGGCTTGATAGCTGTTGTTGTATGCAAATTTCGCTAACGGCAAATATTCTTCCCAACTTCCTCTGAAGTCTATTACACAGCCTCTCAGCATATCCTCTAACACTTGGATTACTTGTTCAGACTGACCGTCCGACTGTGGATGGAAAGCCATAGTGAAATCCAATCTAGTGCCTAAAGCTTGATGTAGCGCTTTCCAAAATCGAGAAGTAAACCTTGGGTCCCTATCCGAGATAATCGATAGTGGAACTCCATGCAACCTTACAATTTCTGCCACATACAACCTTGCCAATTTCTGCAAAGAATAGTCAACCCGCATCGGAATGAAATGCGCTGACTTTGTCAACCGATCTACTATCACCCATACCGAGTCCTTCTTAGTAGGCGTAAGGGGAAGCCCACTAACGAAGTCCATGGTGATTCTCTCCCACTTCCACTGCGGAATCCTTATTGGTTGAAGCAATCCTGACGGAACTTGGTGTTCAGCCTTAACTTGCTGACACGTTAAGCACTTCCCTACGAATTCAGTAACTTCCTTCTTAAGACCAGGCCACCAAAACTGTTCCCTTAAATCTCTGTACAACTTACTTCCTCCAGGATGCATAGCATAAGGGCTACTATGCGATTCCTGAAGAATCCTCTGCCTCAACTCCTCATTCTTAGGCATACAGACCTTACCCTTGAAGCACAATACTTCCTCGTCATTAACACCATAATCTTCCAACTCCTCATTCCGTACTTGCTGTAGCTTAGCACTTAGATCATCATCAACCAACTGTCCCTCTTTCACCTCATTCAACCACGTCGGCTTAACTTGCAGCTCTGCCAGCAGACTTCCATCATCATACAAGCTCAGATGTGCAAACATCGCCCTCAAATCCGACACAACCTTTCGACTCAGGGCATCTGCCACTACATTCGCCTTGCCCGGATGATACTCTATTGAACAATCATAGTCCTTCAATAATTCAACCCACTTTCGCTGTCTCAGGTTCAACTCCTTCTGAGTCAACAGATACTTAAGACTCTTGTGGTCTGTGTAGATCACTAACTTTTCTCCATACAGATAGTGCCTCCACACCTTAAGAGCAAAGACAACTACCGCCAATTCCAAATCATGAGTTGGGTAGTTAACCTCGTGTGGCCTCAATTGTCGAGAAGAATAGGCAACTACCTTCCCGTCTTGCATCAATACGCATCTCAACCCTGTATGAGAAGCGTCACAATACACCATGAAATCCTTTCCTGCCTCCGGCTGAATCAAGACCGGAGCTTCAGTCAAAACCCTCTTAAGCTTCTCAAAGCTCTCCTGTTGCTTATCCGTCCATACAAAAGGTACTTCCTTTCTCAACAACTTCGTCAAAGGTGCGGCTATAGACGAGAATCCTTCTACAAACCTTCTGTAGTAGCCTGCCAATCCCAAGAAACTACGATCCTCTGCCACCGACCTAGGTGGTTTCCAATCTAACACTGCCTCAATCTTCCTAGGATCCACCCTTATCCCTTCTGCAGACACTACATGTCCTAAGAACGCAACTTCCTTAAGCCAAAATTCACACTTGCTGAATTTGGCATAGAGCTTCTTCTCTCTTAACACTTGAAGCACAACCTGGAGATGCTCATCATGTTCCTCCTCAGACTTGGAATACACTAAGATGTCGTCGATGAACACAACGACAAATCGATCCAAGTAAGGTTGAAAAACCCGATTCATCATATCCATGAACGCAGCTGGGGCGTTCGTCAACCCAAATGGCATTATTACGAACTCAAAATGCCCATACCTTGTCCGGAAAGCTGTCTTATGGATATCCCCTTCCTTCACTTTAAGCTGATGATATCCAGACCTTAGATCTATCTTCGAGAAAATCGCTGCCCCCTTAAGCTGATCGAACAAGTCGTCAATCCTCGGCAAAGGGTACTTGTTCTTGATGGTTAGCTTATTCAACTGACGGTAATCTATGCACATACGCATAGTTCTGTCCTTCTTCTTGACAAACAAGACCGGTGCTCCCCACGGAGACACACTGGGTCGAATAAACCCACGTTCAAGTAACTCTTGGATTTGAGCCTTGAGCTCAACCAACTCCTTTGGCGCCATTCTATACGGAGCGATTGACACAGGAGCTGTACTCGGTAGCAAGTCAATTCCAAACTCCACCTCCCTATCCGGGGGTATTCCAGGTAATTCCTCCGAAAAGACATCCACAAAATCCCCTACCGTTCGAACTCTACTAATGCCCTCTTCCTTCGCATCCAATGCACTAACGAAAGCCAAGAATGCCTTATATCCTTTCCGAACCATCTTAACAGCCTTTAATGCTGAAACTACGTTAGACAAGTAGTTTCTTCTTTCTCCTATCATAACTACTTCCTCATCCTCTAGGGTCCTTAACTCCATTCGCTTAGCTGCACAATCCAATATAGCTCGATGCTCCACTAGCCAGTCCATTCCAAGTATGAGATCGAATTCTCCGAAAGGTAGTTCCATCAAGTCGGTAGGGAATACTACACCTTGAATCTCTAAGGGTACTTCCCGAAACATCTTATTCACCACTACAGTTTGACCTAACGGGCTTACTACAGTCATCTCCCTATCAGATAATTCAGAGGCTATGTTTAGAGTTTCAACTACTCTACATGCAACATAAGAATGGGTCGAGCCCACATCAATTAAAGCAAAGTAAGGCTTGCCAAATATAAGGAACGTACCGGTTATGACGTCCGGTGCGTCTCCATCTTCCCTACGGTGAACTGCATATACCAAGCCCGGTTGTCTTGCTTCTCTATTACCAACATCTCTACCAGGTGTTCCACGTCCTCTTCCCGCACCGTTACCTCTGCCATTTGGTCCACGACCTCGCTGAGGCTGCTGTCCACCTCTACCAGCCTAATTATAACCCTGACCCGCTGGTCGATTCCCATCCGGTCTCATAGGACAGTCCTTAATCATATGATCCTTAGATCCACACTTAAAACATCCTCCCGTCTTCTTCCAACACTCTCCTAAGTGCTTCTTCCCACACTGATCACAAGTACGATACTGTCCTCCTGTCGCAGCCTGCTGACCTCGTGGCCCATCAACTCTAGGCCTCTTTTGAACATTCCCAGATGACCCTGACGATCCAAATCCTCTTTTCTACTTACTCCGGTCCGTGTTCTGCCTCACAGAGTCCTTAATTCCTTCGGCTACCTTAGCCTTCTCAACCAACACAGCAAATTCCCGCTCTTGCTGCGGAGCTATCAACAACCTCAGGTCATCTCTCAATCCGTCCTCAAACCAGACACATCACTCATGCTCCGTAGCCACTATTCCCCAAGCATACCGGCTCAGCCTTAGGAATTCAGCCTCGTACTCTGCCACAGACTTGTTCCCTTGAACCAGCCCCAGAAATGCCTTCCTTTGCGCATCAATGTAATGAGTACCAACATATTTCTTCTGGTATGCCGTCTTAACATACTCCTAAGTGAGTTCCTCCGTCGTAGCACCATCCCAAATTGTGAGCCACCATTGATATGACTCATCGCGAAGTAGCGACACCATTCCTTTCACTTTCTCTACAGCCGTCAGATCCAATTCATCCATAATTCGCTTGGTCGCCTCCAACCAATACTCAGCAGTACTGGGTGCCACACCAGATACTCCACGGAACACCTCAGCCCCATTGGCTCGGAGTCGCTCGGGTACAGATTTTCGAGCTCCCATATTTCCACCTGCTCCCTCCACCATCTCAAGAACTCGCAGCACAGCCTGCGATACAGCATCATCCCCCGTCTGATTTTGCTGCTCAACACCAACAGCTGCTGGTGGTGGTGGTGGTACCTCATTTTCAGACCCTTGACCCGATCTAACGGGCTCCGACACGGTCATTCTGCCTCCACCGCGTCCTCGTACATTACGACCACGTCCCCTAGAGCTCATGTCTACGATCGCGCTTTAATCTGATTTAAGAAAGTTTTATGTATTAGTATTTGTTCCACTGTTTATCCGCCAACAATTTTATGAAAAGAGCTTAATAGTAGTAGTTCTTTCGATCATTCAGAGTTTCAAGTCTTCTATCCTAATTCAAAGAAAACACATCCATTCCGTAGTGTCTACCATACACATTCACTCTTCAACATTTGTGTCTGTTCCTATCCCAGGGGTATTTTCGTCATTTGTCCTACAGGGGTATTTTGGTAATAAATCGAAGTTGATTTGAAAATCATAATAAATCAGGGCACTTTGAAATTTCAAAACTCTAGGGTATTTTTGACAATTTTCTCAAATCAAAGGTATGGCAGAAATTTTGGAAATCGGGGTTATTTTGGTAATTTCGTAAACTAGGGGTAATTTGGTAAGTTTTCCAAATCAGGATATCTTATTATTTTGCAAAATAGGGTTTCTGGATGTTTTTGTAAAGTAAGAATATTTTAAAAAATCGAGGGTAATATGGTAATTTTATAATCCAAGGGTATTTTAGTAATTTTACAACCAGGGGTATTTAGGTAATTTTCGTAAATCGGAAATATTTCAGGAAATTTTATGAAATAATTGTTACAAATCTAAGGGAAATTTGAGGATTTTAAAACTAAGGTTTTTTATAAAAACGGCTAGTCCCTTTCGGGTTTTAGTTATTGGGTTTAGCCCGTGAATAAGTCCTCTTGGTTAGGGTGAACCGTAAATACGCACCAGGTAGGATTCGAGTGGAGAGGAGGTGAGTCACTAGGACTGCTTAAATACCAAGCTCCCACCGAAACCAATCCTAGACATGCGCACAATGGTTGCCACACCCTAACTCGGCGACTTAGTCACAGGTTTGTTTAATTAGGCATTAAAGTTTTATGTAATTGTTGGGGTAAACTATTCCTATAGTTCAAGTACTTAATATACTAATCTACGTTCCATTTCTACCCTTCTACAAATCATACTATAAATCACACAATAGATAGGGGTACTTACCTGGTGGACTTCGGTCGGAGACTTAGGTGCCATGCCAGAAAAACCTGCTTATTTCACAAAAATTTTCACAAAATTCTTTTGGGCTTAATTTTGAAAATGTTTTGGGCCTTAAACCCAAGGCCGAGAGTTTAAAACTGGGCTCTGATACCAAACTGAAACACCCCAAACCCGGCCCACAAGCCTCGACCAGATCGGGTATGTTCCTCGAGTAAAGCGATTCAAAACTTGGTTATTTTTGAATAAAATTTGTCTTGTGTTGGGTTCGAGTTGAAAAGTCTAAATCTTGTTAAAGCTTTAATTTCGTACTTGAAAATCATAAATTAGAAGTATTGCCGAATTTGTGATAAGTTATCAAACCGTTTAGAATTTATTTATTTATTTTTGAAAACATCACTTAAACTTTGAATTGAGAAAAATTGTATCATACTGAAATAAATAACATGCATGCATAAACAGTTTCTACTAGTGGCCTTATTACATCGAAAACAAAACCCAAACTAAATTTAAAGTACTTAAAATAAAAAGTCCAAATGAATTAATCTCGTGCTGAGCATGGCCACCACTAAGCTCCTGCCGACCCGGTCCATTACTGAGCGTCACCTGAAAAATATCCCACAAGGGGTGAGTCAAACAGACTCAATGTGTACAACCAACACTAAGTCCCAACGGTTCAGGCATAACATATCATACATACACATAGCAAATAAATTTAATGATGCAATCCCGAACCCATGCCTAGATACCATCCGCTACACATCACCCGTACCAACTATCACACCGTGGGGACTACTAAGTCGACCCTCCATCCGCTACACACCATCGAAGGCAGTAACTGCAGTCGACGTGCTCATCGCCCTTATACATTGTGGCATAGCCACCAGATAATTACTCGTGATATAAGTCACCACATTCAGATTACGTGACAGAAGTCACCACATTCAGATATTTGTGGTATAAACCACCAAATCACTTCCCCTTATCATAATTTCCCATATGCCCCATGTCATACAAATCATGCAATATCATGCATTATGCCTCATTTCACATTCTTATCACATTCACATATGTGCCATATATTATACTCATAGTAGGAGTAGGTAAACGTACCTGAGTACTTTGTACCATTGCATGGTACTTTAGCCATATTCTTACACTTTCATGTTAACACATATAATAAATTAAAGCCGTAAACCCATTAAGATTTATTGTGGGTACACACCTGGTTTACTTAGCGAATTCACTAAAATCCCAAAGAATTCCGATCTACTGCTCTAGATCTTGGTTCCTATAATCGGCCATTACTAGGCATATTAGCAAAACCTATTCGGTTATATAACCAAATCCCGAAAGATTATCACAACTTAAATTCTCACCTTGCTGTCGATTTGACCACTAACCAAATCCCGAAAACTTGGTGATACCTCTTCTTACAATCGGTTAGGCACTAAATCACCTAAATGATTAGTTTTCGACTTTTTGAATAACATACGAAACAGATTCATAACATTACTATAGCCTTAGCCGATTGTATATATGTACTTACCTAGCGATCTGAAATCCCGAAATCCTTGTATACCACTGTCGACTGCCCCTAAATAACCATATTCAGATCGGTTAACATAATAACCAATATGGCCGAATATTACACCTCCTTACCTTGCGGTTCCAAATCCCGAAAACTTATCACTTGGCTTGTAGAGATGTCGAAATACCTATAGGTACATGTTAGATAAATTTCTAACATTTAATCATAAAAAATGGCCCTTGGCTGAATACATGACTTACCTTAGATATTGAAATCCCGAAAATCTTCTCCTTCTAGTCGACTAGAGAACTCCCGCAATCTCCTTCAAAGTTTCGGCCCCAAAATAATAATGGTATTAGTTCCTAGATCTAAAAGATAAAGGAATGGAAATCGAGCAACACTTGTTCTTACCCTTAATGTTGTTGTCGACAGCACCTTTGCCTGACCCAAAAGATATTCGGCTTTGATGAGCACTAGAGAGTTTCGGTTTTAACAAGGAAAGAAAAGAGAGAGTATGAAACTTAGAGAGAATCGGCAAGGGCTTAGGAGGATCTTATTTTTGGCTTTTGATGCTATGAAGAATTCGGCTAGAAAAGAAAATTTTGAGAAAAGAAGAGAAGGGAAATTCGGCCAGAGAGAAAGAGATGAGAAAATAAAAGAAAACAAGGAAAAAGATGAACATTCTGCTGATAAATTCGGCTACCTACTCAAACACTAGCCTCACCTTGTTATTCTCCTATTTTATCTCTTATCACCTTTTCAAATTAATAAAATTAATCCATCAATTATCCCTTATCTAATCGAATTTTAAAAAGGATTAAACTCCTCCCTTAAGTTCCTTAGTGCCGTCCACCTCCTTTGCTCCTTGCAGCAAAATAAAATTCTTTTATTTGCTTCCCATGCGACTCAAACTTAAGCCCTTTCCCACTGCATATGGCGTCACATACTGAGGCCCTAAGTAGCGCCTCTAAGCCACCTAGACAAGCCCATCTTTGTGTCTAATTTCCCCTATTTATTTTCTTAAGGCCTATCAGGCTTAGCTCCCCTTTTAAACTTAAAAATCTAATAATTTCTAAGGCATTTGTCTACACACTAAGATTCACAAAATTCATAAAACACATTCACAGCACACATAGGCATACTATTTCATACAATTTATGAAACACCCCAAACCCGACCCATTCACTACGACCGAATTTGGAATGCCACTGCGGAAAAACGTTTGAAAATAATCTGACTTGTTGGTAAAGTATATAAAAAATTATTGTCTTTAGGGAAGAAAACCTTGTGTATTTAAAATTTCGAAATAAATTAAGTTGTTACAAAATTCTCGGATTAAAACTTTATTAAATATACTTAAGAAAAATAAAATCACTTGCAATTAATATTTAAATTGTCAATCCGTAATAGAACATAATAATAAAGGTACTTAATGAAAATACTTAAGTACTTTAATGGGCCTTATTACAATAAACACTTAATCAAAATACTGAAACTATAAATACTTAATTAATTAAAATATCTTCTGCATGGGCCACCTCGTATCCACTCCAACCTGGTCCGATCATCATATCACCTACGATGTTTGATAAAATATTTGGGTGAGTCATACAGACTCAGTGTGTAACTAATCCACTGAATTCCACCCACATGTTAACCACATATTAACCCATAAATCAAATGACAAGATATCATATTCACAATTTAACACATTCTGGGCTTGACCCATATTCATAACACTTAACAGGTAATAGGGTAATTAACCACAAAATCTCCACATACTGGGCTTAGCCCATTTCTTATTCAAATCCACATTCACATATTGGGCTTGGCCCAGTTCCCCATTAATCCACATATCAATTGGGCTTGGCCCACACTCATATTAAATTCACATATCAGATACAATTATGCAAAGTGTGCCCAACCCAAACCTAAGGTCCATCCTCTACACACCCCCGTATCCAGCCTACCACACACCAGGGGATTAACAAATCACCCTCTCCTTTTCACTCCAAAGGCAATCAATGCCGTCCACGTGCAATTAAGCACAATAATCCACAACGCGACCTCAGTTAGCGCCAATCCACGATGTAGCCGTAGCTAACACCAAAACCACGATGGGACACATAGTCGCTCATCAACCACGATATGGCACATAGCCGATATCAACCACGATGAGGCACAGAGCTACTCATCAAGCCACGCGAACTTAATCGCAAATAAATCCACAACGTGACCTCAGTCAACGTCAATCCACGATGTAGCTCAAGGCTAACATCAAACCACGTACTCGAAGTACACCCGTACCTTCTTTCATATCCCAACCCATGCACATGCAACATGTAATAATGGCATAATAATAAATGCATGCACATGTTAATAAGGCAGACAATCACAATTCCACAAGCATAGTCACATTCACATCGGCACTTTCACATTCTTATCAACAGATAATACTAACCTGTTATCGATATACCCCATTTTAGGGTAATCACCACATAACTGCCACTGCACTGGTTAGCACATAAGTCACACATGCAAGTATAACATACATATCACATACCCGGAAAACGGTAGACTAACTACACACCTTACTATTTAGCGAATCCTTAGCTACTTGGATTTAACACGATCCCGGAACTTCCTCTTATTCCTGTCGATTTGGCCCTAAATACTCATAGCCAAAATCGGTCACACTTATACCCAAATATATGGCCTATGGCCGAATTATTACCTTGACTTACCTTGCTTAAATCAAATCCCGAAAAGACCTCCTTCAATGCACCTTGACGCTAAAACATACAAAAAGAAATACAAAGTTATGCCACTATACTCATTCGGCCAACCTTAGAAATCAAGGCCTTACTCACTTGCTTTCGGCACACTTAAAAGAATAAGAAGAATGATTAAGAGAGCACTCTACTTACCACCAATGGCACCTCTGGCTTCTAAAACTTGCAACAAAGAAGAGAGAATAGGCACCTTAGAGATTCGGCTAGGCCTTACAAAGAGTGAAGAAATATTCGGCTGTCAAAAGTATAAGTAAGGGGTTGGAAAAAGAAGAATAGATGAATGGGAGAGTCCTAGGAGAATTCGACAATGCTAGCTAATAGTGGAGGGGTTTCGGCATTTGTAAAAGAAGAAAACAAAGTGAGCTTCTACGGTTTTTCGGCTCAAAGAGAGGATGGAATGGAGGGACTCAATTTTCAGCACAAAGGAATTAAAGGAGAAAAAGAGTACAAAAGATGAGCACCCCTATTTATACTACACAATTTCGGCACTCCTACCTCCTCTCAAATTCCGCTTCCTTCTTCTATAATAACTCTTGAATACACATTCAAAATATATTAAATAAATGTATAATTATCTTCTATTTATCAACTTAAAATAAATCCACCTTTATCACCTTAATTAGTAGAATAAAAATTATCCATCATTAATCCCTCCTTTAATCTCTTATCTTATCACCTTATAATCCAAATAAATAAAAAAATAAAACAATAATAATCTTCTATCTACTAATCTAAACTAAAAATAAATAAATTAACAATTATCCTATTTTTAGCCGAATTTAATAGGAGAATTAGAATCCTTCTCCAATTGGAAGTCCCAAGTGCCGTCCACTTTCTTCCTTCTTTCCTGGCGCCAAAAGCCAAAATTAAAACACCCACTGCTGCTCCCACGCCTTGAACCCAAGACCTGCTGGAGCTTCACTGCAGATAACGCCCCAGCCATTGCACCAAGGCACCTCTTTGTGATATAATTCACCCTGAACTTCTTTTAACACCTATTTCCCAAGCTCCCCCTTGTCCTAACGCCAAAGCAAAATAAAAACACGCCCATGTCGCCAACGGGATTCAAACCAAGGCCCTTGTTGCCGCAAGCCGCATATAGCGCCCCAGGCCACTCTGCCAAGGCATTTTCTTGTGACATAAACTCTCCACAAAATCTTTTAAGACCTCTTTATCTTGCTCCCCTTTAACGCCAAAAACAAAATAAAACACGCCTCCCTGCTACCAGCAAAACTCGAACTCCAGACCCTTGTTGGCGTCATTCCCAGGCCTTAAGTGGCGTCCTTAAGCCACTTTACCAAGCCCATTTCCTTGTCCCAAAACGCCCACATATTTCCCTTAAGGCCTTCCTGGCCTTGCTCCCCTTCCAGACGCAAAAAGAAAAGCCCACTGCTTCCCACGCTGCTCGAACCCAAGACCTGCGCCAGGCGTATCCTCCAGGCCCTTAAGTGGTGCCCAACGCCACTTTGCCAATCCGACTTTCATGTCTGAAATCCTTACCATTTTATTTTTAAGGCCTTCCTAGCCCAACTTCCTCCACATAACGCAAAAATAAAAACCCCTAGTTGCTAGTTTGGCAGCTCGAACCCTCCTTTGCCGCACCCTTCCTAGCTCCTTAGGTAACGTCCCAAGCCACCCTATCACCTATTTTCTTGTGTCCTAAACTCCACAAAATTTCTTTTAAGACCTCCTTGCCTAGTTTCCCCTTTTTACACTTAAATCCAAAAATTTTTCCACAGCATTCCCTTATATTTTAAAGTTCCCAAAACCCTTAAAACATATCCAAACATACTCCCAAGCCTACTATCATTCGAATTATGCACGAACGCATAACCCCTAATCTAGGATGTTACAATTTAGTATTAATGCATAAGCCATAATCCAGGATATTACATTACGAGCGGATTTGGTATGTCACACGAAGAAAATGTTTTGAGAACTTATGAATGTACTAAAGAATGACATTAATATAATATAGTTAAGAAAGCAAGTTTGATTTATAACTATTTGATAAAATACAAATTTCGAGAAGTTGATTGATGTAAAAGAAACCGAACTTTTGAATTTTAAAACCATGAAGAAAATCGTAAAACATCATGTGATTCTACTAAAACAGGCGTTACTTAGTTGTGTTTTAAGTAAATAAATTTTGTATGTAAATATAAAATACAGCTATTTTTGAAAGATCATTTGATGAGTCAAAAATCGAGGCAGTGCTTTTAAATCGTGACTTTTGAAAATGTTGTAGATAATTTTGAAAGAAAATCCGAGTTAAATCATTTGTAAAAGTTTGCCATAAAATCCACTTATTAATCAATTTTGGAAACCATTATTTAAGTTTCTAGAAAAAATCCCATTTAAAGTAATTTGAGTAAAATATAAGTAAATCAAACATAAAGCAAATAATAAAATACTCTAGAGGCCTTATTACAACTTAAAAACCCAAAATTGTGAAGGTAACGAAATAATACAGAAAAGTAATTTACTAATGATTGCAAACATCATTTATGAAGTGTGGCCTCCACCAAGTCATCCATGGCCCCAAGTCCTCGTCACTGAGCGTTACCTACAGGGATTAAGAAAAGAAGGGGGTGAGTTACAAGAACTCAGTGTATAATCCCCTTAGCGTCATCCACTAGGTCTGAACCCATTTAGCAAAAACTTGGGCCTGAGACCATAAAGCATAATCTTGGGCCGAAGCCCATTTAACAATATTTTGTGTCTAAGCCCCTTTTTTACAAAATAATGTATCAAATATATATAATATGAATGTAATCCAATCTGAGTCCAACCTAATAGTCCATCCGCTACACACCACCCGTACCATCCAACACACCTGTGGGGATCAAGTCAACCCACCCCGCCAACACACCAATCGCAGGCATTAAGCCATTTATAACAAATTTAAATTGTGGGCAAGCCACCAGAATCACAGAGTATCATATTATCAAACATATTTGTGGCAGTGCCATCGGAATTACTTCTCTTCCACATTTTCCCATCCCATGCAAAATTATGCATATGTAACATACATAGTAAATGATATTACAATTATAAACAACAATTAATAACTTAGAGATTCATTACAAAATTTGGCCCATTAACACTTTTCAAAATCAGCCCATTAAGGCAATCTATCAAATCGGCCCATTAAGGCAGTCTATCAAATCGGCCCATTAAGGCAATTTATCAAATTGGCCCATTAAGGCAATCTATCAAATCAGCCCATTAAGACAGTCTATCAAATAGGCCCATTAAGGCAATTTATCAAATCGGCCCATTAAGGCAATTTATCAAATCAGCCCATTAAGGCAGTCTATCAAATCGGCCCATTAAGGCAATTTATCAAATCGACCCATTAAGGCAATTTATCAAATCAGCTCATTAAGACAGTCTAACAAATCGGCCCATTAAGGCAATTTATCAAATCGGCCCATTAAGGCAATCTATCAAATCAGCCTATTAAGGCAATCATTCAAATTGGTCCATTAAAGCATTTTTGTATTTAGGCCCTTTAGGGCATTTTCGTAATCCGGTAATTTTACCCACTAAGGGTAATTCGGTAATCTCGCAACCCAGGGGTATTTCGGTAATTTACCCTCCAAGGGTATTTTGGTAATTCCGCAACCTAGACTTAACTACTAATGTGAGGCACAAAAATTGAAACTGTCCACCTGCGTCATACTGACTAAATTGTCTATAACATGAGTTAGGAATCTCGAAATTTAAATCCATAAATTTTCCTTGAAACTAGACTCGTATATCTTTCTACTATAATTTTTCTAGAATTTTTGACTTAACCAATTAGTACAGTTTATTCCTTAAAGATTCCCTTGTTTCACTGTCCAATGATTCTGACCTCTCTTATCTTATTTTCAAATATCTCACTGTACGGTTTTCATATACTGCTCCCACTTGTTTCTAATGAAAATAGGCTCACTAAGTAATCTATACACATAAATTATAACTCATAATTCACTTTTTCCAATTTTATACGATTTTTCCAAGACAGATCAGGGAACCACGAAGTCAATCAGAACTAGTCTCACTAAAATTAAGATATATCAGAATATAAAATTCCTTTTTCTTCTCCGTTTCTTCCATATCAAAATAGACACAGTAAGCTTTGATTCAATATCTTATTCACTTATTAATTCCCTTCCTCTTATTTTTCGTGATTTTTCTAAATCACGTCATTGTTGCTGACCAAACTGTTTCATTGCTAAAATACGGTTACCACTACGAATATACGCACTCCCGAGTGATCACGAATGCCGATTTCCAGTTTTTCTTTGATATTTCAACCGTATTACAAAACATATCATACAAAGTTTCAGAGAGATGTGAGATTACACACCATTTCAAACATGTATTCGGAAGGTACGGGATTACACACCTTATTCACGAGTTGTGCTATCCACCGATTTCAACACCACGAATGTGATCTCCCTCAGTGCACCAAGAATCGATCCTACCCTTTGGCTACTGAAATCCCGTCCTAACAATATTTGGTGAGCAAAAGAGTTGTTAGCAAATATCCCACCTTTGGCCAAAACAAATCTTATAACAACGTTCTTACCCCACTTGCTTGACGAGTCGATGATAACGATTTGGTTAAAACAAATCACTTGTACTCCTTCACCTTGTTGAAAGTCCTAAGCCCAACGATGGCCATATCACAGAAAAGAATGTAACTCAGACCCAATGAGAGAGAGAAAGAAGAACACACGGTTTATTAAGGAATAACTCGAATGAAACAAAGTCATTGACAAAGAGAGAATTACTACTTACCGATTCGATTAAGAAGAGGTTTTCCCACACGATAGGGAACGAAATGATGAAGAAATAGGATGATAATGGGTTCGGCTATAGAGAAAAGCGAACAAGAAAATGTGATCACAAAGTGATGTCGATTAAAGAAGAAGAAAAGGTTGATGAAATGGTCAAAAGAAAGGAATGGATGGAGAAAAGTGCTTTGGTGGTTTTGGCTATCAAAGGGGAGATGAGCAAAGGTGAGTGTTTCGGCCAAACCAAAGAAGAAGAATGCACAAATATGTTAGGAGATTCTGACCAAAGCAAAGAGGGAGATGGATTTGAAAAGAAGACACAAATGTTCAAAGAGAAAAGTGTACCTCTCATGCACCAAAAACTAACAAAATGATCTAAAGAGAAAAGAGAAATTCGGCTCTCCCTTCCCCCTAACAAAACCATCCATAGCTTGACAATAAGGTCAACATTAGCCAACCAAAACTTTCCAAAACACCTTTCTCTCTTTGGGCCAACATGTCCCCTTATCTTATCCCTTTCTTTGATTTCCTTCCTTCTTTTTCCCTTATCTTCCTCCTTACCATAATCCTTAGTCTTCTATCCAAAAATTTAAAAGTCTTCCTTTCCATATTAAAGCCTTGACCGACACTTTGGATGAATAGCATAAAAATTAATCAAAGTTTGCAATAGATGGGATTCGAACCTCAGACCATTAGTACACTCCACACACCACTTTCCACCTTTACCAACAAACTCCTTGTGCAAGTAAAATGCACACTTATTTCCTTAAGTCTTGATGCTACTTGCCTATTCTCCTTAAATGCTTAAACACAACATTTTTCTATAGCCCATCTTGAACCCGGAACTTCCTAGAAACCTCGTAACCTTCCAAATTCACTTAAGTAATAAGTCCAATTTGCAATAATGACATTCTCATGTTCTCAAAAATTTCAAACATTCCTACGCCCAAGGCCCATTGGGCCCAATTCTTCTAGGCCCAATTTCGGGATGTTACACTCCTCAAATCTCTCCACAATATCCTCCTTATTTTTCTCCTTATATCACTCCTCAAATCACTCAACATCCAATTCAAATTGCCTACAACCACCTCATGACCAATTCAAACTCAGTGTTCCAGTCCAATTCCACCTCCTACACGGCTTGGGCAGCAAAATAAAATTCTCCTTGTTGCTACGCCAACACTCGAACCTTGGATCTCATGCACCACTCCACACACCACTACCACTAGACCAACAGGCTCTTTGTGTCATAAATTCCCCATAATTATTCTTAAGGCCTCTAGGCCAGAATCAAGGTTCACTTAAGAGAAAAACTAAAATTTTTCTAGAGCCTACGTTTCATCGCAGGACTTCTTAGACACTCCTAAATACTCCAAATCACTTAACCACTGAAGCAGACAATCATTTATATCATTTTCTTGCACACATAAATTTTTATGTGTTCCCGCGCTCAAGGCCTATTCCCTTCTAGGCCCAAATTTGAGGCGTTACATATTCAAACTCCTTAAATGAAAAAACTAGTTTAATCTGCTACAGTGAATTACGATAGATCAAACTCCCCCACACTTAAGTCATTACTTGTCCTCAAGCAACACAAACAAAAAATAAGAAATAAAAGCGACAACTCTTGAGCAAATATCATACAAGTATTGACTTCGAAACATATGACTTAGGCATTTCATACTTACTAACAACTTTAACATGATAAATATTTGACTTACCACTTTTGATCTCAAACATCTAAGTTTAGTATGTTACAAAATATACAAGTAGTTAGGGTCTCACCTATAGGGATCCATCAATAAATTATATAAATACTTCGGTTATCCAAGTAGAATAGAAATAGTCATTTATGCATATGTTTAGTATGATGTCCATTCATGTATAAGGATATTTAGATCACAAAGGAATTTTTGGCTTGTAACGTTCTAAGGCTTAAGATAGGTATGGAATTCAAAGATAATAAGCATCAAGAGAGTTACAAACACAAAAATAGTTTGACACATCGTATTGATCCCTATTCATCCCCCTTAGCGACCCTTTCCCACTCACTGACTTATTTCTCCTTCTCTCACCTTCCTTGTCTCTCCATACATTGGAAATCATAGCATTATATACTCCATCGTCATGTATCTAGTTAACCCTCAATATGTATAGCTAAACATCTATAGTCGTGTAGTGTAGGACCAAAGAAAAAGGGTAAATACAAATTAACATTTAAAGCTTAGTGATTTGTAATGAGGTTCATCAAGAAGTGTCAATAGGCTCAAAGATCAGTACTAAAGGTGTAATACAAATAGGACAACGTTTTGGCTTTGGATGTGTTCTAAACAATGCCTTAGGTCATCTCTAAATATCTCAACATCAACAAACTTAATCAACCAAACAAATACAAATTCAACCATTTATCATTTGTACTAGCATGCTTGTTTCCTTGTATTTTCTGTATCACTTGGTACAGTTGATTGCTTAATGCCTATTTACAGTGTAACATATAGAACTTAGTAGTCTAATAATAAAAAATTTAAAATCACCTAGCATCATGCCAAATTTATTTTGTAATAATAAGCAACCTATGTACATACTCCAAACCAATCACTTGTATTTCTACAAGCTCAAGCACACCAAAGACAAGAAAAAATCAAAGAAAAATGTAGAAATTGAAAATAAACAAATTTTCGATGTTACCCCCCACACTTTAGTTGACACATTGTCCTCAATGGGTAGCCCATAAATAGATAAGGAAAGAAGTTACTCGACTGATCGTGGTTGCTCCAACTGCCAATGGTGGGTGCTTCCTATAACACCCCAAACCCGGCCCAAACACCACGACCGGATCTGGTATGTCACTAAGAAAATTTTGGAAAACATGTCGTATTTTCAAAAAATATTTTTCTAAAGTTTATCCTTTTATTCGAAAAAATAAATAGTTGATAGTTTAAATAAAATATGCCTTTATGAATTAAAAACCCAAATTTAAATACATGCATTAGTTCAATAAGAATTTAAATAACTAAAAGTAATTAAAGCCAAAAATAAAACAAAATATAAACTAGTGGCCCATGGCCTTATTACAACAAGATTTAAAATCCATTAACTAAAAATATAAAATAATAACTTGAGTCTTTTTGTTGGATCCAGATGTTCTTTTGCATGGCCACCTTGCGCTCCTCTCTAGCCCGGTCCAATACACTAAGTGCTACCTGAAATATTAATTAATTGGTTGAGTCGCGAGACTCAGTGTGCAACCCTCATGCACCATTAGATGTGGGCCTTAGCCCCATAAAACAAAATAAAGTTTAATATACATAATAAAAATTAATATGCAAGCCCAACCCAAATCCTAGGTTTCCATCCGTTACACGCCCCCGTACCAGCCATTCACACCATTGGGGATTTCTACAATCAACCCACACCGCTACACGCCTTGATGGCAGTCTTGCTGCTCATCATCAGATCATGGTCGTAGCCACTACAATAGATCACGGCAAAAGCCGCTACAACAGATCACGGTAAAAACCGCTACAACAGATCGCCGTAAAAACCGCTACAACAGATCACGATAAAAATCGCTACAACAGATCACGGTAAAAACTGCTACAACGTATAACTTCCTCCTTTCATCAACCCAACCCATGCAATCACAAAAAATCAATATACTTATATCATTTAATCAGAACATTCACTAACCTGGTGATTTGCTTTTACCCTCTTTGGGTTTCCATCATTAAGCCAGAATTTCGGCATTTATCAAGACATATAAAACTTATAATCATATATTTATCAAACATATCTAAATGGTGTGGAGAATTACACACCTGATTAATGTAGATACCCTTGCTAAACCGATCTACGCTTTGCTTCAAAAAGCCGGAAAGATGTGAAAATAGGCCTCTTCTATATTCGGCCATAGTTAGTATTCTACCCGATTTTATATATATGAATAAACAAATCCTCTTACCTTGAAATCCTGAATGTAACACGATTCTATAACTTAGAGATCTATGAGTTTCGGCTTCTAGGAAAAATCCCGGAAAGATGATCTATCGCGCTTTCGGCTTTTGAAAGAACTAAAAATTGAAAAGATGGCTAAGGGAGATTCGGCCAATGAATATTAAGGAGAAGAATAGGTGTAGTTTTGGCTTTTGAATCAAAGTGAAGATGAGGGAATAGGCTTAGAGATTTCGGCTTTTGCAGAGAATGAAGAAGAAGATGGAACTTTAGGAGTTTTCGGCTTTTACTCAGAGAAGAAGAGAAAAGAATGAGAGAAAAACCCCAAATGCCGAAATTGAAGAGATATTCCCCCTATTTATAGAAATTTTGGCACTTACCTAACCTTGCAGATAAATCCTATCTTTTCTCCTTTATCTTAATCTACTAGCTCATCTAAAAGAGACTTAATTATCTCTAACTCCTCCCTCCTTTATCAGCATATTATCCACATATTTTAAACATTAAAATCCCTAAATTTTAGCCTTTATCTGCTTATTATCCTCATAAAATAAATTCCTAAATAATAGCCTTTATCTGCTTATTATCCACATATTTTAAACATTAAAACCCCTAAATTTTAGCCTTGTTGCCATCCACTCCACCTAATCCTAATGCCCAAAATTTAGCTAAACTCCACCTAATCCTAATGCCCAAAATTTAGCTAACTTAAGTTAAAAGAATTGGGCTCCAAGAAACTTAAATTTGGGCCCCTTACTCCCTTGTGTGGCGTCACCTCCTAAGATTGGGCCACAAGCCCACTTTGGTATTTTAAACGTAGATACTACCTTTTAAACCCCTATAATGCCCAAATAGAAAATTTTAATCAAGGCCTCTACCTAAGCCTGAGCCCAATTTGGACCCCTAACACTTAAATTAACACATTAAACATATCCTACCTATTAAACGCATAGGCCCAAAAATTCAGGATGTTACACTTCCTGCTTTGATCATGTAAAGTGTGAATTGTTTGCGTATCCTTCGTGATGGGTTTCTAACAAAAAAATTGAATGAACTACAAAATAAAAAGTTTTATATATATCCCTAATCTTAGAAACATAATTACATCATCCATAAAGTAATTAATACAAACACTAAAATAACTATTCAATTATTTAATGAAAAATACAAATTCCTAAAAAAACATTCAATTCATCTAATCCTAAAACTGAAATCCTACTAGACTAACTCTTGAATATTAATCCTCATCTTCTTAAAATCCTATTTTTCTCCTTTCCTCTTTTTTTTTTGTTTGTAGAAGAACAAATTGCTTGAATAATTCATTGCCGAGTAGTTTCCTTAGGGAATTCATGGTTTTATCCATCCCTTCGATAGGTACTCCTGCCCTTTTACACAATTATATAATTAGATGAGGGAAGACTATTCCCTTTCCTAAATTCCTTGCACAGTCAACCATGTTATTATATATCTATGTTCCAATACATATTTTCTTCTTTTGTAGGATCCCATATGTTATGATGGCTTGAATTGGACTAATCTTTGCCATCTATATTGTAGGCCATATTCTCGAAAAGACAAATGCCATCCAAATCTTGGGTTTTGGTTTCATTAGCTCTTGATTGAATGTTTTAGGTATTGTTGTTCCTGTTTGATTTGTCCACATCTCTTTCCCTTCTATTAGAAATATCAATATTTCCTCCATATCTATGTTTTTAAATTCCTTCAAATTTGTTTTATAGAGATAATCGTAAAAATAATATGACACATCATAAATTTGTCAAATACCCATCTCAGTTATTGGAACATTAAGTCATTTGGCCTTCACAAAAGATCGCATCTCGTAGAATGGTCTGGTTGCTTCCTTTTGTTTTAACACAAGATAGAATTCTTGCACCACCTGTAACATCCTGAACTGGTGGGGCTTTGCATTTAATATGCTGTGATGCGCTGTTACGCTTAATGTGTTAATTAAAATGTTTAAAGGGTTCAGATTGGGCTCAAGGTTGGGCCGATGCCTTAGTTAAAATTTTCTGTTTGGGCACTCTAGTGGAGAGCCAGGTAGAATAGGGCTTAAAGGATATAATCTGTGAATTAAGACACAAAATGGGCTTGTGGTCCAGTGGTCAGTGGCGTTACATAAGGGAGCTATAAGGTGGCGGCAACTAAGGAGGCCCAAGTTCGAGTCGCATGAAGCCCAATTCTTTTAATTAAATTTCAGCTAATTTTCGGCATTTAAATGGATAGAGTGGGACAGCAATAAGGCTTAAAAATAGGAAGATTTACTCGTGGATAATGCTAATAATATGGCAGATAAAGGAAGGAAGAGGTGGTGTTATTTAGGTCTCTTTCGGAGGTGTGAGTAGATAAAGATAAGGGAGAAAGGGTAGGAGTTATCTGCTGATCAACAGTGGTGGCCGAATTTCCATCTCTTGGAGAGGGGAGAAATCGATTTTGTTATACTATAGGGGTGCCGAAATTTCCCTCATTGGTTGATCAATTTTAAGTTATCGAAAGGGGCATTTTCGGTTTTTGAGAGGTAGTTGCCGAAATTTTGCTTAAATAAGGGGGATAGCTCTTCAATTCCGGCATTTGGATCCTATTTTCTTTTTCTATTCTCTCATCTTCACTTCTATGCAAAAACCGAAAGTCCATTATTCTTTTTCTGTTTCCTTCTACAAAGCCTAAACCACCCAATTCTTCTTAACATCTTTCTCTTCAAAAGCCGAAACTCTGAACTTTCTTCTCATCTCCATAACCGAATACCTCCTATTCCCTTTTGCCGATCTCTTCACAAAAAGCTGAATCTACATAGATTTCTTCTTATCATTTTCTCTTTTTGATCTTCTCAAAAGCCGAAATCTTCTAGGAGTTGCCGAATTCTCTGTAAAGGTAGGTGCCGATTTCTTCTGATCTATTCTTTTTCTCTTTCAATTTTTAGAAGACAAAGCCGAAAAGCTAATGGATTGTTGGTTTCTTGTGTTTACGTGTTGGGCGACATTAGGGAATTTAAGTAGATCGCTTAGATCTAAAAGCCAGAACCGTTAGTCTCTGAACCTCATATCTCTCTTTTTGGGATTTCAATGTAAGGGGTTTTTCTTAGATTCTCTTTAGATTCGCTATCGTAATTGTGATCTTAACCATATGTTATGATGGTAGCAACTGATAAGGTCTTTTGATGGAATAAAATATCAATCAGGCAAATGAGGGGATTGGATCTGTAAAACCAATCCCTAAGTTTAAGAAACGAGCGGTGTCAGCAGTACGGGATTGGCCACCGGGTTATGGACCGGCTTCAGAACAAGATCTTAGGCAGTTAGCAGTCATATCGGCTTTTGATAGTGTCGACATAGAAGGTCTCGTCTTGACTGTAATCAGGTGTGTAGATCTCTAACACACTAACTAATCTGTACTATATATATGTTTTGGGCTAAAAGCCAGAAAAGGCTGTATAGACAGTCGGATTACCCGAAGAGGGTAGGCAAGGGATGCCAGGTACGTAACCATAGAAACTTCTCTATGTGTATCGATGTATGTGATAATCTGTGATCTCTTAGGTAGTATATTGTTTTGATTCTACATAGATGTATGCATGGGATGGGGTTAATATGATGAAAGGGGAAGAGCATGTTAATAGGTCACTTGGTGATCGGTGGTTAAACCACGAATTGTAAAATTAGGTCACAATAGTGATCGGTGGCTAAGCCACGTTAAATTCATTCCTGATTGCTAGGAATAGGCAGCATGACTGTCGATATGGTGTGTAGCGGTTGGTGGGTTGATTGTAGAAATCCCCGAGGTGTGTTGGCTGGTACGGGCTGGTGTGTAGAGGATGGACTTTTAGGTTGGGTTGGGCCATGTTGCATGTAAATATTTTGTTGCCATCGTGTATGGGCTAAGGCCCATAATGTGTTTGTGGGCCTCAAGCCTTTTATGTGTTTCCAGGATTTGCACACTGAGTCTTGGTGACTCACCCTTTTATTTCCCTGACTTTTTAGATGAGCAGTAGATCATGGACATGGGAGCTGAGGCAGACTCGAGGGGCCATCAAGTTATTTATTTTCATAAACTATTTCCGGTTTTCTTTTAAGTTTTAATTTTGGGACTATTTATGTAATAAGGCCTCCATAGCTTAGGTTTGAAATTTATATTTGTTAATGTTTACAGCTGTAAATTTATGTTCACGGACTTATTTATAAGAAGAGATAAAATGGGATTTTCAAACAAGTTTTAAATGAAAAAAATAATAACCCTCAAAGGTTTTATGCAAATATCACTTATTTAATGAATACCTACATAAACAAAGTCAAGTTTTCAAAACAACGCGTCATTGATGATTTTTTCAAATGAGATACATGCTCTCTTAAAAGTAAATAAGGAACTTCGTTTTTACCATTTCAACCCGTAACATGCCAGATCTGGTCGTACCGTTTGGGCCGGGTTTGGGGTGTTACACCACCGAAATTAATAGGGTTTTTTGGATGGCAATTGCATTCTTCCATAATCCTTTGCAATTCCTCATTTGAGGGTAAAATCCCTGCTCTTGAATAAAGGTATACAACCGTAGTTGCTACAAGTATTTATCCATGTGACCTTCTTGGAACTCAACAGCTAGTCTTGAAGTGCTTACACTGAAATTGGCCATTTGCTAGTCTATTCTTTACTGAAATCTATTATACTTGTAGTTTAATCTTTGTTGATGATAAAAGAGGATAGTAATGTGTCCTATTTATAGATTAAAAGGAAAGAATAAATTATTCAAGAGTTATAGTTTAGGTTTACTAAATAAGAAGTTAAAGAATATGAATCCTAACATAATTAAACTAAAAAAAATCAACAATTAAGGTTAGTTTAGAAAATAGAGTTTATGCAGTGATGTCGCGACATCGAGGGTAGGTTGCAGAATCAAAATTTCATTTATTGTCGTGACATTTGGGAGTTGTGTCGAGACATGTGGACCAGATGTCTCTATGTGTTGTAAAATCACTACTTTGGTTACCTTCTTTATTATCACTCTATGTTTGTTGATTTCTCATTAATTCATTGGAAATCCCAAAGGGAGCTACACTACAAAGTTTGTTCATCAATTAAAGTGTTAATTGTTCCTCCAAAATAATGTTTTACTCTTTGGCCATTAACGAGAAAAGGTTGTCCCACTTTTCTGATTAACTCTATTGTTCCATGAGGAGTTACCTGATTTATTGTATACGAAATTGTCCATCTTGACTTAAGCTTCCTAGGAAATAATTTTGATCTTGAGTTGAACAATAGTACTTTTTGTCCCAACACGTTTTAGTATCATGTCAAAGTCTACTCCCCTCCTTATACATTTTAGTATTTTCATAAGCCATAAAGCAGATTCTTCCAAATCCTGGAGTTGAAATAGTCTTTCTTTTTTAGCTAATTCTAGATCCAGATTTAACTCTTTGATCGCCTAATATGCCTTCCTCTGCAATTCAATTGGCAAGTGATAGTTCTTACTATAAACTAGCTTATATGAAGACTTGCCTAAGGGAGTTTTATATGTAGTTCTATAAGCCCATAATGCATCGTCTAACTTAACCACCTAGTCCTTCCAACTTGGGTTCACTGTTTTCTCCAAAATCTGCTTTATTTCCCGATTTGATACTTCTGTTTTCCCATTAGCATGTGGGTGATATGTCTTTGTCATTCTATGTCTTATGTTGTACTTAGCCAACGCTGCTTCAAATTGCTTGCTACAAAAGTGAGATCCTTCGACCTTGACCAGCGCTCATGGTGTACCAAACCTGACGAAATGTTTTTTTCGGGAATCTCACTATTGATTTTGTGTAACATCCTGGAATTTGGGGTTCTGCATTTTTATGTTTTCTGTTTGTTTGGCTTGTTCTGCTTGTTATTGTGGTGTGTTGGGGGTCTTGGGAAAGCCTGGGGTCAAGCTAGAGCCTTGGTAAAAATTTTGTTTTTGGGCACTTTAGGGGGGAGAGCTGTTTGAGGCAGGTCTTAAGAGTATTTTTCTTGTGTTTGTTGACACAAGATGGAGTGTGGTAGAATGGTAAGATGACGCCACTTAAGGAGCAAGGGAGTGGCGTCACAAGGGAGTTGTAGGGGAGGAGTTCGAATACCATAAGCCTCGTTGTGAAACTTTATTTTTGGCACCAGGATGGAGGGAAGATGGATTCGGCAAGGACTCTTCTAATGTGTATGTTGAATGAGTCAAAGCTTTTGAAGGGAAGGTGTGGAGGAGTTTGTGGAGGAAGACTTGGTCTACTAATTCAAAATGAGTGATGTGGAGTGAAGCAATGAGAGAATTGTGGGATTCATGTTGGTGGAGTGGTGGCCGAATGTGTGGGTCTTTTGAGAGGGGAATTTCGGTCAACAAAGGGGTCTTTTGGCGGGAGCATAATCGGTTTTGACTTGTGGGATGTGTGAGCCGAAAGTTCTTTTGTTTCTTGGGCAACTTGGATAACTTATTCAGTCATAGGGGGAGGTAGTGTAGTGCCATTTTTTCAAGTTTCATTTGAGAGAGGAGTTAAGCCGAAACCGTCCAAAGGGTCTTCCCTTTTCTTTTGCACTTTGATCATTTGGTTTCATTTTCTTTTGTTACCAAAGAAAAACCGTAACTCTCTACTCTCTTTCTCTCGTCACTATTTCTCTACATCTTTTCCCTACAACCGAAATTCCCATATCATTTCTTTTGCTTCATTTTTCTTTTGTTCATTTATGTGTTAGCCGAAACATTCCCTCTTCCTAACTTTCCTTCTAGTACTCTCTCCTTAAGCATACTTTCATTTGTTCCATCAAAATCTTCTTTCCATCATTCTTTGCCAATAGCCGAAGTTCAACTTTCCTTCTTCTTGTTCAGTCGATTGGTCTTTTCTTAATTTTCCGGTTGGCGTTGGGATTTCGTTTCTTTTTATCTCCATAGTCGAACTTGGAAGGTGCATCTATTACTTCTCTTGTGCCGAATCTTCTTGTGTGTCATTCGGTTTCTCTGCTCAGGGTAAGGTACTTTCTTTTATTTTCTTATGGACATTATTTTTATTCTTTCTTTTCAAGGTAAAGTCGAATCTATTCTTGTAAACAACTAAACCCGTTTCTTCCATTCTGTGCCTCTTAGCCGAATATCAAGAAGTTGGGTGCTAGGAATCTTAGGCTGCGGGGAGTCTATACAATCAGATTCTATTGCTTAAGGTAAGCGGGAGACTCTTTTGCCACTTCTTTTCTTTCTCTCCGTTTTATGCGGCCAAAGCCGAATGGCTAGTTGGCTTGGTGTTTTTATTTCAGTTAACCTTCTTTTCTTTTTTCTTCCTTCTCTCGTGTTGGGAACGTTACTCTGGGAAACTCCATTAGCCGAGCGTTTGTAATCCGAAGCTGGAGGGTCTGTTGATTGCCGAATCAGATCACTCCATTCGGGGTCTTAAGGTAATGAGCCATCTTTTTGATTTCTTGACCATTTTATTCCTTTCAATTGTAGTATGCCTTAACCAAATTCCGTTATTAGTCAACCTACGCTTCTCCTTGAGTACTGATCAAAGATTCTTCATGGATGCGAATGCTAGCCAGTCTAAGGAAGAGAGTGGACCCATAGTCTCCGCTCCTAAGTTTAAAAGTCGTGCGGTATCGGCGGTTCGAGACTATTCGCCAGGTTGTCGTAGAGAGCCGACGTCTGCCTGGGTTAGGCAAATAGCCGCTGTCCCTGCTAGTGAGAGTGTGACGTAGAGAGTTTAGTTTTGCGCATTATCAGGTGTGTAATTCTCACACTCCGTTTATTAAATTACGTTATTAATTGTGTTGGCTGGAAGCTGAAACGACTGTATTGATAGTTGAGATACCCTTGTGGGTAAGGTTGGGGACACCGGGTAAGTTCCACTATGATTTTATGTTCGAAAATATGTGTATGTATGAAATAGTTGGTAGTTGTGCATTTGAAGCTTGTTCGCATTCATTTCAGTATGTTATGTGCATGGGCTTGGGTTATGATGAGAAAGGGGAAGTGTTATTTAGGGACTGTCACAGTGGTTTGGTACCACAGTGGGTTGACCCACATATATAATTCAGTGACTATGTCTCAGTGGTTTGGTACCACAGTGGTTTGACACCACGTATGTATATTTCAGCGACTTGTCTCAGTGGTTTGGTACCACAGTGGGTTGGCCCCGCATATATTTATCCGGGATTGTCGCAGTGGTTTGGTACCATGGTGGGTTGGCCCCACACATATTATTAGTGACTCTATCACAGTGATCTGATATCACGGTGGTTTGGAACCACAGTGGCTTGGTGCCATGGGCATTCGGCTGATTCAGGTGATGTAGAGGATGGAAAATTAGGTTGGGCCGGTCTGCATTGCATACATGATTAATATGCTGTACTATGTAACATCCTGAAATAGGGGCTAGTCGTAATGGCATTGAGTGCTTGTGTTTGGACTGTGGTGTCAGTATTTTTGATGTTTTGGGGCTTAGTTGTAAGTCTAGTGTAAACCTGAGTGGTAGGAAAAATTTTAGTTTTTAAGTTTAAGTGAGAGGAGCTGAAGGAGCTGGGGATTATAGGTATTTTTAGGTGGATGTTAGCACAAGAGTTGAGCTAGTAGAGTTGCAAGGTAGGCGCCACTTAGAGCTTGTGTGTGACGCCACTTGTAGGGGGAGGAGGTCCCGTGTTCGAGCTGCAGAAGTCTCATCCTTTTGCTTCCATTTTGACGTCAAGGAGGGGGAGAAGTTGTGTGCAGTTCAAACTCTGCCATGGACTAAGTCAAATGTTCAAATGGTGGGTGGAGAGGAAATCAAGGAGTTTGACTAGTTCAAAGTGATTTGAATTAGTGGCCATGAGTGTTTGTAGGTGGTGGTCGAATGTTGGGTGCTTCATGGGGGAGGTAGTGGCCGGTTTTGGTAGGTGAGTGGAGGTGTGTGCCGAAACTTCCTAGTATGCTTAGTGTGCATTTTCGGCCAGCCTTGTGTAGTGTTCCAAAGCTGATTTCTTTTTGGTTTGCTCCTAGTCGAATCCTCAAGTAAGTTCTCTCATTTTTCTTCCTTGAAATCAAAAACCCCAAGCAACCTATACTTGCCGAAACTAGCACTTGTTTCTCCTAAATTTTGCTAGTAGCCGAATGTTCTCTTGAATCCCTAAACCTTGTTTGTTTGCTTCTTTTCTTTTGTTCTTAGCGTTGAGTTTTAAACTTTACCATCGGATATCACACTGTAATTAAAAATGAATGCAACTCAAATGTTTTCCAACCTTAAGATTTTTCTACATTAAGTTAAAATGATTTTTAAAAGCGACTAAAAGAAACTATTCGGATTTGTAAATGATATAGCTTTGTTCTTCCTTATGGATTCAATTGAGTTTTCAAAATTTCTGGGTTTCAAAATATACTATTGATTTTAAACGATCATGCCCAAGATTTCTACGAGCTTAAACACGTCAATGAGTTTTGACAAAATTTTAAACCGGAACCCTAACCTCTCATATGCGTTTTCCTGTGACAAGTCAGATCCGGTCATAACGTTTAGGCAGGGTTTGGGGTGTTACATACTATGTGGGCTCAGGCCCAATGGGCATCTGTGGGCTTAAAGCCCAGATTACTTTGTATAGGGATTTACACACTAAGTCTCGGTGATTCACCCCTCTGCTTAATTTTGTGGGTAATCATTAGATCGCGGATTTGGGAGCCGAGGTGGACTTGTGGTGGCCATACAAATCAGATCCGGTCATAACGTTTAGGCCGGGTTTGGGGTGTTACAAAATTGGTATCAGAGCCAGGTTCAAAAGCTCGGCTGTGGGCCTGAGGCCCAAAATGTTTTAAATGATTGGTTTAAGTGTTTTGTTTTAAATATATGGTTTGAAAGGCATGGCACCGAGTCTCCGGCACCAATCCGCCCAGGTAAGTACCCCTTACTATTGCTTGTGATTGTGGATGTGATGTGATTGGATGACTAGCAGTAGCAGATTACTTTAGAGACGGAAACTGATAAGACTCTGTGAACTTGCGAAAACAAAACTTCTTTAATATTCATAAGACTTTGCCTTTAAAGACAGTGGAATAATTACTGATGCGTAAAACTTCTAAATCAGATAAGTCAAGAATTTAGTCATGAGCGCTCGGGGTGGACATGGTCGAGGTAGGATGACAGTTTCCGAACCAGTAGGGTCAGGGGTCAGAGAATGAGATACCGGTACCACCACCAGCTGGAGGTGGTGAGTTTCAGGATCAGACTGGGGATGACGCAGTGTCGCAGGCGATGCTGCGAGTTCTGGAAAGGGTAGCTGGAGTAGGTGGAGGCGCAGGAGCTCGAAAATCTATGCCTGAGCGACTCCGAGCAAACGGGGCTGAGGTATTCCGGGGTGTTTCTGAGGTGGCTCCCAGCACGGCTGAGTATTGGCTGGAGGCGACGGAGCGGATCATGGACGATCTGAACCTGACTGCTGAGGAGAAGCTGAAGGGGATCGTATCGCTTCTTCGGGATGAGTCATACCAGTGGTGGCTCACGGTTCGGGACAGTGTTGCAGCAGAAGATCTTACTTGGGATTATTTTAGGGCTGCATATCAGAAAAAGTATATTGGATCTAGCTACCTGGATGATCAAGGAAAAGCATTTCTGAGGCTGGTTCAGGGGAGTAAGTCTGTGTCGAAATACGAGGTAGAATTTTTGAGGCTGAGTCGTTATGCTAGGGGTATTGTGGCTACTGAACACGAGAGGTGTGTTCGATTCGAGGATGGTCTAAGAGATGAATTAAGGTTGCTGATTGCTCCACAACAGGAGTATGAGTTTGCTATTCTGGTAGAGAAGGCTAAGATTGCCGAGGGAATTAAAGAGTCTGTGAGGCGGAACATGGATAGGAACAGGCACAAGAGGAGTTTTGGATCTTCTGGGTCGGCCGAAGATTCTCAGAAAAGGGCTAGGCAGAATGGGCTGAATCAGTCTGGTGGGTTTGTTACTGCTAATCAGAGACCAGCTCAGTGTAACCGTTGTGGGAAGTCTCATTGGGGAGGATGTTGGACTGGTGGAAGAGGATGCTTCGAGTGTGGATCGTTGGATCACCGTGTGAGGGACTGTCCGCGTAAGTTGGCTAGGATTCAGTCAGAGGGTCAGAACCGTGCTCAGGTTAGAAATGAAGGACCGCCGCCACAGAGGGGTCAGGGTGCAGCTAGGGGTCGTGGTGTTGGTAACGGGCATGGCCGAGGTGCTGAAGGTGCAGAGGCGAGGCAACCAAGGCTGGTTTATGCGGTTGGCCATCGCGAGGAGGAAGATGTGTCAGAGTTGGCAGCGGGTACGTTCTCTATTTCTGGAATACCCTTAATTGTCCTGTCTGTGGTTAAGTCAGATTGTTTTCTGTTGCTAGTAAAGTATCTAGAACCTTGGATGTGAACTTAGAGATTGTGCCTAGGAAGTAAGATAGTTTAGTAAAATCAGAGTGCGCAGCATAAGCGAAGGGCGGTGAGTTAAGATGTACGAATATTCGTTAGTAAGTAATTTCGAGGACAAAATTATTTTAAGGGGGTAGAATTGTAACATCCTGAAATAGGGGCTAGTCGTAATGGCATTGAGTGCTTGTGTTTGGACTGTGGTGTCAGTATTTTTGATGTTTTGGGGCTTAGTTGTAAGTCTAGTGTAAACCTGAGTGGTAGGAAAAATTTTAGTTTTTAAGTTTAAGTGAGAGGAGCTGAAGGAGCTGGGGATTATAGGTATTTTTAGGTGGATGTTAGCACAAGAATTGAGCTAGTAGAGTGGCAAGGTAGGCGCCACTTAGAGCTTGTGTGTGACGCCACTTGCAAGGGGAGGAGGTCCCGTGTTCGAGCTGCAGAAGTCTCATCCTTTTGCTTCCATTTTGACGTCAAGGAGGGGGAGAAGTTGTGTGCAGTTCAAACTCTGCCATGGACTAAGTCAAATGTTCAAATGGTGGGCGGAGAGGAAATCAAGGAGTTTGACTAGTTCAAAGTGATTTGAATTAGTGGCCATGAGTGTTTGTAGGTGGTGGCCGAATGTTGGGTGCTTCATGGGGGAGGTAGTGGCCGGTTTTGGTAGGTGAGTGGAGGTGTGTGCCGAAACTTCCTAGTGTGCTTAGTGTGCATTTTCGGCCAGCCTTGTGTAGTGTTCCAAAGCCGATTTCTTTTTGATTTGCTCCTAGTCGAATCCTCAAGTAAGTTCTCTCATTTTTCTTCCTTGAAATCAAAAACCCCAAGCAACCTATACTTGCCGAAACTAGCACTTGTTTCTCCTAAATTTTGCTAGTAGCCGAATGTTCTCTTGAATCCCTAAACCTTGTTTGTTTGCTTCTTTTCTTTTGTTCTTAGCCGAACTATTCACCCTCCCACCATTCTATTCTCTTTTCATTGGTGCTAAGCCGAAACTAGGTACCTCTTTCCTCTCATACTTTCATCTTCCTTTCTTAAACCCTTGTGCCGAATTTACTTTGCCTCTTAGCCGAACCTTCCCTCTCCCATTTCCAATCTCCCATTGCCGATTTCTTCTTTCTTCTTGAATCACATTCCTTTTGTTTCAACCCTCTAAGGCTCTAGCCGAACCCTCTTCTTTCTTTTGTTTAGTGTTGGCCGAAAGGCTCTAGCATGATAGTGGGCGATATGAGAGGAGGGGGAAGATGATATCCGTGTCTTTAGGACACCAGAGGTTTGGCACCTCCAGTGGTTTGGTACCACAGATTGATTTATTGTGACTTTGGGTCACCAGAGGTTTGGCACCTCATAGCGTCTCGTCCCAGTGGCTTAGCACCACAGTGGGTTGGCCCCACGGATGATATTATGGGATCGACGCCAGTGATTTGGTATCACACGTGGGTTGGCCCCACAACTTGATTATTCGTGACTTCGGTCACCAGTGATTTGGTATCACATTTGTGTCTTTGGGACACCAGAGGTTTGGCACCTCATAGCGACTTGTCCCTGTGGTTTAACACCACCGTGGGTTGGCCCCACTTTTGAGATACGGGATCGTCGCCAGTGATTTGGTATCACACGTGGGTTGGCCCCACAGATGGATTATTCGTGACCTTGGGTCACCAGTGGTTTGGCACCACCAGTGGTTTGGTACCACACGGGGTAGAAAAGGTGTTATGGATGGTTAGGATTGGGTGCATTAATTGTATTGCTTTGTTATGGTGTGTGTTAGTATGTTGCATTAATCGGGAGGGGGATTTATGCACTGAGTCTTGTGACTCACCTTCTCCCTTATCATTTCAGGTGACGCTTAGATCGCGGACACAGAGCCGGATGGACTCGAGGTGACCATGCCATGAATAAATTCGGACTTGCACTGATTTAAAAACTTGGTACTTTATTTCATTTATTCCCATTTGGTTTTGTTGGGATTGTAAAAGGCCTTTTAAAGTTATGTTTTGATTAGTTATATGCTTAGATTTGATGTCAAATATGCCTTAACGAACTATTGGGTTAAGTTTGGATAAAACTTGGAAAATAAGGTTTTCAAAACTACAAAGCGTTGAGTTTTAAACTTTACCATCGGATATCACACTGTAATTAAAAATGAATGCAACTCAAATGTTTTCCAACCTTAAGATTTTTCTACATTAAGTTAAAATGATTTTTAAAAGCGCCTAAAAGAAACTATTCGGATTTGTAAATGATATAGCTTTGTTCTTACTTATGGATTCAATTGAGTTTTCAAAATTTTCGGGTTTCAAAATATACTATTGATTTTAAACGATCATGCCCAAGATTTCTACGAGCTTAAACACGTCAATGAGTTTTGACAAAATTTTAAACCGGAACCCTAACCTCTCATACGCGTTTTCCTGTGACAAGTCAGATCTGGTCATAACGTTTAGGCTGGGTTTGGGGGGTTACATACTATGTGGGCTCAGGCCCAATGGGCATCTGTGGGCTTAAAGCCCAGATTACTTTGTATGGGGATTTACACACTAAGTCTCGGTCATTCACCCCTCTGCTTAATTTTGTAGGTAATCATTAGATCGCGGATTTGGGAGCCGAGGCGGACTTGTGGTGGCCATGCAATGTTTTTCTCGTAAACTCGTTTCTTTTATTTAAACTTATTTTTAATTGGGATTTTGTTATGTAATAAGGCTACTATAACTTAAATTTGGGTTTTGATACAATGTCGACATTGCATGTTTTATAAACTGTTAAAGATAAGGTTTTTCTAATATTAAAAACTTTGAACAAATAGTTTTTAAATTGTTAACAAAAGATGGATTACCAGTAACTAATTAGTTCGGAGATTTTATTAAAACCGCAACTTCGTTTCCAAATGTCACGTTTATGTTTTCCTTGATTTCAGTCTTTGTAAAACAAATTGCTACAACCTAGTTCATCAGATTAATAAAAAGGCGGTATGAAACCTTCAAACAAAAATTTTAAATCGTTTTCAAGATGAAGACACTCAACGAAAAGTTTCTAAATCACGATGGTTCGCTAAAATTTCAAACCTCCTCTCCTGTAACATGCCAGATTTGGTCGTAGCATTTTGACCAGGTTTGGGGTGTTACATTTTGTATCATTAGTACCCATTTTGAGACATAATCTACAGCCAGGAGGATATACTGATTCCCAAAAGAGCTCGGAAAAGGTCCTATGAAATCAGTTCCCCAAGCATCAAACACTTTAACCTCAAGTATCCCTATTTGCGGTATTTCATCCTTTTTGATATGTTCCCAATTCTCTGACAACTATCACATCATTGTAGAAATTCATAAGCATCTGTATTCATAGTTGGCCAATAAAACCCTGATTGTAGTACCTTCTAGGCTGTCCTTTTTCCACCAAAGTGCCCTCCACAAGGAGATGTGTGACAACCTTGTAAGATATCATGTATCTCTTCCTCTACTACACATCGTTGGACTAATTGATTCGCATATTGTTGAAACACATATGGTTCCTCCCAAACATAATTTCTCGATTCATGGGCTATGCTCTTTTTCTGTTGCCAAGATGCCTGCCCTGGGAAAACCCCTCTTGCAATATAATTGACATAATATGCATACCATGGTGTTATATACTTACCTGGTCTGGCCTAATTATTGTCTACTCTAAATGCTTCCTCCTCTGTGAAAGTCCCTTTAATTTCTTCAATATCCTTTACTTTTTAGGTTGTTCTCAATTTTGGATAAATGATCTATGATTTGATTCTCAGTACCCTTCCTATCCACTATCCATAAATCAAGTTCCTAAAGTAATAAAAGCATCTCATTAGTCTGGCTTTTGTTTCTTTTTTCTTCATAATGTATTTTAATGCAAAGTGATCAATATACACATATACTCGATTCGCCATTAAGTAAGGTCAAAATTTTTCACAAGCGAACACTACCGCCAATATCTCTTTCTCAGTTTTAGTGTAGTTGCACTCTATTGGATTTAGTCTTTTGCTAGCATAATGCATAGACCTAAATAAATTATTCTGCCTTTGTCCCAAAACTGCACCTACGGCATAGTCACTAGTATCACAGATAATAATAAAAGGTTCTGACCAATTTGGGGTGATGATTATAGGAGCAGATATTAGTTTTTCTTTTATTACCTCAAAAGCTTTGATACAATTTTGGTCAAATATGAAAGGTGTCTCTTTCTAAAGGAATTGATTTAGAGGTTTAGAAATATGAACGAAGTCTTTTATAAACCTTTGCATGGCCTAAAGAATTGCAAACACCTTTAACATTTGTCGAATTCAGAAGATGCTTTATTAGAACGACGGAAATGTGCAAGTGTACACAATCGTAACAAGTAATAAAGTGACAAGTAAATGTCAAGTTATTGTACCCATAGGGATTGTGAAAGAAAATATTTATGAAACGCAACTTTAAACAATTTGGTAAAGGGAAATATGTTGATTTGAAGAAGTGTTTATAAAAACTAAAAATTAACTAAGAAAAATAAAAAGTAAAAATTCCTATGCACGATTTCAAAAAGATGAGTTTTAATCAATATGATATAAATGTGTTAGATCAATTACATTCCTTCACTTAGAATTACTAAACTCATGCTCATGTTATTACAAATAATTTCACGACAACTTGGTATTTTGTTAACTAATGAACATACATACTTACTAAATTAATTAATCTCTTGTACATATTCCAATGTTAATTCAAAAAATTAACCAATTTTCATAAGCAATTATAAGATTAAGTGAAGTAACAACTTATTCCTATATTGAAACAATTTAATCACAATAATCTTGCAAGTTATGCAAGGCTAATGTACCGTTTAATATCATCGCTAATTTAACCTTCGACTACCTTAGAAGATTAAACATGCAACAATTAAATCCTGTCTAAATTAATTATAATTTCAATCTAATTAATAATTAATTCATTCATTACCTTACAATTTATAATGCAAGTATAACATAAGCATGGTTTTATTTAATTGCACAATTTACCAAGGCCTATAACAACACAAGCATGGTTTTAATAATTTAAGCGAACAAAATGTAATCAATCTAAAACAAATTAAATTTAAGTCATTGTAATCAAATCAAGAACAACAACACAACAAATATTCATGTTCATAATCACAACATAAATGAGAAAATATAAAGAGAAAGGAACTAGGAAACAAATCCCGGTGTTTCTCCGAAGCCATACTAGTGTGCTCCTCTTCTTCTCTTCTCATTCTATAGATTCAAGGCCTTCACCAACACTTGAATGTTGCTACACCAAGGGGGATGCAAGCTTTCTTTCAAGAGTGGAAAGGGAAGAGGACAAAGGAAATGGGAAAAAATGAGGGAAATGGAACAGAGAATGAAGAGATGTCTGTGAAATGAATAAGGGAAGAGGAGTATTTATAGGTGGGAATGACTGCCAAAAATAGCAAAGAAATATCATTCACTCCCTCTCCCTTGGTCGTCCATGCTTGGTGCAATTTTGAGTGATTCAAACTTGTTATTTTTAGCTTGGGGCTAAAAATAGAAGGCACGAAAAGTGGAGAAGTTTGAATGAAATTAAGGGGAACTTCAAGGGCTATTTTACAATTAATAAAATCAGCTAAAGTAAGTTGATTGGGTAAACTTATATGGACAGTTTGGGCCTTCAATCCCTTGGTGGATCAATCCTCTTCTTAACACAATTTGGGCCCCTTTTTTTCTTCAGACTTTATATTAATTTTTAACCCAATTAATGTTGGATTAAAATTAAATATAAATTATGTTTAATAAATAATTTTGGCCCATCCATGGTTGGAAAATTAAATAACCATACTCTTTATTCACTTGATGCAAAAATTTCCTCAACGGTTCAAGTCTTTAAGGTGTCTGTCGAGCCGATTTTCACCTTTTGTGCAAAACTGTCGAAAATAAATCAAAATTACATAAATATATTATAAAAATAATTAGAATTAAATATGATAAAAATTTTAGTGCAAATTAATTATTTTATAATTAAAGAATGAATTGCAACAAAAATTACTATGAAACTGCATGAATTAGAGCTCAAAAGGTGCTGAAAAAGTCTATATATTTTTGTGTTTCTACACCCCCAAACTTAACTCATTGCTCATCTCGAGTAATGTACATATTGCAAAAGAAATTGCTTGAAATCACCTTTGAAAAATATCCTTAGAACACATTTCTGCCACAACTGAGTTTAGTGTAATTATGTTCAAGAACAAATTTTGAAATTATGCAACTCAAGTATACATATTGTTCGAATTATTCTCAATTATTATCATGATAGCAAGAATAGACTGAATGCTTTCTCAATAAAGATATGCTAATTCTTACCAATTAATTTTTATTCCCTTATTAAAGACTAAACTACAATAACTAAGTTTAACTTATGTCTTCATATGTTGAACTTAGCAATTTATTTCCACTAATGTAGGCAACATTGAAATATTTTAAATGGGTTGTAACGTGGCTAGGCTAGGGGTAGGTAAAAGATAGATAATTTTAAGCTAAAAACCCTAGACTCAGCTTGCATCAGACCTTCAGAATAAATACCTTCAACTTCACCAGCTTATTTTGCATTTGAGTACACATGCTCTTTTTACATCTATTTCTTTTGAGTACATATGCTCTTTCTCACTCTCTCTTTTTTTAGCATATTATTGTATGTACTGCACTTTTGAGTATTTGATACTTTTTTTCAACTCCCCTAAACTTATTTTCAAAGAATATTCTGGATAGACTGAGTTTGTCTAAGTCATTTTAAAAATTCCATGCTTCCTAGGATTTCACCTCAAGAAATTACTAAGTCAATTCTAGAGACTTAAACTTTCATGCATGCCTAACTCTCCTAAAGAATTAAAAATTTTGTGGTATGATTTTAAAACTTTATTAAGAGTAACATTTATGTCATAGTTCCGCTAACATAGCAAATATTGAGATGACAAAACTTTATTTATACTAAAGTTTAGCATAATTAACAAAAATTCAAAATTTTGAACAAAATATAACTTAATAAGAATTATAAGAAAAATGTATTCTGAAAAAGAAAAATAATTTCAATTTTTGGCCCCCTACTTAAGATGAACAATGTCCCCATTGTTAAAAACAATAGAGAGAATTAAAATATAGAAGTGAATAGATACTGTACACTAGGTAGGACCTAAGGAAAAGGAGGTGAGTCAAGTTTGACTGCTTAAATACCAAGCTTTTCCAAAGCAAATTCAATCCTAGACATGGACATATATATTGTCACACTTCTTACTTTACAATTTGTTCAATTTTATTGATGATTTCCACCACTTATTTTATTATGCGAGAAATAAATTCCTAAAAGAACCTAATCCTAAAAACTTTAAATATCCTAAGAAATAAAATAAAATAAAGTAAAGATCCCCCCTTTTTTATTTATTTGCAAACCCTTCTGAATCTGACCCATCTTTTGCTTCATCGTCCTTATTTTTACTCAATTCACCTCATTTCTTCCTCGACATTGGAGTCCATGGTTCAAATATAAAGTTTGGAATTTCAGGCACAAAGACAAACAAGTCATGAAATATTTTCTTAAAAGCATCTCTAATTGAGTCATCTCGTATTTTTTTGGTATCTCTAATAAACTTATTGTTGCACTGTAGCATCCCGAAATAAGGCCTAAATGGAATAATGGTTTCGGGACCACAGATTCGATGTTGAAAATTTTATTTTATTTATATTTTTATGGTCTACAATTTCACGGAATGATTTCGTGAAAATCTCATTCGAAAATTTTGACGTTTGGGCACTCAATTTAGTCAAAAGGACTAAATTGTAAAAAGTGCAAAAGTTGAGTTCTACATGTTAGAGGTGTCCAATTGTTATGAAATTTTAAATTGAAGTAGAGGTCCTTAAATGGTAATTATACCATTAGGCTTTCATGGACAAAAATGGACAAATATAGGTAGAAAGAACCAAAGTTTTTAATGAAGGGTAATTTAGTCATTTGGTAATAAAAAGGAAATTAAATGGGAAAAAGATGGAAAAAGGTTGTCATCTTCTTCCTTAGGCCGAAATTTCAAGGGGGGACTCCATAGCTAGGGTTTTTAAGCTTCCAAGCTCCATAGTAAGTCAATCCAAGCCCCGTTTTTCATGTTATTTACGTTTTTGGAATCCCGGTAACTCGGTTTAGCTTATTCTAGCAATATTTTAACCTAGGGTTCATATTTGGAAAAATACCCATAGGTGAAATGGGTTTATTTTGATGTTTTATGATAGAATATGAAGGCTGAAATTATGTTAAACAACTTTTGCTAAGCAATTTTACGTAAAAACTAGTTAAACGACATAATCGGTAAAAATACCTAATGTTCATAAGTACATGTTAGAGTGAGAATTTGATGTTGCCATAGAAGGGAAAAATGTTCAGCATGTCCTAAAATGTAGGAAAATAGGATGAAGTTTAATTTTCGAGCCTAGGGGTAAAATCATAATTTTGTGAAAGTTAGAGGGCAAAAATGTAATTTTGTCATAGTCTGATTTTTGGACTAAATTGAATAATGTGAGTATTAAATGAGTTAAATATGTTATTATAGATCAAGAAAGACGAGGAATTGACCTTGATCGGAGAAAAGAAAAGGTTAAGGACTAAATTGCAAATTTCGCCATATTTTGCACCGAGGTAAGTAATATGTAAATAATTCATTATTTTTATTGATGGTTTATATTTCAGCATGTTTAATGTATTGTATCTGATTTTTGAATCATAATTAACTATTGAAAGAATGAAATAAAGTGTTAAAAAGTGAGTTATTTCCCGTTTGAACCTTCGGAATCGAAAGATGTAATTGGCATGTAGCTAGGTCACATGAGTGGTACTAAGTGTAGGCAACTATGTGCACAAAAGAGCTACAAGAGGTTTTGTATACGTAGCTAGGTCACATGTGTAGTACCGAGAGTACGCCATGTGTACAAGAAAGCTATATGTAGCTAGGTCACATGTGTGGTATATGGTGTGAGCCACTATGTGTACAAGAGAGCTACGAGAAGGCTAGGTCATATGAGTGGTGCTAAGTGAAGGCCACCATATGTACAAGAGAGCCAAAATTATGAGTACAATCGAGCTAGGTCACATGAGTGGTATTGAGTGAAGGCCACTATGTGTACAAGAGAGCTTCGATTTCAAAGGTGGGCTGTGTGCGAAACCACCGCATATTCGTTATTATTCCGAAGCGTTCAATGGGAAAACTGACTAAATGAAATTATGTGAGATGTTTTAGTGATAAGTATATGTATATGTATGTGTAATGCATGAGCAATATGCTCCATATGTGATTGGAAATTGGAATGATTATTATAGGTAAGTAATGAATACAACTAAGGTGAGAGAAAGCAAAAATTTATAATAAAACTGTTTTGGACAGCAGCAGTGGCGTCAATTTGAAAAATCACCAAAAATGGTAAAAATGGAATTATAAGTTGTATGAGATATTTATTTAAAGCTTATTGGGTCTATTTTTGTATAAAAGAAACAGAGAAAGTAAAGGAATTGCATAGTTTGAGATATTTAAACTTTTGTGAGACTGGTTCAGAATGGTTACTTGATCCCCTATTCTATCTTGGAAAATTCATTAAAAGTTCCACAAAAATAATTATGGGGTATAAGTTATATGATTGAAATCCTTAATGAGTCTATTTGCAAATGAAATAAATTTTTTGATCATATGAATTCGGTATAATGATAAAATTGGTTCGTAGTGAAAAGTGGTCAGAGCAGTTGAACAGCGAAATAGGGGAATCTTTAATGAATAAACTGTACTAATTGGTAAGATCAAAAATTCTGAAAATTTTATGATGAGAATATAAATGAGTCTAGTTTCAGGGAAAATTTACGGATCTTAATTTGGAGTTTCTTAGCTTCAGATAAAAATAATTTAGTGACTGTGACTCGAATAGACAACTTGCTCCAAACTTGAATAAATGATGAAATTGATTTTAGATTTGATTGTGTTGTTTTGTAAACTTAATAAATCCATTATTAATTATTTACATACTTACTTACTAAGCTTTGTAGCTTACTTCCCTTCCTTTCCCATATCTTATAGGGTTGTATGCTAGCTCGAGTTGGAGATCGCCGGAGATGTAATCACACTATCAAGCTATCATCGTGGGGTAAAAGTGAATACAAACCTCTTAAGTTTATGGCATGTATAGGGGACTTAGCCATTTGTATATGTCATAATTGGTTTGGCCTAAAATGTTGGCCTTTAATATTTAGTAGTTTATTTTGTATAAGGCCATTGATTTGGCCAGTGTTATTCAAGTTGTATGTTTGTGATGATGCATAATTTAGATGAAATTTTATGACTTGGTTTAATGCATTTACAAGTGTATGTGTTTCGGTAATGCCTCGTACTCTATTCTGGCATCGAATATGGGTAAGGGGTGTTACAAACCTCTGCCCTCCTTTCCATACCTGTGACGCCACAAACACTCCACCACAGGCTTTCTTGTTTCTCCTTTTTAATCCCAAATACTTATAAGGCTTAATACCACATTGCCATACATCATATTAAGAAATAGTGTGGGGTACACACCTGGTATACTTAGCAAATTCACTCCAAATCCCAAAAATCCAACTACTGCTTTAGATCCTTAATGCCTATATTCGGCCAACCCCAATCTCATTAGTAAAAAGCCATTCGGCTATAAAACCAAATCCCAATAGGATTATGGTAACCCAAAACTTACCTTGGTGCCGATTTCATTATTAATCAAATCCCGAAATCTTTGCTATGCTCCTCCTTGTATTCGGCCAAGCACTAGATCTCATCATAGGTTAATTTTCGGCTTTTAAGATAATAAGAAACAAATCTAAATACTAAAATAGGCCTTGATCGAATGTCTTAAGCACTTACCTTGTAATTCTCAAATCCCGAAATTAATTCCTTAGCTATGAAGATGTCGAAATACCTATATGGTATATGTTAGATCCAATTTCCAATCATTAAATCACAATAGAATGGCCTATGACCGAATATCATCTTACCTTGAATCTTAAATATCCCGAAAGATCCTTTCTTGAAGTCGACAACACCTAAATCCCGAAAAAATCCTTCCATAGTTTCGGCAAAGCACACCAAGGAGATTAGTACCTTGTTTTTGGCAAGTCTAAAGGAAAAGAATGGAAATCGAATGATAACTAGTTCTTACCCTTAATACAGAAGTCGACTACCCTTTTTGAACCCACAGAAATTCGGCTATAGACTAAGTGTGATCAACAAGTTTCGGCTTTTGTAGCTATGAAGAAATCGGCTAATGGTTACCTTGAGGGTTCGGCTTTGATTGAATCAAAAAGGAAAAGAGAATGATTGGCAGAGAGAATTCGGCAGAGCTTCAAAGGAGAGGAAAAGAAAGAAGAATGAATAATGGCCTTAATTTCCTCCTTTTGCCGAAATTATCACCAAGAAAATCCCCTATTCGGCCAACACTATCAATTTCCTAGCTTTTCTCTTCATCTCTTCATTAAAATTAATAAAAATAATCCTCTTTTATCTCTTCTTTATCTATCAAAAATAAAAAGGAATTAATCCACAATTATCACACCCCTTTAGCCGAAATTTATAAAAGAATAAAACCTCATCTTAAACTCCTTCCAAAGACTCCCCAAGCCGTCCATCTCTTCCTCTTGTTGCCGCAAAATAAAAGCTCTTATTTGCTTCCCACGTTGCTTGAACCTAGGCCCATTGTACATGTTTGTGGCGTCACTTATGTGGGCTTTAAGTGGCGCCTTGTAGCCACTTTACCAAGCTCATTTCCATGTCTCATTTCCCTTACATTTTCTCTTAAGGCCCTATCCTCTTAGCTTCCTCTTTTATACTTAAAATTTAAAATCTTCTAAGGCTTTCACGTATTTTCTAAAGTTCACAAATTTCATTATACACATTCACAACATACTCAAGCATGCTATTTCATATAATTAAGCATAAATGCATTAGCCCATTTTCAGGATATTACAGTTCTACCCCCTTAAAATAATTTCGTCCTCGAAATTACCTGACTGAAATAAGTGAGGGTATTGCTGTCGCATTGCTTCTTTTGGCTCCCACGAAGCTTCTTCCGCACCATGATTTCGCCATAACACTTTGACTAAAGGCACTGATTTCTATCGCAACACTTTCACATCTCGTTCTAGAATCTGAATCGGCTCTTCCTCGTAGGATAAATCTGGCCTTAGCTCCACCTCTTCAACCGGTACTACATGAGATGGATCCGATCGATATCGACGTAGCATGGACACATGGAATACGTCGTGCATCCGCTTCAACTCCGGTGGCAACTCCAACTGATATGCCACTGGTCTAATTCGCTTCAAAACCTTATAAGGTCCTATAAACCTTGGGCTTAACTTCCCTTTGCGACCAAATCTCATTACCTTCTTCCAAGGCGACACTTTAAGGAACACTTGATCTCCCACATCAAATTCTATTTCCTTCCGTTTGAGATCCGCATACGACTTTTGTCTATCAGATGCTTCCTTCAACCGTGCCCGAATTATTTCAACCTTTTCCTCGGATTCTGCCACTAACTCTGGACCCAAAACTCGACGTTCTCCTCATTCTTCCAACACGTAGGAGTGCGACACTTCCGTCCATACAGTGCTTTATACGGTGCCATCCGAATACTGGCTTGATAGCTGTTGTTGTAGGCAAACTCAGCTAAAGGCAAGTATTCTTCAAAACTTCCTCTGAAGTCTATCACACATCCTCTCAGCATATCCTCCAACACTTGGATTATTCGTTCAGATTGCCCGTCGGACTGTGGATGAAATGCCGTAGTAAAATCCAATCTAGTGCCTAAAGTTTGATGTAGCACCTTCCAAAACCGAGACGTAAACCTTGGATCCCTATCCGAGATGATTGATACCGGCACTCCATGTAACCTTACAATCTCTGCCACATATAACTTTGCCAACTTCTACAAGGAATAGTCAACCCGCACTGGAATGAAATGCACGGACTTTGTCAAACGATCCACTATCACCCATACCGAGTCCTTCTTAGTAGGCGTAAGAGGAAACCCACTTACGAAGTCCATGGTGATTCGCTCCCACTTCCACTGCGAAATCATTATCAGTTGAAGCAATCCTGACGGAACTTGGTGTTCAGCCTTAACTTGCTGACACGTCAAGCATTTGCCAACAAATTCTGTAACTTCCCTCTTAAGTCCTGGCCACCAAAACTGCTCCCTTAGATCTCTGTACAACTTACTTCCTCAAGGATGCATAGCATAAGGGCTACTATGCGATTCCTGAAGAATTCTCTGTCTAAGCTCCGGCTCCTTAGGCATACAGACTTTACCCTTGAAACACAATACTCCCTCGTCATTAATACCATAGTCTTCCAACTCCTTACTCCGTACTTGCTGTAGCTTAGCACTTAACTCATCATCAACCAACTGTCCCTCTTTCACTTCATTCAACCACAACGGCTTAACTTGCAGCTCTGCCAGCAAACTTCCATCATCATACAAACTTAGATGTGCAAACATCGCCCTCAGATCTGACACAACCTTCCGACTTAGGGCATCTACCACTACATTCACCTTGCCCGGATGATACTCTATCGAACAGTCATAGTCCTTCAGAAATTCCACCCACCTTCGCTGTCTCAGGTTCAACTCCTTCTGAGTCAGCAAATACTTAAGGCTCTTGTGGTCCATGTAGATCACCGACTTTTCTCCAAAAAGATAGTGCCTCCACACTTTAAGAGCAAAGACCACTGTCGCCAATTCCAAATCGTGAGTTAGGTAGTTAACCTCATGTGGCCTTAGTTGCCGAGACGCATAAGCGACCACTTTCTCGTCTTGCATCAAAACACATCCCAAACCTGTATGGGATGCGTCACAATACACCACAAAATTCTTCCCTACCTCCGGCTGAATCAAAATCGGAGCTTCAATCAAGACCCTCTTGAGCTTCTCAAAGCTCTCTTGTTGCTTTTCTGTCCATACAAAAGGCACTTCCTTTCTCAACAACTTTGTCAAAGGTGCGGCTATCGATGAGAATCCTTCCACGAACCTTTTGTAATAGCCTGCCAAACCCAAGAAGCTTCGAACCTCAGCCACAGACTTAGGTGGTTTCCAATCTAACACCGCTTCAATCTTTCTAGGATCCACCCTTATTCCTTCTGCAGACACTACATGTCCTAAGAACGCAACTTCCTTAAGCCAAAATTCACACTTGCTGAATTTGGCATAGAGCTTCTTCTCCCTTAACACTTGCAACACAACCCGGAGATGCTCATCATGTTCCTCCTCAGACTTGGAATACACCAGAATGTCGTCGATGAACACAACGTCGAACCTATCCAAGTAAGGTTGGAAAACCCGGTTCATCATATCCATGAACGCAGCTGGGGCGTTCGTCAATCCAAACGGCATTACAACAAACTCAAAGTGCCCATACCTTGTTCGGAAAGCCGTCTTATGAATATCCCCTTCCTTCACCTTAAGCTGATGATATCCAGACCTTAGACCGATCTTTGAGAAAATCGCTGCTCCCTTCAGCTGATCGAGCAAGTCGTCAATCCTCGGCAAAGGATACTTGTTCTTGATAGTCAGCTTATTCAACTGACGATAATCTATGCACATACGCATAGTTCCGTCCTTCTTCTTCACGAACAAGACTGGTGCTCCCCATGGAGACACACTGGGTCGGATAAACCCACGATCAAGCAACTCTTGGATTTGAGCCTTAAGCTCAACCAACTCCTTGGGCGCCATTCTGTACGGAGCGATTGACACAGGAGCTGTACCAGGCAGCAGATCAATTCCAAACTCCACCTCCCTATCCGGGGGTATTCCAAGTAATTCCTCCGGAAAAACATCTTCAAAGTCCCTTACAGTTCGAACTCCACTAACACCTTCTTCCTTCTTATCCAATGCACTAACAAAAGCCAGAAATGCCCTGCACCCTTTCCGGACCATCTTAACAGCCTTCAAAGCAGAAACTACATTAGACAAGTAGTTTCTTCTTTCTCCTATCATAACTATTTCCTTATCCTCTAGGGTCCTTAACTCCATTCGCTTAGCTGCACAATCCAAAATAGCTCGATGTTCCACTAGCCAGTCCATTTCAAGTATAAGGTCGAACTCTCCAAAAGGTAGTTCCATTAAGTCGGCAGTAAATACTACTCCTTGAATTTCTAGAGGCACTTTTTGAAAGATCTTATTCACCACTACAATTTGACCTAGTGGGCTTACTACAGTCATCTCCCTATCAGAAAGTTCAGAAGCTACGTCTAGAGTTTCCACTACTCTATATGCAACATACGAATGGGTCGAGCCCACATCAATCAAAGCAAAATAAGGCTTGCCACAAATAAGGAACGTACCGGTTATGACGTCCGGCGCGTCTCCATCTTCCCTATGGCGAACTGCATATACCAAGCCTGGTTGCCTTGCCTCAGTATTACCAGCACCTCTGCCAAGTGTTCCACGTCCTCTTCCAGCACCGTTACCTCGGCCATTCGGACCACGACCTCGCTGAGGTTGTTGTCCACCTCTACCAGCCTGATTAACATTCTGAGCTACTGATCTATTCCCATCCGGCCTCATTGGACAGTCCTTAATCATATGGTCCTTGGACCCACACTTAAAACATCCTCCAGTCTTTTTCCAACACTCTCCTAAGTGTTTCTTCCCACACTGATCACAAGTACGATATTGCCCTCCAGTACCAGCTTGCTGACCTCGCGGCCCATCAACTCTAGGCCTTTTCTGAACATTCCCAGATGATCCTGACGGCCTAAATCCTCTTTTCTGCTTATTCCGATCAGAGTGCTGCTTTACAGAATCCTTAATTCCTTCCGCTATCTTAGCTTTTTCTACTAACACAGAAAACTCCCGCTCTTGATGTGGAGCGACTAACAACCTTAGGTCATCCCTTAAACCGTCCTCAAACCGGACACACCGCTCATGTTCCGTAGCCACTACTCCTCGAGCATACCGGCTCAACCTCAGAAATTCAGCTTCGTACTCAGCCACGGATTTGTTCCCTTGACCAGCCCCAGAAATGCCTTCCTCTGCGCATCGGTGTATCTGGTTCCGACATACTTTTTCTGATATGCTGCCTTAACATATTCCCAAGTCAAATCCTCAGCTGTGGCACCATCCCGAACTGTTAACCACCATTGATATGCTTCGTCACGTAGTAGCGCCACCATTCCTTTCGGTTTCTCCTTAGGGGTCAGATCCAATTCATCCATAATTCGTTCCGTCGCTTCCAACCAATATTCAGCTGTACTGGGTGCCAGACCAGATACTCCACGGAACACTTCAGCCCCATTGGCTCGAAGTCGCTCGGGTACAGATTTCCGAGCTCCCATATTTCCACCTGCGCCAGCCACCATTTCAAGAACCCGCAGCACAGCCTGCGAAACAGCATCATCCCCTATCTGAGCTTGCTGCTCAACACCAACAGCTGGTGGGGGTACCTCATTGTCAGACCCTTGACCCGATCTAACGGGTTCCGACACGGCCATTCTGCCTCTACCGCGTCTGCGCACATTACGACCACGTCCCCTAGAGCTCATATCTACGTTCGCACTTAAATCTGATTAAGAAATTTTATGAATTAGCTTCTATTCCACTGATTATTCGCGAAGAGTTTTATGAAAGGAGCTTAATAGGGGTTCTTTCGATCATTCAAAATTTCAAGTTTCCTATCCTAATTCACAGAAAAGCACATCCATTCCATAATATCTCCCATACACATTCACTCTTCGGACATTTCTGTCCGTTCCTACCCCAGGGGTATTTTCGTCATTTGTCCTACAAGGGTATTTTGGTAATAAATCGGGGTCAATTTGAAAATTACAAAAGTCATTTCAAAATTTTCCAAACTCATGGGTATTTTGGAAGAAAGATTTTCCAAATCAAAGGTATGGTCAAAATTTTGGAAAGCAGGGTCATTTTGGTAATTTTAGTAAACCAGGGGTAATTTCGTAATTTTTTTTCAAATCAGGGTATTTTGGACCTTCAAAAAATAGGATTTTTAAATACTTTTACAAAGTAAGGAAATTTTATTGAAATCGGGGGTGATATGGAAATTTTAAAACCAAGGGCATTTTAGTAATTTTACCACTAGGGGTATTTTAGTAATTCTGGAAATCAAAAATATTTCAGAAAGATTTATAAAAATAGTCTTTACAAATTAAAAGGGAAATTTTAAGAGTTTTAAAACTAAGGTTTTTTATATAAATTAGGCTAGTTCCCTTTCGGGTTTTAGTTATTGGGTTTAGCCTATAAATAAGTCCTCTTGGTTAAGGTGAACCGAAGCTACGCACCAGGTAGGATTCGAGTGGAGAGGAGGTGAGTCACGCGGACTGCTTAAGTACCAAGCTCCCACCGAATACCAATCCTAGACATGCGCACAATGGTTACCACACCCTAACTCGGCGACTTAGTCACAGGTTTGTTTAATTAGGCATTTAAAATTTTATGTAACTGTTGGGGTAAACTAGTCTTAGAGTTCAAGTACCTATCATGCTAATCTACGTTCCATTCCACTTCTACCCTTCTACCAATCACAATATAAATCACACAAAAGATAGGGGTACTTACCTGTTGGACTTCGGGTCGGAGACTTAGGTGCCATGCCAGAAAAACCTGCTTAAAAATTTCACAAATTCTTTTGGCCTTTACTTTAAAAACGTTTTGGGCCTTAAACCCAAGGTCGAGAGTTTAAAACTGGGCTCTGATACCAAACTGAAACACCCCAAACCCGGCCCACGAGCCTCGACCAGATCTGGTATGTTCCTCGGTTAGAAACGGTTCAAATTCGTTGGTTCTTTAAAAATTTTTAAATGATTCTGGAAAATGTTTTGGGTTGGGCTCAGGTTGGAAACCAGTTTATTTTTGAAATATAAGTTTTTATAAAATTTCATTCTTAGTTTCAAAAACTTTATGTTAAAAGACATGCCAAATTTGTCTTAAGTTTCATTAAAAAAAATTATTTTTAGGTGTCTAAACGTTTAGGGTTTATTTTCAAATAATATACTTAAACTTTAATTTGATAAAATTTCGTAACATAGTAAAGTAATTTAACGTGCATGCATAAAATAAAGTTCATACTAAGGCCTTACTACATCAAAACAAACCCAAAATAAATTAAAGTGCTTAAATAAAAATAAAATGTCTAAATAAATAATTTCCTTGCTGAGCATGGCCACCACTAAGCTCCTACCAACCCGGTCCATCACTGATCATCACCTGAAAATCTTCCCACAACGGGATGAGTCAAACCGACTCAATGTGTACACAAACACTAAGTCCAAATAGATTCAGGCATATCAAGTCATACACATTCATATCAAAATATACAATTAATGATGCATTCCCGAACCCAAGCCCAGATGCCATCCGCTACACATCACCCGTACCAACCTGCACACCGTGGAGACTACTAAGTCAACCCTCCATCCGCTACACACCATCGAAGGCAGTCGCTGCAGTCGACGTGCTCATCACCCTTATAAATTCGTGGCATAGCCACCAGATAATATTTCGTGTCCTGAGACACCACATTCAGATAATGTGACCGAAGTCACCACATTCAGATAATGTGACCGAAGTCACCACATTCAGATATTGTGACAATAGTCACCACATTCACTTCCCCTTTCATATTCACCCAAATGCCCATGTCATACAAAATCATGCATTATCGTGCCATATTCTCAATTCACATTCTTATAGATTCACATACGTGTTTTAACAGATCTTATCATAATCCCAGTAGGAATAGGAAAACGTACCTGAGTACTTTGTACCACTGTATGGTACCTTAGCCATACTTTTCACATTCTTAATAACACATTTATATTAACATTGCCATACATCATATTAAGAAATAGTGTGGGGTGCACACCTGGTATACTTAGCAAATTCACTCCAAATCTCGAAAATCCAATCTACTGCTTTAGATCCTTAATGCCTATATTCGGCCAACCCCAATCTCATTAGTAAAAAGCCATTCGGCTATAAAACCAAATCCCAATAGGATTATGGTAACCCAAAACTTACATTGGTGCCGATTTCACTACTAATCAAATCCCGAAATTTTTGCTATGCTCCTCCTTGTATTCGGCCAAGCACTAGATCTCATCATAGGTTAATTTTCGGCTTTTAAGATAATAAGAAACAAGTCTAAATACTAAAATAGGCCTTGACCGAATGTCTTAAGCACTTACCTTGTAATTCTCAAATCCCGAAATTAATTCCTTGGCTATGAAGATGTCGAAATACCTATAGGGTATATGTTAGATCCAATTTCCAATCATTAAATCACAATAGAATGGCCTATGGCCGAATATCATCTTACCTTGAATCTTAAATATCCCGAAAGATCCTTTCTTGAAGTCGACAACACCTAAATCCCGAAAGAATCCTTCCATAATTTCGGCAAAGCACACCAAGGAGATTAGTACCTTGTTTTCGGTACATCTAAAAGAAAAGAATGGAAATCGAATGATAACTAGTTCTTACCCTTAATACAGAAGTCGACTGCTCTTTTTGAACCCACAGAAATTCAGCTATAGACTAAGTGTGATCAACAAGTTTCGGCTTTTGTAGCTATGAAGAAATCGGCTAATGGTTACCTTGAGGGTTCGGCTTTGATTGAATCAAAAAGGAAAAGAGAATGATTGGCAGAGAGAATTCGGCAGAGCTTTAAAGGAGAGGAAAAGAAAGAAGAATGAATAATGGCCTTAATTTCCCCCTTTTGCCGAAATTATCACCGAGAAAATCCCCTATTCGGCCAACACTATCAATTTCCTAGCTTTTCTCTTCATCTCTTCATTAAAATTAATAAAAATAATCCTCTTTTATCTCTTCTTTATCTATCAAAAATAAAAAGAAATTAATCCACAATTATCACACCCCTTTAGCCGAAATTTATAAAAGAATAAAACCTCATCTTAAACTCCTCCCAAAGACTCCCCAAGTCGTCCATCTCTTCCTCTTGTTGCCGCAAATAAAAGCTCTTATTTGCTTCCCACGTTGCTCGAACCTAGGCCCATTGTACATGCTTGTGGCGTCACTTATGTGGGCTTTAAGTGGCGCCTTGTAGCCACTTTACCAAGCTCATTTCCATGTCTCATTTCCCTTACATTTTCTCTTAAGGCCCTATCCTCTTAGCTTCCTCTTTTATACTTAAAATTTAATATCTTCTAAGGCTTTCAACTATTTACTAAAGTTCACAAATTTCATTATACACATTCACAACATACTCAAGCATGCTATTTCATATAATTAAGCATAAATGCATAAGCCCATTTTCAGGATATTACACTATTCAAACACCCTAGTAGGAATTTTACTTAAATTAGGATACTTAGGGGCCAAGCAAGGCATCACAAAGTCTATATAAACACCCAAGGGGGCAACTTGAAAGGGGAGTTCGGTAGAGGGCTTCTGCTTGGGCTTTTGTCAGGGCGGTGAAGCTAGGCCAAGGAGCCAAGCCGAAAAGGTCAGAGTTGTGGGAATCACTCGAAGTTAGACAGTTGATCCATCCCAAGAAGCCAGAATTCTACTCAAGATGGCAGATTTCTCCTTCAATTCTTTCAGGGAGTTTTAGGGATTTCTTATGTTTTGTTTTATCTATTTCTCTTGAGATGTTTTATTTATTTGTTATGAACTAAACCCTCCAGATACCTGAAGGGGATGAAACCTAGATGAATCTTGTTATTGATTTCTGAATTATATGATAAATATTAGTTTGTTCTTAATTATGTGTGCTTAATCCAAATTTGATGTGCTTAGGTGGAGGAGGAATAGACCCTGCCTAAGAGTAGATCTAGTGTAATTAAGCGGAGTTGATCCCACGCCTAGAGATGGGGTGACGAGATTTTGCCGGATTAGGGTGAAACCTAATATGGGAATCCATAGATCGATTTACTGCTATTCTAGGGGGTTATTATTCGAGAAAGAGATTTCCGTTAATTAACCTAGGGTTAGACATTATTCGCCTCGAAAGAGGGTTTAATATACATTAGGGAGTCCTACGGATCAAACTAAGTGAATAAATCGTATGGTTCAGTGTTAGATAACAAGTGAAGTCTAGGTGGATTCTTCCTGAAGGTATCGTCGTGATCAACTGAGTTTTCCTTCAAGTTATTTTTCAATTCATTCTTTTTGTCATCACGTCTTTAGCTTAGTAGTCATTAATTTAGATTAAAGAAGCTCCACTTTATTTTAGGCTAAATAATAAAAAGAAAGTTAGTATTAGTACTTTTAGTTCCTTTGGGTTCGACAATCCAGTCTTGCCTAAGCTATACTACTGTTCGATAGGTACACTTGCCTTTAATCGTTGTCAGAGTTAGTTTTTAGGTTGATCTCATTCATTATAAATTTTAAAACTCGACACAACGATCATTTTGCAAACCGGGGGTATTTCAATATTTTGCAAACCGTGGTCTCAGTGACCCTACAGAAGGTCCACCGTCGCCTCGAGCGACTTATGTAACCTAAACAGTCACAATGGTGTAAATGGCCTAAGGCCCATTACTCGGCCCAAGTGGGCCCACACACTCGTGTCGCCCATTTAGCCCAGAAACAGTCCCAATTACGCAAACGACACAATCAAACCACACTTACCACATCACATACATTTTATCTGTGTGGGCCCACATGACCCATTTCGGCCCAACGAGGCCCAGAATAGCCCAAGACCACGAGAGCGCTCGTGGGGGCCTTTACAAACTAACGCCCATGTTCGTGAGCTCGGTCCACCACACGAGTGAGCGCATGCTCGTGTGGCATCATTTTCCGGTACTTCGACTTTTTGGCATTTGCCAATCTACTTGGAGTGGTACGTGTGTGAGTACACACCTGATCACGTAGAGTACTAAGAATTCTCGGGCGCCGGAACCATGACTAGATCGGTCGATTGTGATTAGCCGACTCGAACCAGAGTTTGGTGCAGCCACCCTTCCGCATCCCAGTGGAAAGTCCCGAATAGCCGACACCGCACACCTCTTAAACTTGGGAGTAGAGGCTACGAGTCCACTTCCAGTAGGCACTCTTCTTGATCCCCCCTCAGACTAGTTATCACTTGCCTCCATGATAATCTATTGATTACCTTGATTGAAACCTTAGAGTAGAAAGTCGGCTACTATTAATCACTTGCCCTTTAATCGCCCCTCGAGGAACTATTTCATTCTGCCAAGAGGAGAAATCCCTAACTCGAGCTCACTGGCTAAACCATCGAAGATTTGAAACTAAGAGGATTGGAGATGGATGACGAAATAAAGAAAATAGAAAAGGAAAGTGTAGAAGTCGTCTAAAGATTCTCAATAGGCAAAGTGAACGTATTCAGCTTTAGCAATACAAGGAGGGACACTAGAAAAGAGTCAAAGGAAAGAGAGAAAAGGAAAAAGGGGTATTCAGCTATCACCGGAAGAAAAAGAAAATAGGGGAACCTTATTTCGATTTAGCAAAAGGGGAGAAGAATAATTTAAATTCGGCATAGGCAGCACTTGATGCAAAGAAAATAACAGAGAAAAGGGGTATTGCTCGGTTTTGAAAAAAGCAAAAAGAAATAAAACAAATGAGTCAAAAGTCGAAATGGCTAAAAGAAAAATGGCATCCTTTCATACACTACCCGAATTTCCATGAGCAAGGACCCCAATATTCGGCCAACACCTACCCATTTCAAATTCTCTAATTTTCTCCTTGAATTCAGCCACCAACCGAGTTTGAGTTACAATCAAACTCCTTCATCCAATCTTCATCCCTTGAAACACTCCCCTAAAAACTCACTTGACCAATTCAAACTCTCCAACACAGAGTTCAAATCCAACACAAACTCTTGCCCACACAAGAGAAAAATAAATAATCCCCTTTTGCATGCAGTGAGACTTGAACCTTGTAACATCCCGAAATAAGGCCTAAACGGAATAGTGGTTTCGGGACCACAAATTTGATGTTGAAAATTTTATTTTATTTATATTTTTATGGTCTACAATTTCACGGAATGATTTCGTGAAAATCTCATTCGAAATTTTGACATTTGGGCACTCATTTAGTCAAAAGGACTAAATTGCAAAAAGTGCAAAAGTTGAGTTCTACATGTTAGAGGTGTCCAATTGTTATGAATTTTAAATTGAAGTAGAGGTCCTTAAATGGTAATTATACCATTAGGATTTCATGGAAAAAATGGACAAATATAGGTAAAAAGAACCAAAGTTTTTAATGAAGGGTAATTTAGTCATTTGGTATAAAAAGGAAATTAAATGGGAAAAAGATGGAAAAAGGTTGTCATCTTCTTCCTTAGGCCGAATTTTCAAGGGGGAACTCCATAGCTAGGGTTTCCAAGCTTCAAGCTCCATAGTAGGTCAATCCAAGCCTCGTTTTCATGTTCTTTACGTTTTTGGAATCCCGATAACTCGGTTTAGTTTATTCTAGCAATATTTTAATCTAGGGTTCATATTTGGAAAAATACCCATAGGTGAAATGTGTTTATTTTGATGTTTTATGATATAATATGAAGGCTAAAATTATGTTAAACAACTTTTGCTAAGCGATTTTACGTAATAAAACGAGTAAAACGACATAATCGGTAAAAATACCTAATGTTCATAGTACATGTTAGAGTGAGAATTTGATGTTTCCATAGAAGGAAAAAATGTTCAGCATGTTCTAAAATGTAGGAAAATAGGATGAATTTTAATTTTCGAGCCTAGGGGCAAAATTGTAATTTTGTGAAAGTTAGAGGGCAAAATGTAATTTTGTCATAGTGTGATTTTTGGACTAAATTGAATAATGTGAGTATTAAATGAGTTAAATATGTTATTATAGATCAAGAAAGATGAGGAATGACCTTGATCGGAGAAAAGGGTTAAGGAATAAATTACAAATTTTGCCATATTTTGCACCGAGGTAAGTAATATGTAAATAATTCATTATTTATTGATGTTATATTTCAGCATGTTTAATGTATTGTATCTGATTTTTGAATCATAATTAACTATTGAAGAATGAAATAAAGTGTTAAAAAGTGAGTTATTTCCCGTTTGAACCTTCGGAATCGAAAGATGTAATTGGCATGTAGCTAGGTCACAGAGTGGTACTAGTGTAGGCCACTATGTGCACAAGAGAGCTACAAGAGATTTTGTATACGTAGCTAGGTCACATGTGTAGTACCGAGAGTGTGCCATGTGTACAAGAAAGCTATGTAGCTAGGTCACATGTGGTATAGGTGTGAGCCATATGTGTACAAGAGAGCTACGAGAAGGCTAGGTCATATGAGTGGTGCTAAGTGAAGGCCACCATATGTACAAGAGAGCCAGAATTATGAGTACAATCGAGCTAGGTCACATGAGTGGTATTGAGTGAAGGCCACTACGTGTACAAGAGAGCTTCGATTTCAAAGGTGGGCTGTGTGCGAAACCACCGCACATTCGTTTATTCCGAAGCGTTCAACGGGAAAACTGACAATGAAATGTGAGATGTTTTAGTGATAAGTATATGTATATGTATGTGTAATGCATGAGCAATATGCTCAATATGTGATTGGAAATTGGAATGATTGTTATAGGTAAGTAATGAATACAACTAAGTGAGAGAAAGCAAAAAATTTATAATAGAACTGTTTTGGAGAGCAGCAGTGACGTGAATTTGAAAAATCACTAAAATGATAGAAATGGAATTATAAGTTGTATGAGATATTTATTTAAAGCTTATTGGGTCTATTTTTATATAAAAGAAACAGAGAAAGTAAAGGAATTGTATAGTTTGAGATATTTAAACTTTTGTGAGACTGGTTCAGAATGGTTACTTGATCCCCTATTCTGTCTTGGAAAAATCATTAAAAATTCTAAAAAAATAATTATGGGGTATAAGTTATATGATTGAAATCCTTAATGAGTCTATTTTCAAATGAAATAAATTTTATCATCATATGAATTCGGTATAATGATAAAATTGGTTCGTAGTGAAAAGTGGTCAGAGCAGTCGAACAGCGAAATAGGGGAATATTTAATGAATAAACTGTACTAATTGGTAAGACCAAAAATTCTGAAAATTTTATGGTGAGAAGATAAATGAGTCTAGTTTCAGGGAAAATTTACGGATCTTAATTTGGAGTTTCGTAGCTTCAGATAAAAATAATTTAGTGACTGTGACTCGAATAGACAGCTTGCTCCAAACTTGAATAAATGATGAAATTGATTTTAGATTTGATTGTGTTGTTTTGTAAACTTAATAAATCCATTATTAATTATTTACATACTTACTTACTAAGCTTTGTAGCTTACTTCCCTTCCTTTCCCATATCTTATAGGGTTGTATGCTAGCTCGAGTTGGAGATCGCCGGAGATGTAATCACACTATCAAGCTATCATCGTGGGGTAAAAGTGAATACAAACCTCTTAAGTTTATGGCATGTATAGGGGACTTAGT